>CM037792.1:41388254-41414850 GCA_021229015.1 Solen grandis
AGATTTATTGAAATTTGGTTTTTTGATATTTTTTGTTTACAACATTGGAATAGATTATGCAATGAAATGATGATTTCCAGTGAAAATTGTGCCATGAATGATTTACATTATTTTGTCCTTATTTGTCTTGTATAATATAGTATAATTTTGGCAAAATGATTATTCTTCATGATTCCTCCAATGATAGAGTATGAATTTTAGTCTGAATAAATAGATTATATCGTTCAGGTTTTTTTTTTTAGCTCACCTGAGCACGTAGTGCTCAGGATGAGCTATTAGGATCATTGAATGTCCGTCCGTCCGTGTTTACATTTGGGGTCAATGTGGTAAAATTTGGGTCTAGACGTCCCTTATGTGGTACTTTTAGAGCTATGTGGTATATCACATGAATGATTTATTCTTTTTGTGTTTAAAATACTGTTATGTGGTATCTAGAATCATTTGCAAGAAAGTATCGCATAAGTCACAGACAAAATTTAAGGCGTGAACTCGTCCTTGTCCTAAAAATATACGGATTGAAGGGAAGTAACTCCGGAGGCCTTAAAACGTGTGTTTTGTACATCACAACATCTCAGTCATCTCTTGGCTCGTATACCCTTTACGGCAACTATCGAGGGTTCCAAAATAAACCGGAAGTCTGTATAGTTTTGCGCGCGTTCGTCGACGAAGTCATCGGCAAAGATCAAATGTTTTTAGGGAGATTTATATGAAAGAAATAATCATTTTGATTTCGTCAAATTTCTGATATTTATACTCTCATCTCGAGTTAGTCAAAACGAGATTATTTGAGACAAAACTATGTGTCCCATGTCACCCATGTGTGCAGAATATCGGATTGAATTTTACTAGAATCCTTAAACTATGGAGGATAGTTTGACACTTTTGACCTTAATTTTGGCTATAAATTTTGTAAGTACATCAGTCATCAATTTAGGGGTTATTTTAATGGCAATATACTTTAGACAGGGGAAATTTTTTTTTCAGAAGGTGGAATCAGGATTTACAGTGAGGTAAGATTATATCATGGAGAGACACTCGTCATAAAGCAGTATGACATCTGCTATTTTTCTGTAGAGGTCAAGAAATGACCCACTTGTGATATGAATGCACCTCTGAATCTGCTTATCAAAACATGCACTGGTGCAATTTGTTTAAAATTAAAAAAATAATAATAATTGGATTTAATTATCCAATTATAACAATTCTTAGAGCGGTTTACTAGGTGACAAAATTAATTAACTTCATTTAATCCAATCAATGGCTTGCACCTTTAAGGTAAGGCAGTTACTGTTATTGGATTATCGTGTCACACAATTTGGTGTATTGGTATGACAAACGACCTTTGAATGGTTGACCGACAAAGAAAATCTTTGCATATCTACTAATTTGTGTGAATTTTTGCCATTGGATACACTCATGTCCAATCAGAAATTTAATAAGATAAAACTTATTTGATTGGATATGTTCTATTCCGTTTACTGTATAAATAAAAGCCTTGTTAAACAGGGAATGTAGAGTTAGTGGAATAAAGTGAAATTCCTTATTGGACTCTTTTAGGATTAAAGTTAAAATAAATGTAAAAAATGGATTATATATAGTGTTAAAATGGAGTTGTGTAGGTCGTGTGATAGGCCTGTAACTGGAAGGCAACACGCGCTGCAATGTGATGCATGTGATCGGTGGCAGCATCGACTCTGTGAAACAGGTAAGTTTTTTTTTAACATATAGTTTATTGGCATTAAATATTTACAATATCTCTAGCAATACAAGATGCAACACATCAAATAATTTACCATGACAAGAAAACTTTCATCATAATGTTCACATATCTGCTATTTATAAAAAATATCTTAAGCCTTATGTTATGTTATTCACGGTAGTTGATTGAAGTAAAAGTGTGTTGATTGCCCTTGATTATATCAGGCGTTCACAGCATGATACCATGCAAATTAAGTGTGCATGATTAAGGTGTATGATTGTTTGACAGGTATCAGCCTTTCAGAGTACCGACAGATCAGCAAGGGAAGCTGGATGTAGCCTTCCACTGTGTCACGTGCAAAGTCAATCATCATCAAGTAAGTATAGCTGAAAAAGTTTTTACAATGGTTACTTTTAATTTAAATAAGGTGTTGCATTAAAAAGGCATCGACAGTAAAAATATAAATATTGTGAAATAGGAGTTGCAATGAACAGGCATTGATAATAATAAAGTAGGTAATTAACCCTGTCTGTAGGACTTAATGTATAATGTTTAACATTGTTGCACGTCGTTTTTTTTATTTTGTTTCAGACGGAACAGATGTACAGCATGATGCCATTGATGCAGAGACAGAGCCTGACGTACAGCCTGGACTATGGAGGACGAGACTGAGCCAGTAGTTATCCGCCTTCCCGACATGTCTCCGTTATCATCTCCCGTTCGCCAACTGGATGCAACCTACACATTATCGAGGTCGATACTGCAGGTGACGAGGCCCTCGACCACACCGACATCCTGGAAGCAGACGACACAGTGCCAAATATCATCGTAGACAAGTCGTTCAACATCAGAGATAGAGTCTTCAGCCACCCAGAGAATCGGCGATGAGTCTCTACAAGATACTACACTTGACGATGAGTTTCCAGAAGACGTGCCAGAGACGTATGAGGTCGTTGAAGGTGGCAGTACCAGAGGAGGCAAGAAATTAGTGAGCAGCCACGGATATAGTTACACTGTTAAGGTAAGAGACTGATACGGCAATATTTTATAAAATGCAGACGAAAAGTATGATATAATTTCAAATTAATAATTAGTATTTATTAAATATTAATTACCCATGTTATTATAAATTCCTTATTTTTTTCTGATGATACTTGGCCAGGTTATTTTCTTTTTTTTTTTTTCAATTTATATAAATATTTGTTGTTGCTCCTTGTGCGCATGCGTCGTGCAACTAACAGCTGATTTTTTTCCCCTTTTAGACGTAAAACAACTAAATTAAATTATTTTTCTTTCAGGGACAGTTCTACTGCTGAAGAAGGGTTTAAGTATTTTTTGAAATTTGTTTCATTGATCTTTTTCGTTTTTTTTGCAGATTAAAAAGAAATTACAAATTTTTTCTTGCTTTTATTTTGACCTTGACCTTTGTCCCGAACGCGCCATTTTTGTTTTGAAAAAAAAATGATTAAGGTTTGTTTTTCCTCTGTCATTACGCTTTCTATTTTTTGTTTTCAGACAGAGCAACTTCAACCCCTGTTATAAACCCCGTGGCATTTAAGACCCCAAAATTTTAAACCTACGGAACGTATCCCTGTGCTTTTTTACTAAATCTACCCGGGGGTCAATCCCAAACATAAAGTTCCAAAAATGTTCTCTAACTTTCTGTGCTTTTTTTCTGTCATTTCTTCAGATGTTGAAAAAAATCCAGGACCTGTTTTCCCCCTGGGGGTTTTTTGTGGAATGAAGTGTTTGACGATGACAACCCCATTGAATGTGATGCTTTTTTTAAAAAGGGTTCCCACATAAAAGCCAGGACATTATAATGAAACTTTTTTTTGTTTGCAGCTCGTGATGTTTCGTTCTCCGGCCCTGCATATTTGTGAGCTCAAATTTTTCAAAACATTCAATTGTCTCTTTCTCTTTGTCATTGCGAATAGCTACGTTCATGAGCGCCAGATTGACCAGCCTACACACAAAACTTAAACTCCAGTTAAATAAGACCCCCAGAAGAAAAACTAGAAATAAAATGTAAACTTTTTTCCTTCACAGCTAAAAGTTATCTCTGTAAATTGTCGGGCCCATCGAAAAAAAAAAGCAAAATTTATTGGCTGATTGATCACCACCAACTGATAAAAATTGTAGGTACTGATTTTGGGTTTAAATAAAAATATAAAGACTGTGAATTTTTTTTCAGATCAAAAGGAAGGAACAACAAGACGAGGGCGGCTTTTCAAAAAATGAAAAATCACTAAAAAAACAAATTAAACTGTCTTATAATAAAAATTGAATATATTTTGGCCTGGAAAAACATGACGACAAAGAAAGAACAGCTTTAATTAAAAAAAAATTTTTCAGCTATCAAAACCCAAGCGGGATGCAACAGGCTTTCCCCCCCTATTTGACAAAATTTCAGGTTCCATCAAATCAGAAAAGTAAAAAAAGCAGATTTTTGAAAGACGTTTCAGCATTTTCACTCAGATGAACCTATCTCACTTCTCAATCTTGTTCGCAGCTATTCGAAATATTATACAAAAGTTTTTTCTTTTTCGGAAGTCCCCAATCTCCCTGAAGTTCCCATAAAATCAGTGGGGGGAAAAAAACTATATCAAATTTAAGCCAGATAAAGGCTGGACCAACAACATCAAACCATTTTTTTTAAAAAAATTTTTGTCACAATCTCCCCAATCTTGAATACTTTTCCAAAAGTCTTTGTAAGGTACCCCCCCCAAGGGTATGGACATCTGCAAACGTGACCCCCCTATTCAAAAAAGGAAACAAGAAGTCCAGAAAAATTATAGCCCAAATATCTTTAACATTTTTTTTGAAGGTGTTGAACATATTGTGCTTCAAATTTAAAAAGCACTTCAATAAGCATGATATACTTTATGACTTACACAGGTTTCAAAAAAAAAACTTTCCTGTAAAACAACTCCTGCAATTACTGCCCAACTAGCAGAAATCTTGTTAAGGACAACAGATGATTTAGTTTTTTTAGATTTTAGTAAAGTTTTTGAAAAGGTCAGCCCTTAAAAGTTATTGTACAAATTACAGGAACATGGAGTCAATAATTCCCCCTGTTGTGGAAAAAATCTTTTTCAAGGCAAACACAAAAATCGTTTTGGAGGGGGGATGCTCATCAAGTCCCGTAACATCAGGGTACTAGGGATGTACTTCCCCCATTTTTTTTGTTATATAAAAGATTTCCAGATACCAAAACTTCTAAGTTTTTTTTGCAGTGCACTGCCGTTTCCCTAGCTATAAACAAAAGCAGGACTGTATTACACTTCAGAAGCCCTGACAAGCTGGTGCAGGGGGAAAAGAAATGGAAAGGGAAATTTTAAATCCGTAAATGCATTGTTTTAAATATTAAAAAAAGAAAAAAGCATTTCTTTTTGATTACAGATTACAGGACAAGTTTTAGAAACAGTGGATAATGCCAAATATTTGGAGTTACAATATAAAAAGATCTTTTGGGAAATAAACAATTGAAACTTACTTTTCGCTAAAAAAATTCTTGGTTTTCTCCACAAAACATCCAGACAAAAGAATAAGAATTTAGAGAAGCAGTTTAAAAAGCTTTGGTTAGACCTCAAGTAGATATGCCTTACAGTCTGGGTCCTCTACCCCAGAAATATAGAAAAAATAGAAAAAGTACAAGCAGAGCAGCCGATGGGTTAATAATAACTTCTTATTACACAGGTCCCCAGCATGCAGAAGAACTTGTGGAAAACCCCTTTCAGTACAGACGTGATGTCCCAATTTCTTTTTTTTAAAAAATAGTAAAAAACCCTTTTTGCGCCCCATTCCTGCATATTTTGAAAAGCCCAGCGGGATACCCCGCCATTACACTTTTTACTTACAGGAAAATTCAACCCCCATGTACTTTAAATTTTCCCTTTTTTTCCTTAACAGGGATACTTTGAAAAGCTTACCAGAATATGTCTCACAAAAGATCTTTTAGCATTTAAAAAAAAGCCCCCTTTCATTTCAGTAGAACCGCCTGAATCAAAAAAAAGATGTTTTTACCAATTTAAACCAAATATTCACCTTTTTTTCAAAATTTTCTCCCCCCTAAAAAATTTTTTTTTTAACATTTTATCCTTGCACAGACAGCACCGCCAGTAATCCCAAAAAGGGGAGTTTTGCGTATATATAGATAGTGATAGATGCCCCTAGGGAACGGACTTTGGAGGCAGCATACGAGGAAACAACCAAATGCCCGGCCAGCGTAAAACAGTTGGGAGATATTTTTTACATCAGTTCGGTTTTCACTTCATCCCGACCCCAGCGCGGAAAAGAAAGAAAAGATCTCGTGAAGGATTAAGAAACAAAAAAAAATAATGATTTATGAAAATAAAAGAAAGAAATTTAGTAAATTTTTTAAAAAAAAATTTTCCTATTTTTAAAAAATAAAAAAAATCGATTTGCAAAAAATACATTTAAATCTTTTAACGGGGTATAGAATTGTGACTTAAAAAAATATGTTTCAGGTAAGAAGTTTGCGCGGGACATGTTTTTAAGTGGGGGGGGAAAAATTTAGAGTCTGTGACGAATATGGTGTGCAATGCGAGGGTCTATCCCCCAAACCGGTAAATCTGACAAAGCTGCAAACAGACACCGACAGAACTTAAAAAAAAAGGGACCAAATGACATTGACTTCGAAGTAATATTTCCTTAAAATAGTATCAATCAATATTTTTTTAAATGAAACCCAAATCTGAAAAAAAAAACATACCACACAAATTATATTCCCAAAAGTATTATAAATTTATATTAATTATATTTTTAAAACATAATCAAATTTTCTTAAAAATGCTAAAATAAATGCAAGAACGCAATCACATTTTTTTTTTTATTTTTTTCAGCTCGACAGGACTTCATAGGCCAAACTTCGTCGTAGACGATTAAAGATGGAGGGTCCCCGCCAATCTTAGGGCCCCCAAACAGCGAAACATTCCCAAGAGAAAAGGAAATGGGGCAAAACAACAAAAATTAACCTTTAATAACAAATCGTATCTAAAACTTTTTTACTTCAAAGAAAATCAAAAAATATTTTTAAAATAAAAAATAGAAATATATGACACTTAAACTAATTCCCTTTTTTTGAAAACATTTGGGCAAAATGACTCCCCTTTTTCACTTATTTTTTGGACAAAATGTATTTGGACGAAATGCCCATCACCCATTTTTCTTCTTTTGTGGTTTTATAGAACAGCCCAATTTCCCAAAAGTGCATTAATCTTTATGAAATTCTAAGAATAAGCTTTTTTAACCCCCCAGATTGAAAAATTATCCATTACACCATTAAGCCATTTTTCTTTTTTAAAAGGTTGGGAAAAAGAAAGAGAGAAACAAAGGCAAAACCGGGAAAACGAAGAGATTCAAAAAGGGTTTTTGTTCTTTTGAAAAGTTTTGGGCCAGTGAGGAAAAAAAACATGGACCCTAAAACAGCTGTCTTACAGTATACTGCGAAGTGATGACGTTTAAAGTTGAGGTTTTTATCTAGCCCATTTTTTTTTTTTATTTAAAAAAAAATGTTTATTCTTTTTTTCTTCTTTTTTTCCTTTTTTTTTGATGTGTATTGGATTTTGAAGCCTCGGAATGAAGTTTGGAGCAGCACTTTTCTCGAGACAGTCCAAAAAATGACAAAAATTTTTTAAAAAACCACCATGACTGCATTTTCACCAAAAAAAAAAACAAAAAATTTCCCTTACTAATAAGTAAACAGTCTGAAAAAAAACAAAAAAAACAAAAATTTTGAACAAAAGTGACTCATAACTTTAAAGGGGATGTTTCACGTGCAAAAATGAGGGGAAAAAAAATCTTAATTTTAAAAAAAATAAAGAGGAATTTGTGCAGGCATGGAATTTTGATTTTTTGATATAAAAAAAATCCCCAATTTGTCCTTAGTATTCACAGATTTTATCCTAAAAATTTTAACCCTTTAAGCCCGAAGTAGATTTCTAAAAAGATTGCAAAAAAAATATCCCCATTCATACCTGTGTTCCATTTATCTCATGTACACTGTTAACTTTTTATCTTGAATGGTTTTGCCAAATTGGGCTGCACCGATTTTGTAAATTTTTTGTGCAAATGTCACTTTCGGGGAATATAAAGCCTTGTGTCAAGGCCCTCATGGTCAGTTATTTGTAAAAAAAAGGTTTAAAGCTCTTCCGCTGCACCAAGTGTTCTTGTAATCTTGTTATATTCCCCAAATCTGCAATACAATACGTGATTATTCTAATATAACCGGCCCACCCCTTAGTCTGGAAATATTGGTATGTTTTTTTATGCTTAGGCTTAAAAATTAAAGTGGATTCCTGGCATATGTTAGGCTTAAATAACTATGAAATAAACTAAAAAAATAAAGCATTTTCATATTTTAATGATAAATTTTTATTGCACCGGCACAGCCCCTTTTAAAGAAGGTTTATATAGACCTTTGGGGCATCCCATGGATGTGAAAAAGGGTGCACAGAATCAGACAAAATTGGAGAGGGTTGACGTTGAAAGATTTTGTTTATAAAAGATTTAAGGCTTTTTTGAAATATCGAGGAAAGGGAATTTCTTTAAAAATGGTTCAAAAAGTGAGTTTTTGCTTAAAATGAATTTTAAATCTGTTAATAAGATGGACATTGGGGATACAGACCTGTCTTTTATTTTTATTGAAGAAAATTTCTTGACAGAAAAAAAATTTCAAATCGCGGAAAAAACCTCAATGTCTAATGAAAAAAAGCTTTTTTGCTTTTTTGTAAGATGAAATCTAATTAAATGACCAGATGTTTTTTTTTTGGGTATTCTATTTTTTTTAATTTTTGGGGAAAGGTCACTTGCTTTTAATGTTTTTGGCCAATTTTTTTTAAAATTGACAGAAAATTTGTGTTTAAAGCTTATCAAATTTGAACCCGGTGGCCATGGGTGGGGCAAAAAAATAAATTTATATGTTTTATAGAAAAAAAATATCTAGGACTAATTTTTTGGGCCCTTTCATGCTGAATTTTACGATTTGTATCTTTTTTGCTTCCCGGGCTGTTGAATACTCTTTTTGCAATTTTTTAGCGATTCTTTCCTCAAGTTTTGAATTACACAACATGGCGCGCGTCATGGGTAAGATGAGTGTTCCCAAAAAAGTTTGAAATAACTTTGGGAACATTTCGGTTCAATTTTAACCAATTTTTTTTATTTTTTTATAAATTGAAATGGGTCTCTTATTTATGTATTTGTCATAAAAAGATAATTTTTAAAAAATTTTTTATTTTTTTGATTTAGAAAAATTGTTTCGAATATCCCGGAAATCCCCAGATATTTTAACCAAACATGTTTAAAGGACGTTTTTCAAAAGGAGCAATATATTTGGCCAAATTTTCCGCACGAATATTTTACATTATTAAACTTTAGGTTGGAGGTCAGAGGTAAATCGACACATTCTACACGCGAGAAAAACACAGAAGGAATCCAGAAGGCGCTATATGCTGGTTTGACTGGGAGGACAGACGAGACGGTCAAAAGAAACAGCATTATAAAGGAACCAAAAAAGCCCACCCCGGTATTTTGTTGGCGAGAAGATAGTAGGGAAGTTGCCCAGTCCAGGGACTATGGCAGGGAAAATAGTTAGATCGTTTTTAGCGAAATTTTACAATTTTTTGGGGTTATGTTTTTTTTTTAAAATATAAACAAAAAACACCTTGGAAATACGTAATTCGATTTAGGTTATTTTACCTCCTCAAAAGCCTGAGATTTGAAATAGCAATTTTTGAACCCTGATCAAGGTTTTGATACAATGGTAAAAGGAAGCGCCAAAAAAAATATAGATTTACAAGTTTTAATAACTATCCCGGACTAAGTATGGCGACTCAGATAACAAATTGATTAAATAATTTAAAGAGTCTGTATGAAGATGTAACAAATGAAACATTTTAATTAATCTTACCCTCTTTTATCTGTGTTTTTTTCAAACTAAAATCATTTTAAGGTCTGAATGAGTTAAAAATTTAAAATTTTTTTCTTCCCTGCAAACTCCAAAAGGGTTTTGGGCGCAATATGAAGAGAAGGCAACATGCAGGCCAGTGTGGAGGGGACAAATTCTTTATAAATTTAAATTATTTGTTTTTTTTATTGGAAATTTTGAGAATTTCCCGTTAAAAAGAGTTGGATCTTGGATTTTACCTCTGTTTAAGAATATCAAATATTTCAATTTGCCCTTTTTTTGGGGGCATTTGAAACTTCTTCGTCTTCCCCCTTTTTCTCCCAAATGAAAAAGGGAGTTATCCTTCCCAAAATTTTATTGCCCCTTTTTAAAAAACCCCCCGCCTGATAATACAGTTTGAATTATTTTAATTATTATTTAAGGACCTAAAATTAATGAGATTTGTATTTTTGATTTTTACAGAAAATGGCAGTCCCGGAGAAGAAGAGGGCATCTGCAAGCCCAGAAGTTGAAGAAAAAGAGGGCAAAAGAGACACAAACATGATGGTAAGCAGATGTCTTATATAAAAACAATTTTATTGAATTTTTAAGTGACTAAAATGAAGTAAGTGGTCATCCAGTACAAAAAAGTTCCAGTACAAAAAAATTTTTAGGTTTAAGTCTGTTGAGGTAAGGTTAGTGATTTTGTTTCGAAACAAACGTTGATTTTGAAAACTCTTTCCCAGATGATTACTACGGGGCTTTCATAGCAGTATCAGTTTTTGATTTGTCTTTTATTGGAATTGTGAGTTTAAAAAAAAACTATCACAAAACAATTTTATGGGGAATTTAAAAAATCTTTAAAGTCTATTTATGATTTCCCAAAAAGGCGGAGGTACAAGCAAAGAGAAAAGCAGAGGGGGTGGGCGGTGGAAGCCAAAAAAACAGCAGCTGGAGGGGATAACGATCTCGACCAGGAGGTGGTGAGTTTGTTAATATTAAGAAATCATGGGAAGATAGTAATAACTTGATAGGGCCTATGATTGACTTTTCCCGTGTAGGTATGTTTTGGGTATCTTTTTTTCATTGAAATGAGGTGAAATAAAAACCCTGTGCACTTTATTTTAAAAAAGCTTTCTGCCACCAAAAAATAGTTTATTTTATAAAATTTTTTTTTTGTGCACAATCAAATTATTTTTTCATTCTTGATGTTTTTACACATATAAAATATGTAATATACAATAATTTTTGGGTTCCTACTGACTTTTTTGTAGAGACTACAGCGAGCCCCGCTGCGCCCTTTTCTTGCTCAAATTTGAGAGCAATTTAGTACACAGAAGCCGTTCATATGGACGGAAAAAATCAGCCCGCCCCGCGGCCGTACTATTCATGGGGGAATGACTCCAGTTTTCCCAAGGTGAAAAAAGAATATAATAAAAAACTTTTATGTTAAAAAAATACTATGACGGCTGCTCCTCCGAGTTGTTTTGGAAAATTTTTTTTTCTTACCCTGGAATTTTTTATGGGAAAAAATGTGGGTTTCTGTAGATCAGACCTTAATGTCAAGGGTGGCCAGCGTGTGTTTGAATTGAAAGTAAATGTGATTTTTGGTAAAAAAAATTTGTTTTATTAAAAAACTTTGTATTTAAAGAAAAAACTTTGCCTTAAATAACAAAACATTATTTTTTGGGGAAACTAGTAACAAAGTTTTACAATAAAAACATATTTCGTTTGCAGAAGTACATTCTTTTCAAATTCAGTGGGTTTTGGTATTTGGGGCCAATGATTTTAAATTTCCCTGGAAGGTTTGTTTTGTGATTGTGTATATTTTGTGATTTTTGGGGCAGAATAGGCCCTGCAGACTAGAAACCGGCCCCGGAGACCAGGGAAAGCAGCCCCGGGAAAAAGAAATGGCCCAGAGAGAGAATCGAGGCAGTGAAGGCTGAAGCGAGGCAGTGAGGGAGAGCTTCAGACTTGTCAGACGCTGTCACTGGTAAACATCTCATTATTGTTAACTTAAGAAAATAAAAAGAAAAAAAAACTTATATATTTCAGGTTTTTTTATTAAAAAAAGAGGGAAGATGGCCGATGCCCCCTGAGAAAATATTTATTTTGAAAAACAGATTGCTTTGAATTAAATGAGAGGTGAAAAATGTTAGGAATTTTTGACCCCCCCCAAAAAAAATTTATCATGAAAACATTTGCCCAAATTTGGGTGTTGGCAAAAATGGTTTCCCCCGATAAAAAAAATTTTTTAAAATTTACCCATGACCCTTTTCATCCCGCCCCCCCATTTTTAAATGGTTTGAGATAATATAAAAAACTGCAATTTAGGAAATTGACAAAATGTGGCCTTTTGTGTAAAAAAAGATTTTTCTAAAATTTTCCATTTATACTTTTCGGCGGCCCCCCCCCTTTTAAAAATTCAATATATCAAACAAAATTTGACCGTTTAGGAGATGGGTTAAAATTAGCCTCTAGTGTGTAAAAAGATTTCTAAGATTTGACCTTCTACCTACTTTTTGATCCAACCTGACCCATTTTCGAAAGGGTTCAAGATATCATCAAGACTAACATTCTGACCAAGTTTGAGGAAGATTGGATCAAAATGTGGCCTCTAGTGTGTAAAAAAAGATTTTCAAGATTTGACCTATGACCTTTTTGATCCAACCTGACCATTTTCGAAAGGGTTCAAGATATCATCAAGACAAACATTCTGAAACCAAATTTAAAAAAGATTGGTCAAAATTGGCCTCTAGTGTGTAAACAAATTTTTCTAAGATTTGACTTCTGACCTACTTTTTGATCCCCAACCGACCCATTTCGAAAAGGGGTTTAAGATATCATCAAACAACATTTGACAAGTTTGAGGAAGATTGGATCAAAATTTGTGGCCTCTAATTGTTGACGGACGACGGGGCCCCAACAATCAAGTACCCAAAAATCACCCTGAGCTAGCTCAGGTGGGGCTAAAAAATGTATGTGATAAAAGTACTTTTTTTTATAAAAAATGACAATGAAAAAGCAATTTATTGAATAAGTTATTTAAGACTTTGTGAGAAGATCAAAATGATTCTATAAAAAATTGACATTTCTATTGTTTTTTTTCCTGCTGTTTTTCAAAATTTTATTTAAATTTTTATATAGTAACTTCAAGCCAGTATTGGTATGTCATGTTTAAATAATTTCAAATTAAAGTTTCGATTTCAGATCTTTTCCTCACAGAAGAGAAGGTCATGCTGTTAAAGAAATTTTGGTGCAGCATTTGAGGTAAAAAAATATTTTTTTTTTTAGGGATGGTTTTGCATAAATTAAGACCAGGAAACCATGGGTCAATGTGAAATTTGGTGGTGCCATGGTAAAAACCATTTAAATTAGAAAAATTTGAGGCTTTGATTGTTACTAGTAAAAAGGCAGAAAAAGGATGCAATACTTTTAGTGCAATGTCTGAATAATTACCAGGTATTAAATATGATGCTTGATCTGAGTTTAAAGTGATAGGTGACTGACTATGCTGCTTGCCTTACAGATCAGGTACCGTGCCCTGGTGTGTCCCATGACTCATTCTGCCCCTCACCCTGCCTCGAGGCGATGTGCACATCCCTGCCATCTGATGTGACCCAGTTAGAGTCCCCCACACGCCTGCCCTCACCCTGTGAACCAGTTCTGTGTCTCCTGGAACTCAGGGAAGCAGCCCATTTCTTGACCTTTTTTCTGAAATTGTTTGATTAAATTTACTACCTAGAATGTTTGAAAAAAATTATTCATTTAAGATTAATTTTATAAAAAAAAACTTGTATTGCCACATTTTGCAAGTGGTAAAGAACTGACATTACAGAGGTAGTGATGGTCATTTTCGCTCCTTCGAAGTTTTAAAGACACAGATGAGAGAGGGTACAAACTCAAACCCTTATCAATAAAAACAAATTTAATCACAGAGCCTAAGTGGCTTGATAGGTTTACTAACATGCTGCTTTTCTTACAGACTCAGATGCCCCGCCCTGCACCTGCCTCGAGGCCCTCCCCTTTCATCAGATGTGACCCCTTTTGTGACCCTTGACCCTGCACCTTCACCCCCTTTGGGCCAGTTTCACCCGTGACTCAGAAGGCAGCTGGCACAAACTGTAAGTGTCCATCCGTTAGGTTTATGTTTAGAGTTGTATGTAAGTTGTATGTCCCGAAATAATTTTTAAAAAAAGGATATAAAAATTAATGTCATGTATGTAACATGAAATACCCCAATATTTCATTTTTTGAAAGAGACAAACATATTGGAAGAATTTTATAGAAAAACTCCTATTTATCAGAAATAGGAAAATTTTAAACCTTTCTTTCGGCATCCATCCCTTAATTTAACATCCAATAAAAAAATTAAAAAGGGAGATGGGTTGGTCCAACCCATTCACCAATTATACGACCTATGGGTTTTTTAAAAATGTAATATTTTTAATCAACAAAAAAACTTTTTAAGTCTTATTTTTTTTAATAAGTTTTATAAACATTTTTTTTTATAATGATGAAGGGGATTTAGTGTTGACTTTTTTGAAAGTTTTATTTTTAACTTTATTAAGATCATCATTACAATGACTCCATGGATGTTTTATTAGGAATCTGGCATCAAGAAGGTTTAGTTGGTCCCCTACCACCAGGTCTACATCAACACGGCCAGTCTTTCAACAGCCATCCTGATGGGGTCCACGGCCAGGAAACTGTCCATTGCTCTCCCGGACTCCTTCTTCTCCAGGAGGTTTTGGCAGTTTCCTGTGCACAGGGAAAGAGGAGGGCCCACAACGCCAAACAGACGTCGACACCCCTGCCATCAGCAGTACTTCAGCCATCAGAGACTTTTTTTTGGCTAAGTTTAAGGAGGACATGCCAGCCAAATTTGTGATGTACAGAGCTATAGGCAATACATTTTTGTATTTATGTATTATATTTTATTTATTTCAATTCTGATTTTGACCCTTAGTTTCAGGCTTAAAAATTACATGTTTTTCCATTAAATTCCAATCAATTATTCTAAATACTGCTTTGGAAAACTGCTTAAAAATACAAAAATCTTGTCAATATCTCTGTGTGTACATATATTCATTCTTCTACTATAAGAATATTATACTTTTTTAAATAAATTGTTATTCATGTTACCATGTGATAATTTATTTATTGATACTTTGATTTTAATTAATTGATTTTTTTTCACTGGAACCATTCATATGTATATATTTTGTATATTCAGTTATTTAACCCTTTCCCTCATACACTCATATTGAAGCCATCAATAGTTACCATATAAAGCCTGATCTGTAGAAAGCTACAGTTAAACCTTACCAAATTTAATCGTAAAACCATCAATACAATTAATAGCTATGAGTGTATATACTTCATTTATACTGTAAATAATATGTTGAGTTTGTTGTTATTCTTACTGCTGTACCAGGTGTTATTTATTTATTTATTTATTGATACTTATATTCTATTTTTTTTCCACTGGAATCATGCATGTGTATATATTTTGTATTTTCAGTCCTTTAACCCTTTCCCTCATACACTCAATAGGTACCATATTAAACCTGATCTGAAGAAATATACAGTTAAACCTTACCAAATTTAATTGTGAAATCCTCCTTACAAGACAACTAAGGAGCAGTGAACAACATAAAACCTGATCAACCTGCAAGTTACTTGTAGGCTGATGTAGTTTTATGCTGTAAGCGTAGGCCTTTTCATGGTGTCTTCTATGAGGGAAAGGGTTAAGGAACAGATGACCATAGATGACCATATTTTTATGTATCTCTTAAAATGAAAACAACTCATTTATAAACAAGAAATATCTTTAAAAAAGATATTCAGCGTAGGATGAAAGAAAAACGAGATTTCCAGTCTAGAACATTGCGAGGAAAAGCGTGCGAAAGACCGACGCAAAACAAATTTAGTACGCTCTAGAAATAGTTCAGTATTTTTTCTATGAAATATACTTATTTATAGACGGTAATACAAAAAATTATATCTGTAAATAGGCTTGTTTGATATTTGTTCATATCATTATTGCATATGACAATTATGATATAAAAGCGTTATTAGTTGTTTTGGTTTTGGCGAATTAATTTTCAATGAGAGCATCTCGGCAGGCTGGAAGAATTCAATATACATAGTAATTAAGGGGTTTCATGTCATAACACGGTGAATTCTTTTTGTTGTTTTAAATCATTTTCACAAAGTAGCATTCCTCAATTGATGGAAAAGGATTGTATTTAACTTACTGAAATCACTTTCATGTTTACATCAAAAAGAAAAGTAATAACACCAAGCTGAATGATATATACAAGCTGCACCCCTTATTTACAGTAATTTTATAGTCCATAACGATGCGTTAACCAATAACAGGAGTCCTTTTATTCAGCTTAGAATTATTTACCGCTGTTAGCGTACATTTTATTGGTTTAAGATGAGAGTTGAAATCGAAATTATACAGCTACGCCGAAAAAAGATAATTATTAAAATTTTACTTCTAACATACTCTTTGTTTTTTATTTTGTCATTTTTATAAAATTGGCTTTCATTCTACTTACATTTCAGTAAAACAAGCTATTAATCAAATCTAATAGGTGAAGCAAGCGCGCAGAGATGTCAACATCAGCAAGTTAACGTTCAACTAGTGTGCATAAGCGTGCGGTAAGCAATTGCATGCTTGGATGTGAATCTAAAATTCACAACTAGCATGCTTAAGCATGCAGCAAGTATGTTCAAGCGTCTTAAGCGTGCGGGCCTGCACAAGCATGCGCAAGCGTGCGCAAGCTAGTAGGATCAAGCATGCGCAAGCAAGCAGAATTAAGTGTGCGCATGCTAGTAAATAAGCTAGTGATGGTTCCAAATACTAGTGTGCGCTGGCATGTAAGACTGCTATTTGAAATTTAACAAGCTTGTGCATGCTTAAAGATTTGGGTCATTGCACGCTTAATTAGTGGCAGTTGCACGCTTACTGCATGCTTATCGCAAGCATAATTTAAGCACGCAATTTTGGTTTGGGGCAAACTTTTTTTTTCCATAGTATAGGGTGCAGGCAGCCTTGTACATGTATTTATTTGTTCAAAGTCTATTTCAACAGGCTTATGTTTTGAGTGTCGGTCAGCCTAACCAGTCATCTAATCAGTAATGACTATTTCTTATACACAAGTGACTGACTACGTATCCCTTATTGTTTTTAATCAAATGCGAGAGACCAATGACTATCAAAGATAATTTCTTAAACTAGATGTGGGTGTTCCTCGGAACACTTGTGTCGCCTGCATTTAAGCATGTTTGATGAAAGAATTGACTAGAAAATCGATCTTTTGACAAATTATTGATAAAGCATAATCTATTTTGTGAGGTACAAAATAACACCAAATCACACACACACACACATATATATATATATATATATATATATTTATTTTTTTTTGGGGGGGGGGGAATAAAATATTAGGAACAAATAAAAAACTCAAATGAATATGAATAATTTTCCCGAGCACTTTCGACTATACAGTCTTCATCAGAGGAGTGTCAGAATGACTATGAATTCAAAACATTAACTGTAAGAAAAATTATGACGTCATTAAGCACTTATGACGTTAATTATATATATGTTGCAAGTTTGTAGTCATCATTATCATTATTGAGTTATCATTCTTGTGTACTGCACTCAGACCAATGAGATCTATCTACTATAAATGTTTAAGGCAACACTTCAAATACTTTACAAGTTATGCACCACACAAGAATTAAATCCAAAAAAATAAACAAAGGGAAATAACTCCAAAAATACAACAGTTATCATTCTTGCACAATGCACTCCATGAGATCTTTCCACCTGTGAGGTTTCAAAGTAATACCTCAAATACTTTTCGTGTTATGCTCCAGACAAAAATGAAGTCTGAGTATCAACAAAGGGCAATAACTCAAGGAAAAAGAGAAACAGAGTTATCATTCATGTGCACTGCACTCAGACCATTGAGATCTATGAAGTTTCAAGTCAACACCTCAAATACGTTTCGAGTTATGCCCCAGACAAAAATTAAGTCTGAAAATCAACAAAGGGAAATAACTCAGAAAATAAAACAGAGTTATCATTCTTATGCACTGCACTACAAATCCATGAGATCTTTCCATCATGAAGTTTCAAAGCAATATCTCAAATACTTTTTGAGTTATGGTCCGGACAAAAATAAAATCTCAGAATCAACAAAGGGTAATAACTCAGAAAATACGAAAGTCAGAGTTATCATTCTTGTGCACTGCACTCCACCTCAATGTGATCTATCCATGTTTTAAGTTTCAAGGTGATACCTCAAATACTTTTCGAGTTATGCTCCGGACAAGAAAGTGTGACGCCGACGACGCCGACGCCGACGGACAAAGTGATCCCTATGTGTCTGCCATGCTATGCAGGCGACACAATAAATCATCATTGAGAAGAAAGATTAATTATCATTGAGAAAAATTGTTTGATCCATTTGTGAATTTTATGGTTCAACATAGCTTACCAGGCAGGCCCCACGTTATCTGACTATAACTATGTCATGAAATCATATTATAAATGCTACTAATTGGATATTTTGTAGGAAGATCTGTTATACAAGAGGGCCATGATGGCCCTGAATCGCTCACCTGAGTACCATTGCTTCAACTGATATCAAGGTTTTTAAACAGACAAGGATTCTGATATAACTTAATCTAAAACATTTTACCCCTGACAATACTACACACCAAATATCTAAGCAATGGGCCATATGGTTTCAGAGAAGACTTGGGCGCAGTGTCATTTATCACCGTAGGGCCAAGACTTTGAAAATCTTTGTAATGAACCATTAGATGCTACTACATACCAAAAATCTTAGCTCTAGGCTTTATTGATTCATAGAAGAAGATTTTTTAAGATTTTCCTATTTAACTCTATGTAAAACAAGTGACCCCTGGTGTGGGGTCATTTATCACCATTGGGCTATGATTTGTACAATCTTGGTAGTGGCCCATAAGATGATGATACATACCAAATATCTAAGCTCTAGGCCTTATGGATTCATAGAAGAAGATTTTTAAAGATTTTCCTATATAACTCTATGTAAAACAAGTGACCCCTGGTGCGGGGTCATTTATCACCATAGGGCTATGATTTGTACAATCTTGGTAGTGGCCCATAAGATGATGCTACATACCAAATATCTAAGCTTTTGCAGAAGAAGATTTTCAAAGTTTGCATTTTTAAAATCTATTTTTAGCTCCTGTGACCTAATTATGCAATGGACCAGAACCATTTATACAACTTGAGTAGAGCTTCATCCAAGGAACATTCCTGCAAAATATTTTTCAAATTGGCCAAGCCGTTTAGGAGGAGATGTTGTTTGAAGCAATTGTTGACGCCGGACGCACGCATGCACGGACGCCGGACAAAAGGCGATCAGAAAAGCTCACCTTGAGCACGTTGTGCTCATGTGAGCTAAAAAGGGGCAGTACATCAGCTTTATTTCTCTTCTTCTTTTTCTTAGTTAACTTAAGCACTTTTATTTAATTCAGTTACTAAGAAATGGAGGGGGAACCTAGGAGCTAGCTTGTGTGGGTCGGTGGTTCAGCTTCTTTGTTTCCGGATGGTAACACAGGTCAAGTTTGACTTTGGGCTGGTTGGGTCAATGTCACTTATAATAGAAAAACAATCATCAGATGATAATTCCAGACAGGCTCCATAGATTTTAATAATTTTGGTACACAGGTGTAACTTCTCAAGATACAAGTAAAATTCATCTTTGAGCAAGTGGGTTCTAGGTTAAAGTCACTGAAACTAAATTGAAAAACAGTTTCTGCTCAATAACTGTAGTTAGGAATGAGATATTTTCAATGAGACTTGCTGTTTAGGTAGTTTCTGGGAAGACAAAACTTGGGTCTGGTGGAGTCAACATCATAGGTCACTGTTGATAAAATAGAAAAACAGTTTCCGGTTTATTCTTAATGAATCACAGATAAAAAATATGTTGAATTTCCATTTTTTTTATTTATTTTTTTTTGGTGTATTTTTATACCATTGATTCTATGTTTTACTATCTCAAGAATCAAGCATACATATTGTAGTATTGATCACCTGTAGTGATAGTTCTAATTTTGATAAACCTTTCATATGAAATTTAAAAAATGTTTTTGCTTCAGATCTGAAACTCTGTGTCTTGAGATAATAACGGTTTCTTTTCAATTAGTACAAATTTAGTATTTAATAAGTACTAAAAACTGATTTTTTTCTACCCCTTTTCAGGTGCATGTAGGTGACTAATTTTGTCTTCTCAATAAACATCTGCAATGATTTTATAAAATAATGCTGATCACTTGTAAGAAGAATATTCTTTATATATAAACATTGAGCTGATTCTTGTTTTATTATAGCAGAGAAAAGTTAATTGTCCTTAACGCTGAAAATATTTTTTAAGGTCTCCTACAGCATGATGAGCTCAAAATGTTGCATTTGTTATGAAAGGGACAAGGAGTCATTTTTCATACCATGTGGACACAACCATTTGCACTGTGTGTGGTGTTACACAGGAAAGCAGCGGGAATCCTTTGTGTCCTTTCTGCCGTGCTGCCATTCAAGGAATTGGGAACTTAAGGAACTAACGCTTCCAAAGGATGGAACAAGAGAAAATTGTGTAACTGACTAATACATATATGATTTTCTATGATAAAGAGAGAAAAAGTCTTATTTGTTTCCTGTACTTGGAATTGTTTTTTTCCTTTTTAAAAAGTTAAGTCTCAGATATTGAAGTCCCATTTCTTCATGCATATTAGTATGATTTTCTGTTCTTCTTCAGCCCCTCTAAGCACAAAGGGAGTGCATAAGTATAGATTTAGTTATTGCATCAAATATGAAATGCTTCTGTAACATATTATTGTCTGATTTATATGGACTAATTTTAATGAAAGGTGACCATGATGATCATTTAATATTTTTCTCTGCACCAACTGGTGCCAAACTATGCTTGAGGTTTTTTTAGCTCACCTGAGCACTTGTGCTCAGGATGAGCTTTTAGGATCAATGAATGTCTGTTGTCTGTCCATCCGTTCGTTGTCCATCCGTCGTCGACAATTAGTTTGTTTGCACTCTAGCCTCTTCATTTTTCAAGCAATCATCTTCAAACTTTATGACAATGTTTATAACCATAAAATCTCAGCTAAGATTGGTTATGGCTGAAATCAGACCATTAGGTCAGGAGTTACACCCCTTTTAATATTGAATTAAGCCAGATTTCACTTTGTTTGCACTCTACCATTTTTTTTTTATAAAATTTTTCCATAAAATCATGGCTAAGTTATTGAAAAAAAATTTTTTTTAGCATCTTCATATTTTGAGCAATTGCCTTCAAACTTAATGACAATGTTTATTACCATAACATCTCTGCTAAGTTTAATTATGGTCGAAATCAGACCATAAAGTAAGGAGTTCTGCCCCTTTCAATGCTAAAAAAGGCTATATTTCACTTTCTTTGCCATTTAGCATTTTCATTTCATAACCAATCAACCAATCATCTTTAAAATTTGTGACATTGTTGAGTTTCATAAAATCTTGACTTTGGCTGATATTTGCCCTTTAGGACAGGAGTTATGCCCCTTTTGAAATCATAACTAGATGTTGGTGTTCCTCGGAACACTTGTGTCGCCTGCATTTAAGCATGTTTGATGAAAGAATTGACTAGAAAATCGATCTTTTGACAAATTATTGATAAAGCATAATCTATTTTGTGAGGTACAAAATAACACCAAATCACACACACACACACATATATATATATATATATTTTTTTTTGGGGGGGGGGGGGGGGGGAAAAAATATTCAAACAGTGCAATATGTAATAATTTTCCCGAGCACTTTCGACTATACAGTCTTCATCAGAGGAGTGTCAGAATGACTATGAATTCAAAACATTAACTGTAAGAAAAATTATGACGTCATTAAGCACTTATGACGTTAATTATATATATGTTGCAAGTTTGTAGTCATCATTATCATTATTGAATTATCATTCTTGTGTACTGCACTCAGACCAATGAGATCTATCTACTATAAATGTTTAAGGCAACACTTCAAATACTTTACAAGTTATGCACCACACAAGA
Organism: Solen grandis; assembly: GCA_021229015.1. Lineage (NCBI taxonomy): Eukaryota > Metazoa > Mollusca > Bivalvia > Adapedonta > Solenidae > Solen > Solen grandis. Next base: position 41,409,992 of record CM037792.1, read on the forward strand.
ATTAAATCCAAAAAAATAAACAAAGGGAAATAACTCCAAAAATACAACAGTTATCATTCTTGCACAATGCACTCCATGAGATCTTTCCACCTGTGAGGTTTAGCAATACCTCACATACCTTTTATGTTACGCTTCAAACAAAAATAGTCAAAGTCTGAGGATCAACAAAGCACATACCTTTCACGTTACGCTCCGAACAAAAATAGGCTAAGTCTGAGAATCAACAAAAGGCAATAACTCAGTAAAAAAGAAAGTCAGTGTTCTCATTCATTAGCATTGCACTTCACATCAATGTGATTTATCTACCTAAAAAGTTTCAAGTCAGTACCTCAAATACTTTTCAAAATATGCCCCGGAAAATATTAAGTCTGAAAATTTACAAAGGGCAATAACTCAGAAAATATTAAAGTCAGAGTTATCATTCTTGTGCACTGCACTCCACCTCAATGTGATCTATCCATGTTTTAAGTTTCAAGGTGATACCTCAAATACTTTTTGAGTTATGGTCCGGACAAAAATAAAATCTCAGAATCAACAAAGGGTAATAACTCAGAAAATACGAAAGTCAGAGTTATCATTCTTGTGCACTGCACTCCACCTCAATGTGATCTATCCATGTTTTAAGTTTCAAGGTGATACCTCAAATACTTTTCGAGTTATGCTCCGCACAAGAAAGTGTGACGCCGACGACGACGGACAAAGTGATCCCTATGTGTCTGCCATGCTATGCAGGCGACACAAAAATGGATTATTTAACTTTGTTTGCACTCTGTGAAATATGAAAATCTCAGATTTCACTGTTTACACTTCAGCATCTTTATTTCTAAAGCAGTATGTTTAGTATGTTTGGCTTTGAAGGCTATTTATCTCAGGTAAGCGATTTAGGGACATCATCTTGTTTTTATTTATAAAGTACACACAGTGACTTGAAACATCTTGTACAATGTCCAGGCAACAGGACAGGAATGGGTATGGACCGCAACTCCTTACTTGAATTTCAGCCTAATTATACCCTTTTTAGCTCACATGAGCACAATGAGCTCATAGGGAGCTTTTGTGATTGCAGGATATTCTTCGTCCATGGTCTTGAGTCAGTCTATCATAATCTCAGGAACCACTTGCCATAATTTAATGAAACTTGCATGGGATGTGCCTCCTTGAATCTGTACCTTAACTTTTTCATCAAAGCTGATCAGTATTCTGGTTGCCATAGGAACCAAAAGGACAAAAAACTTTAAACATATCTCTGGAACCACAAAGCCTAGAATTTAAATATTTGGTATGTAGTAATGTCAAGTTGACTCCATATCTAACCTGGGGGTCAAAATTTGCCTGTCTTACAGGTCGTGTAATTTTTACAAATACATAGGGAAATTTTTCTACTCATAAATCACTAGGCTTAGATATTTGGTATGAGACATTTACCTATTTTAAAATTGGCCCTGCCTTAGGCGTCACTTGATTTTTCATATTCTTGTATGACATATAACTGACATAGACCAATTGACTTACATTTTGATATGAAAGTTCATATACAATATGTGTACCTTTTAAATTGTTTGAAAACAATGTACAGAGCAGGCATGTTCTGTCAGTTGAGCAATTTAGGATCATCATGGCCCTCATGTTAGCATGAAGAATAAGGTGGTTTAATGAACATCGTGTTGCTTCATAACTGTGAATACCTTGAACATTATCAAAGGAATTAAGATTAAATAAAAAACATGCATGTGCCCAACAAAAATAGAAACATAACTGTAAACCAGCATTTACAGAACAATGTCCCTTTTTTACCTAAGATTTTTCAATACTTATCTTGATTATCATCAGCAGGATCCAATCTAAACTTGAAATATTTGCTTTGATATGTGACAAGGGCCTTATGTCTCTAGTACAACTTTTTACAGAGTTGTACCACTTTGTGACATAAAACATTAGTTTTATTGTCCATAATGTGTAACTATTAGCTCTTTTTCAATTGCATTCAATTAAACAAAGCCTTTTATATATGGGTGTGTTTTTTTTTGTCCAGCACTTTTTTGTTACATCATGAAAATATGCATTTTTTGTGTCTTATGATTAACATAAATGTGTGAAACATGTGTAAACAGCTGAAGTTTGTAAGTCTCATTTATCTGAAAATAAAACATATTATTAATGAATTCCCTGTATTTAGAAAATGTAACCAAAACATGCATATTTCTGGACAAATGCTGTAACATTTTCAGCATAGGTTAAAAAAAATACCCAAATACAATGATTTACAATGTACATTGAAACCAACTGGAATCGTTCATGCCTTGAAAATAAACAAAGTTTCGTGTTTTTTAATGTACTATTGTGAAAATAAGAAATAGAAGAAAAACCTGAAAAACCTTCATTTATTTCTGACGTAATTTTTCCTGTCCAAACGTTACGGCGGTAAGAAAATAAGAAATTTACCCTTTATACAGCCGTAAGCTTTTTTTATTTACCTTCAAGTACGAAAATAGTTTGGTACGTTGGTGCACATGGCCGAAACTGCTATGGAGCAGACGAATTTGATTTTTTTTTTTTTTTTTGCTCATTAGCATTAGGACTGACCATTGACCCCAAAAATGACTATTGCGATACTATCGATAGTCAGTATGTTGCTATTGCAATAGTTCAACTATTGCAGGATTAATATTGCAATGCATTGCGATACCATTGCTTTACCAATGACCCTTTGACTCATGTCTTATAAAAGAGAAATAAATGTATCAGTTAACTATAAACATTTTTTATTTTCAAATCCACAACTGACAGCTTTGTCAAATATATATATATATATATATATAAAATATATATATGGGAGTTTTTAAAAAAAAGTGTGAATTCCATGTCCGACAATTATATCAATATTTTTATGCTTTATTTGTTTATTTTTCTTTTGTTTTGTGTTATTCTTATATATCTTTTGTAATTATAACTTACTTCATATAGAAAATAACAATCAGTTTGAAAAATACAGGCTAAGAATATAAGTTGTACAGTGAAAAAATGGGCGTCATACTTCATAATATTTAAAAATTACTTACTTTTTTAGCTTTAAAACCTCAAAAAAGCACAAAAACATATAAATTTATGGTAAAAACAGTTCAAGAGAAGGACTTTCTTATTATAAAATCCAAAATATATACTGTATTTCATAATTTTTTTTTTTTTCCAAAGTTTGTCCAAAATTCCCTTTCCATCCTGTCACAACAGGGTAAAATATTCCCATAAATAATAACCAGTCCCTTGTTAGCAATGGTTTAAGTGTTGTTCAGTAATCTCCCGTTTCAGAAACAAATGGCACATGGTTTAAACCATGGGGATTTGTAAGATACAATTTTCATGAAAATTACAGCTGGTTGTAAAGGTGAGTACATCTTAATTTTCCTTCCTGTTATGATGTTTCTTGGTTTTATATTTTTCTTAATTTTAAACACCATGTCTCATATTTAGCAGTATAATGTGCAATTTAAATATTTCCCACCAAATGAACTTGAAAAGGGATCAGTAATTATTTTTTTTAAATATAATGCATTTATTTTCTATCCTGTCACATTCTTTCCTATCACGTTAAATATTGTGACAGGAAAGAAACCTCTTGTGACAGGAAAGAAATAATTAATATTTATAGGTATTTTTTTTTATTTTAATGTTAGGGATTTGTTTATCAAGTCTTAAGATCAAAGTTTTGAGATATTTTTAATCCCGTTTCCTTTTTTTCTTCTTCTTTCTTACATTATAGTTTGAATCAATTCTTTAAAGGGCACTTACTTTGGATGAGGCTATCATATTTTTTCATAACAGATTAAACTGTACAACTTTGATGGCTCTAAAGGTAACCAAGGGGTAAACGTTAGTCTCCTCTAAACCCCCTTAAAAATCTTAGTTAAGATATTCTGACTACACAATCTTTTGTACTTGACTCATGTAAAGTAAGTTTACTTTTATGACTTCAGTTTACTATATTACATACTATATTACATCTTTATCGAAAGTTAAAAGAGTCCCTTAGTGATAGTGAGGCTTTGATAAGTGTAGATTTTTCAGAAAATTATGTTGGAAAAATGGGAAATGAAATCCAATCTATGCATTTTGGTGCTTCAAAACCACAAATGTCATTACACACTGGTATTTACTATGTTGGTCAGAGGCCAGGTTGTACATTTACAACAGTGTCCGATTCTTTGGATCATGGTCCAGCAGGTGTGTGGGGTCATTTAAAGCCAATATTGCAGGAAATGAAACAAAACAATCCTCAAGTCCAAAGGCTTCATATATTCAGTGATGGCCCAGTCACTCAGTACAAACAAAAGGGAAATTTTTAGCTCTTCTCACATGAAATGGAAGCAATGGGGATGATAGGAACATGGAACTATCATGAATTGGTCATGGGCGCGGAATACCTGATGGTATTGGAGCAGTTGTGAAAAGAATAGCTAACCGAGTACAGTGGTGCTAACGTATCAGTTGTCAAAAATAGCGTATATCGTTCGTATCGCATCGTATCGTAACGTATATATTACTCAATCGTATCGTAACGTATGGAATCGTATTCTATCGCATTCAATCGTATTGGAAAAAGGGGTATCGCATCGCATCGTAAGGCAACCGTATATCGGTAATCGTATATCGTAAATCGCATAACGTATATCGTATTGAACCACCCAGTGGTTTAGGACAGTTTAAGTTACGGGACACCATCGATATTTCAGAAATAATTAATCTTCGTGTCTTTAAATTTAATATTTGCTTAAGTTTATTAATGGTGGATCATTAAATCACATTATGCAGTACATTTTTTTCATATTTTACCAATTGCAATAGTTATATTTCTTTTATTTATT
>CM037792.1:41414950-41464950 GCA_021229015.1 Solen grandis
GACACTAATTTTCGCTGATTTCATGGTGGGTTTTATCCACGAATATTAATCCCTATGTAAACTTGTCTCTTATATAGACCTTGCGTTTCTAGAACATAGATCCACGAATAAATGTACCCATGAAATTCCCTTAGGTACAAAATTTAATGTCAACGAAAATTAATGATTTTACAGGAATGTGTTTTCTGTACACCATGGTGTTTAAGTGTATAATGGAGTGATAAGAGGTACTGTCACCCTGCCAACCTCAAACCCTGTGACCAAACAAGGGCCCTCCATAATCACCTGATCAACCCTGTGACCCATCTTGACCCTACTCTCCTTGATGACAACAACCCTTTTACCATGACAACTCAAAGGTTGATTTGTCAATGAAGTGACTCAATCAAAATATACAGCAGGCCAAGCCAGGCTTACCAACATTCCAGTATATAACCAGACCCTGACCACATGGGATGGAGGATTGGAGCCAAGTGACCAATGCTGGATTGGAATCTTGACCAGACACCTTGCCCAGCCAAATAAGTAAATTAACTGTCCCAGAGTTTTTTTGTTTGTTTTTTTTGTTGTTTTTTTAACCCACCCACCTTTACCATATAAAAAGACATCCTCCTAGTACTACCAACACCCTTTCTCCCTTGGATCTTTCCACTTGCTTCCTAGACCCACCTGAGCTAGACACACCCCCACCCTGCGCCTCACAGTACAGACAGCTATATAATCGCAAAATGATGTCCCCAAGTACCCTGATATAAACACTCTGTAAAGTATACAACAGCGGAGAATGTATACTTAATCTGAAAGAAAATCTCTTTTCAGAAATTGTCTTCATAGCAGTGAAAAGCAATTTCCATTTCCTGGATTTAAATGGAAATCTTGAACTAAATTTTACACTACGGAACAGGGATCCCCAGGACACTTCAAACCACAATCAATATGAAACAATCTGCCTTTATTTTATATTGTATCAGATAACTCTATTTTATTATGACACACTACCACCACAACCATCATCATCATCATCATCATCATTATTACATCATCATCATTATTATTATTACATCATCATCACTTCCAGTACCACACCTCTAGTGACACACACGTTCCACCAATCCTTCCCAACACCTTCTGTGATTTCACTCTCATTTCCCCACCAGGAAATTACATCACACCAGCAAAACAATTCAAGATTCAATTCCAACAATAAAACACTTTATGAAACAAAATACTGACAAATTCAGTGGCAGTGCAGTGTTATGACACAATAGAGTGTGACAGCCACATAACGGCTGCCAGTGCAGCAGCGCATGGTGCAGCATGTTTGTCCAACCTCTGCCTTCATCCCACACAATCAACATGGGGGCCCAGTAAAACCAATCGGCATCCGCTCACACGGATGGGGTAATAAACAGTCATCAAATCAAATCTGACTGCAATATCTTTCAGCTAAATTACTAAAACACATCTGGTGAAATAGAAGGAAAAAAAACACAATCAACTCTGAAATATTAAACACAAAGGATGGTCTACCAGTTCTGTGATCAATGTCATAGGAAATCATAGCAGAATTCTGTTTATCTTATACGTACTAACACAGAACGCAGTTCCATAGCAGAAAGGAGACACTGGCCTCTGACAAAACAGAGAAGGATATCATGCTATGGAAAATGAACACCATGTCTAATTTCTATCCAACTAAATGACACATCCTATTTTTCATCTTTCATTTTAACTTCCATGATGAATGGAACAGCCTGGTGGTTTAATCCTTTCCCTCATATATACTCATTTTGACGCCCTCAATAGGTACCACATAAAGCCTGATCTGCAGAAAACCACAGTTAAACCTTACCAAATTTAATTACAAAATCCTCATTTCCAGACCACTGAGGAGCAGCGACCAGCATAAAACCTGATCAGCCTGCGAGTTACTTGCAGGCTGATCTGGTTTTATGCTGTTCGCATAGGTCTTTTCAAGGTGTCCTCTATGAGGGAAAGGGATAACACTGTAAACAAGAGAACACAGAATATCCATTTATATCTCTGATATATGATAAACCATTCAAGAGCCTGGATAGCGTAATGGCATCACACTTCCTTCTCACCAATGCGTCCCGAGTTTGATTCCTGGTCATGTACAAGAGAAGGTACAGTGGTGGCCTGTCCTGGCACGTGGGTGTTCTCCGAGTTCTCCAGTTTTCTCACACAATAATGACCACATTAGCTTCCACCAGAGCCATTGAGAGTGATTAATATAGGTTGTGATAACTTGTTTCATAATTGATGTAAAATAAATAAAGTTTAAACTAACTAAGAACAAGATCAAACTGAAACTACAGGAAAGATCCATTATTACATTATAATACAAATGCCGGAGTACAACTGACCCTTAATCATTCATTTGTTAATGTTGCTTTTTGATTACATTGGGTTCAATCTAATATATACAGTATCAAAGATTGGACATGGCATCACAATGTAGTTCTAATACTGAATATATTTCATCTTGTTCTATAATAGATGCATCAATTTATTGTATATGTACTCAGACCGCAGAAAAAACTTCAACACATTGAAAAATTTCCCCTAAAAGTTAGACTCATTTATGTTATTAGTTGTTTTTTTTCTTATGAATGTATACCGAAAAATGCCAGGACTTTCATTAAACTTCCACAAAGAGAGAATTTCAACTCATAAAAGTTCGACACATGAAGTTATACTGTATAATATCCAATCAAATGGCACCCTTAGTAACCCCAAGTGACCTCATTCACCCAGTGGTAAAATAGTAAGCTTTAGGTAGGTCCCACTATACTGCTTTTTTTTTATCAGAAAGTTGACTTGAAATTACATCAAAAGAAATAAATGTTTTGTAATTATAAAAATTCTTGAATAAACAGAAGCGGGAGGTGCCTGTGTAAGAATGCTTTCTTCAAATAAAGGATAAACACATCAACTGTATGAGGCTCTGCTAAGTTTCTGTCAGACTACTTGTTCTGTGTTGTTCTTACTTGAAAGCCTCTGGTTACACTCCTCCTTAAACTAGATGTATCAAAGATGCAACTGTGAAATAACAGAAGAAATACATTGTCTGTTTTTCATCAAAGCAAATGTTCTTTTCAGTTCTCATTTTACAAACTCTTCATCTATTTCATACAAAGGCTTGGGGAGCCAAAAAAAGCTTCTTGTGTACGTTATAAAATAAGATGGAAAATAAGCCACGTATAAGACAAAAAAAAAAAAATTCTGTATCAACGGTCTATCCTCTGCTTGCTTGGCCAAGCTTCAGTCACTTGGTCTACACTTGATAATGGGTGACAACTTAATGACTGGCTGCTGTTCCCACTTCCGACAAAAACAACATGAGGATGGTCAGGTTGTCACAGACTGCACCGTGGTTTCACAAAAACAACACGAGGTTGTCACAGACTGCATGGTGGTTTCACAGAATAACAAAGCCAAGCTTCTGACTCAACAAACATTGCACTTGCTCAGCCTGAAGGTCATGGTAACTCCTTACTTGTAAGGGTAAAGTGCGCCAGGATTAGTTTGCTTGGTTTCATGCTGCGACATTGACAGTTTTTTTTAGCTTGCAGCAACTTTCTTTTCAGTGCAGTCTCAATGCAGCATTATATGTTAGAAACGTGACATGAGACATGCCACATCCAGTCACAATATCCTGACACTTGTTGGACCAGTCCAGGAACAACCATTTTGCAATACCAATACATTGTTTCTTCCTAGCTGATCAAACCTACAAACCCTAATTTACAGGGCACTCTTACCACTTAGTCAATGGTAACAGGATTTAACCCTTTCCCTCATAGAGAAAATCATGAAAAGACCTATGCAAACAACATAAAACCAGATCAGCCTGCGAGTAACTCGCAGGCTGATCAGGTTTTATGCTGTTCACTGCTCCTCAGTGGTCTGGAAATGAGGACTTTATTATTAAATTTGGTATGGTTTAACTGTGGTTTTCTGCAGATCAGGCTTTATGTGGTACCTATTGAGTGCGTCAAAATGAGTCTATATGAGGGAAAGGGTTAAGATTCTTGGTGTCAGTCACAGGTCTTCATCTCTTCCTGTGAAACTTCTTCATTTACATAGACAATGTATTTACCTTTAGATTTTTTAATTGTTTATTTCCAGTCCCCTCCCAACCAATGGAATTAACAGATCAGATAACAAATACCAACCCCAATTTCCACTAAGAAAGGGGCCATAACTCTGCCATGACTATGAATTTTCAACTGTGGCAGTTTTGAAGATTCCTTGCCATGGATAAATGGAAAGATTACACTATATACAGTTAAACTTCTCTAAGTCAAAGTTGAAGGGGCTGACTAAAAAGCTCAGACATCGGGACTTTGACTTATGTATGGGGCTATATCAACAGTCCAACTGTCACGTTTTTGAATTCTAGATAAGGCTTCGTTGCATCAACTTCAGATGTCAATGTGATTTTTTTATACAAATGTACATTTATCACTGCATATAAAGCTGATATTCTACTGATTTCAGGTGTGTTCGATACAAAACGTCTAGATATTTTTCTACGAAATTTTTTTTATTTATAAGCAATATACGCAAACATAACAAAACAGTGACACACATTCTGAAAACAAATGCCAACTACTGCTAACACTAACAGGACAGGCTTACATTTTCTGTTCACATTTCTACTACAAGACATTATTTTTTGAATTATATCATTTTCAGACACACACTTTTTTTCTCTCTGGAACTCACAGTTAGGTGTTTCATGAATATAACATAATCATACAACTGAGATGTTTATCTATTCTGCCCTAAAATCAATTTCTCGGAATAAGTTTTCAGTTCCAAGGGAGACAGCAAAGTGCAAATACTGAAACAGCCTGACATTACTGATTCTATAAACACTGTAATCTTTCCTTTGTTTCTCATTGTTCACCTGGGGCCAGTTTTCACTAAACTTCATAGAAACAAAATCTAAATCTTCCTAAGCATAAATTCACATTGAAAAATAGTGAAATCCAGTGATTTTTTTCTTCACAAAAATAGTTGTGTTTGTAGAATTCAATGGAGTGGGTCAATTTTCTTCATTTTTTATTTGCACAATAAAACATTAAAAAAACACTTTCTAGAACAACACACTTAAAGACTTAGATCAAATTCTTCATTACAAAGTTTAGTGAAAAAGGCTTCTGGGTGTATAATGTCCTCAACTAAGGTCATCAGTTACCATGGTAATACCAGGAGTACTACCACACCTGGTACCAGACCCTTGCACATGTGTGCCCCATCTGATGGGGATCTCTCTCAACTTTAAAACTGTCATCTAGATCTACATATCAGCTTGATCTGAGTTTGAAAACAATTATCTGTTTCAGCATGGCTTCCAGATGTTAACTATCCATCAACAAACTCACTCTTCCATCCCCCACCCCCCTCGTCTCTCACATACCCATACAAATTGCGACAGTCATTACCTAAAGGATCTTTTTCCGGCAATTTTCTTACACACCTGCTGAGATAATTAAATCGTCTGTTGTTAAAATGAAAATAACCAACAGTGTTAAAGGTTGTTTTTTTACTTTTTTAGAGAGGTTCATAGTTCACTCAAATAACAGATGTGGATGCAATTATACTGACAGAAACTACAAAAACTTCTCCCCACAATATGTTCAATTCTTTTCGTAGAACAGGACATGTGAGCAGTATTTGTCATTTGAAGGCCTTTTTTGACCAAAATTACACAAAAAAGGTGGTATAAAAACCTACATCTTTTACCCCAGTGTACCACAAATGGGATGATTCTGTTGTTGCAATACAAGCAGAATGATACCACCTACCCAATCACGAAACCACAACTTTTTCACAGTCCTGACACAGGGCTACTGAGTCCTGGTATACAAATATCAATTAAACAAGTAACTGGTGTTGCACGCAACACATGAGTTCCCTACCGATGAGGTGCATAATTTTTCCATTATCATAGCAACCAGAATTTTGGTCCCAGAAAAAAAAAAAAAAGTGATGAGCAGAATCTCCATACTGCCATCTATTCATATACCAAGTTTCATTATATTATCTTTAACGGTTTTTAAGTTATCGCAGGATCCAGATTTCCAGATATCTGGACGGACAGACAGACGAAAGGGCAAACCTATAGTCCCCTCCGGTGTATACACCGGTAGGGGTCTAAACGAAGCTATCAATATAAACCCTCATTACTTAATACCAGAACTTGACTCACAGAACCCTATTCCCTATATTAGAAACTGTTCTTAACATTGATTTCTCTTGGCTTGACTCAATGACAAATGTAAGCAGAGGAAACAAACCATCTCATTGTCTACCATTGTGTTCCTGGACCTCTATTCACCATCACCATGGTAATATGTTCTTTCCTAGAAGACATAAATCTCCCTGGAGCCACAACCTTTAATTCTCCTGCCACTTCCGACAGTTAGCTTGAGAGTCTGCCTGCACATCTCCACTAAATCTACTTCCGTAACCATGCAAATACTAACTCAGTCATGCCAGGAAATTCCGGACTGTACAGATAATCTAAAAATACGGCCTCATTTCAGCTTATTTTATTCAGTTTGGATAAGACAGACACAATTATATGTCTCAATCTGAAAACACTTACAGTGAACAATTCAATAAATGGTAAAACAGAGCCTTACATAGGCAATAAACCATTTTCCTTATTAACCAAACAAACTGAAGCCATTCCCTCTGTTTGTCTAAATAACAGTAAATAACCTAAACAATTTATGCCATATACTATAATGTTCCCACAAAGTTTATGTTATTTTACTATTTCTGATATTGGGAAATGGTCTAAAATTATTTAAGATACAACATAAATGTTTAAAGGTTTTAATCAACATTTTATTCATTTAGATATGTTTTATTCTCATAACCTTTAAACGGGGTCCTGATTCAATGATATCTCTAAAGGAATACTACAGGGGAATATTTACTGCGTTTTCATTCCTTCTTTAATTCTTCCTCACTTGCAATATCTTTTAACCCTTTCCCTCATACAGACTCATTTTGACGCCCTCAATAGGTACTACATAAAGCCTGATCTGCAGAAAACCACAGTTAAACCATACCAAATTTAATTACAAAATCCTCATTTCCAGACCACTGAGGAGCAGTGAACAGCATAAAACCTGATCAGCCTGCGATTAACTCGCAGGCTGATCTGGTTTTATGCTGTTTGCATAGGTCTTTTCATGGTGTCCTCTATGAGGTAAAAGGGTTAAACTGTAACCAACCCCCACCCACTCACAAAAGAGAACACATTTCACTAGTTTCCTGGGCCAGTAAAGTTAAATAGTTCTCCCTCAAATCATGAAAAAAGAAGAAATTCTTAAAGCTTAACCTGCCATGACCCTTAAACACCAGACATCATGTTCAAGAAACCGGAGACAGACCCCCCAGAACTGTGGGTGCCTGCATGGTACACCTAATTTCATATTTTCAAAACCGTGTTTTGATTTTATGTCCTGATGATTCAGACAGCATGATTTGTTAGTTTCTATGTGGAAGAATGTTCCCTCCAGCTCCACCAGGCCTGTGGACGCTCACCGTTGTCTGGAGGCATCTGCTTGCCAATGGACTACCACCCGCCTTTGTCTTTGCAGTAAACCAATATTACCAGCAAAACCTGGGACAATCATCCCGTTCCCCACTTCACTCTGATCTCAGGGGTTTGTCATCTAATTTTATTTCCCCACTAATTCACTTTAATTTCTCTAAGATAGAACCAATTTTGTACAGGAAGAAAAAAAAAAAACTTAAAAAATCTATCTTACAGACACTAAAGTATTGAAGGCTCAGAGGGATGTTTACAATGGAAAGGCAGGCAGATGAACAAGGGTGGGCTGATTCCCCCACTCCACTGTCATTATACAGGACAATAAACCAGTCTGCAGGTGCCCCCAACAGCCACATTACAGCTGCCAGCACAACATTTCTAATCCCAGTTGCACAATTATTGTTACAGGCAGACTGGTACAGTCTCTGCTGGCCAGGTGGTTGCCCTCACCAGACTGTATTTCTTCTGCAGTCAGGCCAATCCCAGGGCTGAGAATGCAAGATACTCCCATCCACCAATACCATCATCTCTCAGACTCTTGCTTAACAAATTATTTAGAGCTAAAGACATCATCGGGCAACAGAAACTTGGGTAAGGATCAACTAGAAATATCATTAATATGTCATACTCCCGCATCTTATCTTGTCTTCATGTGACGGGATGTGATGAAACAGTACTGGTTGATTGATTGATTGATTAAGATTACTGTCACTGCAACAGTATTTCAGTCATAAATTGACGTCCAGCTAATTACAGATGGAGGAAGACCCGAATGCACGGAGGCATCCAGGCAGAACCACTGACTACCGCGAGCTAGCTGGAAGGCTTTCTTACATGAAAATCTGAATGACCTTGTCAGGACTCAAACCCACGCGGTGCTGGGCAGAGTGAGTGTTAAAGTGTGTTAAACTTTACCTTCTCGGCCATGGAAACAGTATGGGTAAGTAATGTGACATATGCAAAGTGACATGATGTAACAGGATGAGACAGGATAAGCTTGATTCTCATATAGCCCCATGGACTTCTTGGAAACAGGTATTACCACCTATAGTAGATATTTAGTCCCCCTACCTGATGAAACACGAGTAACATAAGCAAGCAAAGGTCAATATTTCAGCAACCTCAGAAACTTCAGAGGACAGAGACTCCTGTTGTCATAAAACAACTCCAGCAGTCAGTACCATATGCAGTTAAATTTATCAATGATCACAGAACATTGTCCTCTAGACAGACATTGGAGGATCTCATATGGCAGGCAAGACAAGTTACTACAATAAAAGACAATTGCAAGTCTTGGAACCCTCTTGTCATGGAAGGTAAAGTCAAACTAATGGTCGCCCATCCCCCAAACGAATTACAGATAGGCCTGCTTCTGATGGACCAAAATGAAAAAAAATATCAGCCTCTTTCCCTTTTCCACTACAAGAACAGACCCATTACAAGTGATCTGCTAAATAAAATCATACTTCCAATTGTCCTGAAATAATGAAGCAGTGACATGTACAAATAGGAAGGACATCAAAATATGACAATCCTGTATTTTATATAGCATTAGCCCTTTCCCTCATAGAGGAAACCATGAAAAGACCTATGCGAACAGCATAAAACCAGATCAGCCTGCGAGTAACTCGCAGGCTGATCAGGTTTTATGCTGTTCGCTGCTCCTCAGTGGTCTGGAAATGAGGATTTTGTAATTAAATTTGGTATGGTTTAACTGTGGTTTTCTGCAGATCAGGCTTAATGTGGTACCTACTGAGTGCATCCAAATGAGTCTATATGAGGGAAAGGGTTAAATTAGCACATTGTGCAGTCCCCAATGAATAACCTCCAACTAATGACTGGACTCACAGCACTGACTTTATAGAGACTCTAACCTCTGAAAACACAGCCAACTCCTGACCAATTTTTAGCTTCCCTTGAGTTGCCTTTGTTTACAGGTTTTACTGGATATGCATTCTGAAAGGAGCAGGCCCGGTCTCGAAAATTCTAATCTAATGCAATTTCACATGCCAATGACTCATAATTATGTAACAATGCAACATTTTCTACAACAAACTCACAAAACTTGACTTATCACCTCCCCCACTCCCCTTTTGACAGATGGTGGCCCAAAATGAGGAGAAAGGTTACCAAGGTTACTGGAGAACTGATAAATACAGCTGCAGAGCCACACCCTATTGCTGCACCTCAACGCCTGGGCCTGTTGACTCCCAACAGATGAATGACTTATCAGCTTGTATCTGATGCATCAGTCTCACAATGGTTAACAGTATCAGTTGTGAGAGACATCCATCAATCAGGCCCCCTTCCCCTCATCTCTGCAATACTTCTAGCCCATTATCTTCCTTTAACCTCTAAAATAATTCTGAACTTCTTTTTAACAGCAGGCAAAGTGGGGAGAAAAAAAAAAGACCTTGCAAATGACAGATTACAAGATTTTCTCCCTATATCTTTTCAAAAAAAAAGAAAGAAAAATAAATGTAAAGAATTGCTATTTCTCATGCTCACAGTTAATGACCTTGATTTAGCAGGAAGTGAGTTATCAATTTTATGTTGCGCCTGACAAAGTGAGGGAAAGGAGAGAAAAAACTTCCTGCTGTTATCTTTTTCAAGTTTAATTAAAACCTAAGCAGCTAGCCAAACTCTGTATAGGGCTGATTGGCGTGAAACACGTATCTGCCATGTGTTGTTGTAAAGGGATTTCTCCCAGACAACAGGGGCAGGGTGGGAGGGGCTATGAGGGGGTACTCAAATGTGTTCCCTTTTTCTTTCATTTGATTTCTTGCAGTAGTTTCTCAACTCTAAACTCTCTTCCTTTTATTTGTTTTCTTGCAGTAGTTTTATAAACTTTAACCTCCTTTTCTTTCATTTGGTTTCTTGCAGAAGTTTTGTAATTCTGAAATACTGTTGTTTTTTGGGGGGGTTTTCTGAGAAAAAAAAAAGAAAAAAAAAAAGACCTAAGGTGAGGATAATAAAATACTGATTATCAATCATGAGACATTATATTCCATTCTATAGGCTTTCTCATACTTAAAGAACAATTTTCAAAAAAAAACATTAATCTTCATTTCCCATACACCTCCACTGAAAATAAAATATAGCATGTAGCACAGGCGCATAGGGGAAATATCATATCAATACTCATGAACAAAGTCACATCAGCTATCCTCAATAAACATTGTTTTGTGACCAATCCCTCAGCTAAACTTGATTAAACAAAAAGCTTCCAGGCACTTTTGATTTATGCAGCCCATTTAATACCCAGTGTTCAGGAAATATCTGAAATGTGACCATTCAAAGTGCCGCTAGGTTTATGAGCCTGGTCAAACACAGTCAGCTATCAAGAGAAGGGAGTGTGGCGGCCATACTGTGAGAAATGTTCCTATCAAGGTCCACCATGTCCACTTAACTGTCACGGTCGATCTGCAGACCAGCGGTCCGCCTGCCGGGAGAAACCTGTGAAAATCATCACCACAGTAACCCTAGGTAGCACTATAGGTTATAAATGTCACCATAAAGTGTAGAGAGAGGCTGCAGCAGCTTGATGTATGGTGAGAACCACCACACCAGCCTCCAGTCACCCTGGCACTGCACGGGCTCCTCTAGCAGAGTCCCAGGGTGTGAGCACTCTCCAAACTGGGTTCTCTTTAGTCAGTATAACTTCAGGATGCCATGGTCCAGTTACGGCCTAGCTACTTGACTAAGAAGTAATATTGTGATGGAAATGTTTGTGGCTTAGTTAACAACTGAGAGCCAAGTTCTTGGTAATCCAGGTACACAGTGAAAGCCAACTAGATTAGTCATGCTTAGAGTAATGCAGTGAAGTACTGTAATTACAAATCAAAATGTTTAAAGAATCAGACTAGTGGCTAGTCCAGTCCTACGGTAGTGTTCACTGCTGACAGATCCGAGGACTTGGGGGTCAGATTCCCACTGAAGGATGCATCTTTCATAACCATCTCTGGTGCAAAGTACTGGTCCAATCCAAAAAATAACAAAAAGAGTTACAGTCAAGTTGTGAAACAAAATAAACAAAATATCAAAAAAGCTTTATCTGGCCTTGGTATATGATTCTGACGTTATATTGGCTGGACATCACCTGTGTCATATACTGCTGCAAAGTTCAACTACATTAATTTAAAAGACATAAAATATTCATTTGAGCTGCATTTTAATCAATACCTAATTGACTTAGCATAACGTTCATACTTCAATAATTACATTTTAGACATAGGTAATATCTGAATGCTGATTATCCATACATTAGTCTGAAGCATCTGAAGCCTGAAGTTTAATGCAGCCTCCTCAATCCCCCTCTGGACATCGTTCAAATGAGCAAGACTTGCCTCAGGGATGTCATCGGGACTGGCATCTAAATGATTCAGTCTGTTGATTACCAACAAGTTTTCTTAAGGGACTTTCAATTTTGGAATTTACAATTAGTTGTTTTTTGTTGAGTTTTTTTGTTCGTTTTCTTTTTTTAGTTTTCTTCAAATTCCAAAAACTTAACACTGTATATGTTTACTTAAGCAAACTTTGAAATTGTAAAAATTAGTTTACAGTTTTAATCAATTTAACAGAGTCAAGAAGCAATTTAAAACCCCCACTGGAATAACTGCTAAATTCATACATATTTATATACATGCTGTGACACTCACGCCTTGTGTCTCCATGACAACTGCCTTTATACAGTCACCTGGGAGTGTGAAATCCCATCTATACTGATCAATCCCAGTCACATTATCAAGAAAAATATCTGATGTGGACAAGTTTGTACTGTCGTTTATGACAACATTTTGACAACATTAAACAAACTCTGACGATATTTTTTCCTGAAAAAAATGTTAAAAAGTCCATTTACCCTCACTAGTTTTATCATCTGCAAATCTGCTTCATTTACCATCAATATAATGTTCCTAGATAAGTTTTTATTGTCAATTTCTAATACATAAATGGGCAAGAAAAAACTGTATGTGCTAAATTTCACAAGACTAGATATTTACTGCTCAAGTACAGAACTATCATATTGCACCAAACTTCATATGTCGGGGAAGTCAGTACAGTCCTGTCTCACAGTGCATGGGGAGGATAGCCCAAAACCTCAGCACCCCATCCACCCCTGTAATTATATCCTCTTTTAATTAACTAATCAGCACACCTGTAATCAGTGGGTAATGACCTAGCGTGTGCCAACGGTGTGTTTCCACATTGTTTTGGCAGCAGCTGCAGTCATGGTTAGTTTAGTGCAATCTACAAACTTATCACTTGTACAGAAGTGTGTGATCAGCCCTCACGCTTCATTAGTCCTCCTACTGAACTTTATAATCAACCCTCAAAGGGTCATTAGCTCTTAACAGGTAAATATAGCCCCCTGTATCTCTACCATCCATCATGTCTTTTCACTCAGACAATCACATTGACTAACGTTTTAATTGCTCCTTTGGGTTTATTAGTGGACAAAAGTCTTGAAGTTGTGGAAAAAAAAAAAAATACTGCACAAAAATTTAAAAGATGTTCATACACCACCATAGCAAGCTCTCAGAAATAAAACCAGGATTGGATAATTATGCAAACATGATTTCTATACAGCCGTCTCTCATGTATATAATTACATGGCTGTATAATATTACCTCCTAAATCATTCATAAAATGATACCACTGATATGCTTATTAAAACAAGCTGATACTGATATGTATCTGCATGGTGTACAAATGCTCCATCACTTTCAAAGCATTGGGAACAACACAGGGATAATCAGGAAAATAAATGACAACAGAGGAAACAGTTGTCTCTCATCTAAATACAATACCAATCTGTGTAAATAGTTCAAAGATAAATCGCGCCATAAATCCTGCATTTCCAGTCAGGATAATTGGTCATAATGTGTCAATCATTGCCAATTAAAGCAGTTTATAACCAATCAAAATGCAAGGAAGGCTATAAAACTGACCAATCGGGACACAGATAATTAGAGCCACATGGAGCATGCATGAGTTATACCCAGTACCACTGGACATGAAGTGTGGATGAAAGAGGATGAGATATGTGATCTGTCTGTCCATCAGTGGATCAAAGCCTCATTCTGGTTAACTCATGTATTTTCAATGAGCCTCAGTCCAAGGTGAGGAATGCTGGCCATGTGTTGACCATGTATTGACCATGAATCAAAGGCAGGGACATACACTGGCTGTGTGTCCCGGACCATCACAATACACTTTGTTGTCCTCATGCCAATATTTACCTGGGCCTGTGATGTCACATTGTTCAACAACAATGGACAGCACTAATGTATGCAATCTGACTAATTTATTCAATTATACTAATGAATTCAATTATACAAATTCTATCATCACTTCTCAAATCTTTAACAATGTCCTGGGATAGTGTTATGGTTTATTTAACTGGTTTTTCACAAAAGCCACCCAAGTTCAATCCAAAGTTGACTCAATATGCACGATATGTGAACATTTGTTCACACACTACCCTGATATACTAAGAGTCAATCCAGGGTACTATACCAGCATTTTTTTTTAAACAAAATTTGTCATATCACATGGCCAGGGATCAAACCCATGGCCCCCAGCTCAAATGATTGAACAACTTCATACACCAGCCTCTGGGGCAGAATCCCACTTTCTATTTCGACAAGGATTTGAGACACCACATATCTCACAGCAGGGTACCACAATAAGCTCAACTCCTTTCCTTTATTAAACTCTCCTCTGCAAAACTGGAGGAAGTTATTATTACTATGGTGTTTCCAGTTTTATTAGGATGGCAGGGAAGAAGATGATACTATAGACAAGCACTGGGCGAACCTAATTTTCATCCAGTAATGAGTTTCTTCTATACAACTGTAAGTCAAAACATAACTGACATTCATTTCAGTTTTCTGGTTTATCTTAAATCTGAAACTGAAGGATATTAACTTGAAGATTGATTTACATCCTGAAGAAGTATTTCTCACATTCATTTACTTTTAACAGTATTCTTTTTTTTTTTTTTTTTGGGGGGGAGGGGTGGGGGAGAGAGAAAGCATTTTAACAAGCCAGATTTCTCATAAAATTTGTAATATGCTCAACTGTTTTAAATTACAAATTTCAGCATGAGCCCAAAAAATATTTTTTACCAGGTCTCAAGGTGTGAATTTGTGTACTGGAACAGAAAAAGGCTGATGTTTTCATCAAAATGTAAGGCCATTTCTGAGAAAGACCAAGTCTTTCAACCATATGATCCAAGGACCGTCCACTAAATTCTCCCATCCTTTTCTAGTCCTAAATGCACTAAGAACAGCTTTAGGGTCAGCCCCTGTAATGCAGACAGCCCAGCAACATGTCTCCCGTCTCTCTGTTTTCTTCCTCATATATCACACAATCACGATGGTATCAATTGCCTGTCTCCTAATATGACACCTCTACAAGTCCCTGTGACCTCCCTCAGTTAAATACCAGCGTGTGGAGACCCCTTCTGGCATTCCACAAAGACAATTGTGAAGACAAATTACTGCTGAATATTCTGAGTCAGGCAAACATTAAATTAAATCTCCCTTGACAACAACGATTCCTCCATTAGACACTTGGTCATGAAAAGCTAGCACATGCATCAGATTCACTGAAGCAAAATTGATCACATTCCATGACAGACATTTTTTTCTAAACTGAACTGTTGGAAGCAGCTATTCCTGGCTTTCAAAATGAACAGACCAGTCAGTAAAACCAGGAAGACCACCCCACTAGCCAAGGGATAAACTCCGAAACAAAGGACCAGCTGCTAGACCAGAGGAATGTCACTAAACTAAAGACCAGCCAAATAGACCAGAGAACCCGCCATCACACCAGGGAAAAAACATGGGGACCAATGAAACCTGCACCAAGACTAGATTGGTCCTGTCTCCACATCAAGCACCCAGCAGTAATACAAGGACCAATCTGTCTCACATCAGGGTAATGATATGCGCACATTATCCGTATGTCTCAACACATCAAATGTCTGTGTCAGTTGTGAGGCTCTACTGACAATGATAGTCAGGAGCTAGGCGGGGACACTCCACCATGTGATGGACATGACACATGCATCAGCGGCACGTGCCTCACATGCTTTCGTCTCCAAAAATCTGACAGACAACTCAAGATCCTCTGACAGAACTGTCAGAATCTCAATTTTATGAAATGTCAAAAGAGCAATCCATTAAAATATGAAGGAATCTAAATTGTTATATTTTTGCTTCCGTCCATTTTAATATTAATTTTGTCACAAATAACAATGAAAATAATACCTTTTAACAGAAAAACTCATTCAAGCAATTCTCTCAGATTATACAAAAGTATATGCTGTTTTTTGTTCACAAAGAACTTTTTGCTAAACATGAATTTATACATTTCCATAATTATATACTTAAAATCAGTCACAGACATTTAATTTCATGGACTCTGAGATAAAGTCAATTTCAACGGTAGTAAAAGCAAGGTCTACTAGATGACCAGCTTTAATTTTGTGCATCAATATTTTGGGATAAAGCAATCCAAGAAATCAATGGAAATTTGACTGCCAAGAAATCCTATGATGATACAGGGTGAAGTAAATACTAGTAGTATAGATCTCCAAAACCTGTAATACTTCTATTAATTTTCAACCAGCATGAAAAACTTATGACTAGTGTGATAATACATTATGAAGGCTAATGGTGCACAACTACTGTATCTACCTCTTTATATATATGTTGTTTTCTAAGTTTTGTATCAAGCCCTTGAATTTTTTAACCCTTTCCCTCATATAGACTCATTTTGACACACTCAATAGGTACCACATAAAGCCTGATCTGCAGAAAACCACAGTTAAATCTTACCAAATTTAATTACAAAATCCTCATTTCCAGACTACTGCGGAGCAGCGAACAGCATAAAACCTGATCAGCCTGCGAGTTACTCGCAGGCTGATCTGGTTTTATGCTGTTTGCATAGGTCTTTTCATGGTGTCCTCTATGAGGGAAAGTGTTAAACTGTATGATTCCATTCCAATTCACTGATTCTAAAATAACTTGATGTCAGACTATCTCATATACATTGAACCAATGAAATGCTGCGCACATGTCTTCAATGAGCAAATGCATGTGGACCATGATTCAACAGTTCCTTTTGTTTAATAACCTTCAATAAGCATTAGGGGTTGGGAATACACTGATTTTTTTATGCCATTTCAATCCTGACGCCAACATCCTTGAAATGATAAGATGCAAATTCATAAAGAAATCTTTATGAATCAGAGAGACAGAAGTGAACTGGGGACCAGTGGCATAGTACCTAATACAGAAGATGGTTGTGTCGTGCAAAAGACGGCTGTACCAAGGCACTGAACAAGATGGAAGTGTCATGTACACAAAGCGAGGACACGAGTCTCCTGTGGCAGAACCAATTAGCATAACTACAAGTACAACAAGATACCTTCAGAATATCCAGCATCATCGAGCTATCTCCCTCGAGGCTGTTCAATCTCCATGAATGGGAAAATATCATTAAAATTAATCATCTCTCTAATGTAACCAAAGGCATTCAAAAAATGATGAAGGGGAGAAATGTTCTTGTAGTGCAGAAATTCATAAGAATTCCTGATCAAATGAAGGATGTAGTTTTAATCAAAGCCAGTCACAGTTGCCAGAGGCTACGTGTCAGCATCCGCTGATGCTGCTAATTAACCCCAACGTCCAATTATCTCACATTCTGTGGGAGTCATGACAACCCTCCAAAATAACGGGGCACCTGACAACAGCAGGATGACAGACAGGGCTGCAGGCTTCACTCCCCAACTCACCCCACTGACCAATCCAGCCACTGTCTTGTGAAAAATTCACAATGTTGGCCCGGTACAGTTTGCAATGACATGGAAATGTCTCTTATAATTATACACTGTGCCTTCAAAGAAAACAGCCTATTAAGCTTTTTCTTCTGTTCTCAAGGGGCCCCTGAGAAAAAAAACTGAGTTCCAAAACTGACCAGTGACCAGTCTCTTTAAGCTGTCAGTTTCCAATACAAATCAATTTCAAGGCCATAGCTGCCCACGCCTGCCTGTCACAGCTGTTTCACCTTATTCTGCAGTTCACACCAACACAAATACTAGCCCATAAAATACAATACAATGTAGGTCTAATATTCCACAGGAGCAGTGAGGGTTGGATTTCTGACGTGAACACTACTGCTTCAATTGGTGGCTCAAATATCCACCCCCAGTCTGCACTCAATTAAAATCCCATCATCCTTCACCTCAAGGACCTATCCACCATTCCAGACTGGCTCTCAAGTTTGACAGGATAATACACAGGCAGAATCTCCTTCAGAGTCTAGTTACAGGAAAGCCTATTAAAAGCATAACTTCAGGTTGAGTATCTTACTGAA
Source organism: Solen grandis (assembly GCA_021229015.1). Taxonomy (NCBI): domain Eukaryota; kingdom Metazoa; phylum Mollusca; class Bivalvia; order Adapedonta; family Solenidae; genus Solen; species Solen grandis. Next base: position 41,432,940 of record CM037792.1, read on the forward strand.
AAAAAAAACTTAAACAACAAGCCTGCCACCAGCACCAGATGTGCCCTGTGACCAGTGTCCATCTGACTACCCAACCTCAGATGAACCTGGTATCACGTGATGTTCCATTCCTCACACTAACAGGCTTACAAAAACCCGGTATAAACAATTCATGTGAATCAAACATGTCCAACCTATGGCATCACCCAACAATGCTGCTGGGGCCCAAAAGACAACAATCAAAGTCACGCAGCGTCAAAGCCATACAATTTATCTCATCTGGCCCTTTATTTAATTTAAAAAATAACATCGCCAGTCAAGTTCATATTTATGGTATCAACAAAAGATACTAGACTGATACCAAGTTTAAGAGATGTACACATTATCTTGATTGGCAGCTAAAATCTGATTGCCATCTGTGACCCGTCAGTCTACATTCTGAGAATATCTCGCATCTTTTCTTTATACTTTCATGAAAACTCAACCCTAATGATCAAATACCAATACTCCAGAGTCAAACAGAATTCACCATTCTCTGAAATCTCAACAATCAAACCCACTTGGTTCTCAAGTCAAATGAGAGCCCTGGGATTCATGGCAGTTTTTAAACAATCAAAACGAGAATCTGGTTAATCTCCAGGTTGGGGAACAAAGCGGCCCAGCTGACAGCCTGGGCATCGCTCGTGTCTCTCCACTTGTACTGCAGGGGGACCGTGATTAATGTGCAGTATCCAGACAATCTGAAGATCAAAACACAGGGAACCAAAACTCACGGTCATGTGACCTGTTGGAATCTCTCAAATTAATAGAATGAATGCTGCTTCATCCATTTATACATCAAACCATATCTAAGAGCATTTGTTAAGTTTCAGTGGACTGATTTCATTTTTTTTTAAAGCCAAGGAAACACGTATGCTGATCTGGTTTTATTCTGGTTGCTACTTTTCAGTACCATGGCAACCAGAGGATAACACAGAAAAGCCTGTTCAGGCTCATAAATTATTCCACCAACAATTCTTAGCTTTAAATAGTACTTAAAATAACCCCATTCCACAATATGCATTCCTGTTTTAGGGATAAAACACATAACTTAGTTACAATACCTTAATAACTTACACAGTATAGTAGCAGTATTTGCGTATATAACAGTATTTGCTATTTATTAGAGAAACAATTAAGAATGATGAAAGTTGCCCCTTGGCATTTCAATATCTCTTAGCGCTAAGTAAAGTTGCTGTAATTTGAGCCTGTTTCTTTATGTCTAAGGTTCACGTAACACGGGGTATGTGAGAGACAAAGTATTCCCCACATATAACAAGATACATCCCTCATCTACCATGCCCTAGTCCTTCTCACCATCCATTACAATACAAATCACGGCTAATTCCAAAAACCGAGCGGAAATGATTCAATTTTCAAACTGAATTCTGGTCATCTATTGATGTAATTCGTTCCACAATACCCATCGATCATGTGACCGACGCACCGTCCAGCTATGTCATCAGTTTCTCCAGACATCAACCTACAGGATTATAATATCAATCTTCCGCAGTCATTGCAGAGTTTCATGAGCGGACAACCAATCTGCAGGGACTCAGAACTACTCCAATACTGCTACTCATAACTGTCATGCAGGCAAATATTCATCAATCAAACATGCCCCCCCAATGGACTCCACATCTGAATCAGGCTATATCAGACTGAGCCTCAAGAAAATCTACTTGACGGTTAGGTAAGGTTCTCTCTCATTCAGTCCCGTCATGGATTGCAGTTAAATCCATTCATAGTCACTTTAATTGGCTTAATTTATGTTAACTTTTTTTCTTAAATCCATTAATATGACCACTGAAATAAAAGAATTTTTGCTAGGCAGGGTAAGGTTTGGTTAATAACTGATAGGTAGCAATGCAAAGATAGTTAAAACTTTCAAAACACAGTTAAGTATTTGTTCCACCTTTGTCAATCATTTAAAACAAAGTTTAATATGATGATCTGATTAAAGATATTTACATAAATTTATTCAATTTCACACCATCTGACTGTAATCCATCACTTACTATTCAAAGAGAAATGAAACAACTCTGTACTGGACTCACCATGGAACCACAGGCAGACAAGAATTCTGGTTCCTGATCAGTTGTGTCTATTGATTTTCCTTTGTCCTGGAGTGTTTAATGATCGCTGACTAGGGGGTTTAATGTTATTTTCAGAGACAGAAAAAAGAATTACTTCCATGTCATTTCTCATACAAACAAAACCTTTTAACATTGGTTTATGGGGAGAAGTAATTGTTTCCCTCAGTTCACAATTACACCTTGAGTAATGAACTGCAGCAGAGGGATGTCTACATTTAGTCTGCATGCAAGAAATCTCAGCCTTACTTAGACGCAGGAAAAGTTAATTTCCTCTCAGCTTGAGGTACAGTGGAAATCAATTCTAGTATCACTATCCTTGCCATGTATGTATCGGATGTATTTTGTCAATATTCCAGTAAGACCCAAATATCCCATTGATCCCAAATATCCCATTGACCGCCAATATCCCATTGATCCCAAATATCCTATTGATCCCCAATATCCCAATGATCCTCAATATTCCAACCCCCAATATCCCTGCCCAAATCTTCCAGCACCCCCCATGGATCCCCACCCCAATGATCCCCAATATCCTGTTGATCCCCAATATCCAAGTGAGACTCAATATCCTAGTGATCTCCTGGTGAGTCCCAATATCCCACCGAGCGATTAAAGTTCAAAGGGTACCACTGTTCAGTGGAGGCATATATTATCATTTGGGTCTGAGCAAGAACCTTTTATGACCTTCCTGGACACAGAGTACTAGTCAAACCCAGGAACACATGAAAGGGATTAATACTAGAATTAGACTCAACCTACCTTAAAGCACTTCAAGCACTTTATTGTTACGTTTTTGTATTACAATCATAGTTTAACATTAATTATGATTACAAACATAAATGTTGGGCCACAAAGTTCTTTTTCTATCAACTTAGTCTCCCCTGCATTACTGATTTATTGTCAGCTGTAACATTTAACCCTGATTTACTGATCAAAGTTTTCACTTGCTTTCATGTAAGCCATTTAACAATTAGCAATTAATCTACAAAAACAACACAAACACTGCTGTACCTGTGATGTTTAAGTTGCAAGTTTTTGTACTGCCCTGTGTTAACAATCATTTCATGCTCTGTTTCTTCTCAAATGAATCACATACAGTAGTTGATCAAGGGGATTACGTCCTATGTAGAGGATTCAAATACTGTCATGAATTGCATAACCAAGATATTTCTGGTTGTTTTTCTGAACTTACTGTTTCAGTTATGCAATGCACTGTATTGTTTTGGTAATCTATAGGTACTTTATTTTCATTCCTCTTTCTCCTCACAAATGTAGCCCCTCTCCCATCCCCCTACTGAAACCAGTTACCTTAGACACTAAACATTGCCAAATTAAGAGATCTGTGAAGGATCCAAAAGACAGCTTTGATAGTTTTATTCAAACATCCTGTCTCATTTTTTCACTCAAGGAATGGCAGCAATATTGCACAATCAATTTCAACTCAAGTTTATTACAAAGGCTCAAAAGCTACAAAGCAATTCTCCAATTCATTGGGTAACCATTTCTGGTGTCGCTCAAGACAAAATTCAATAATGATTAAAGATTAATAACTAAAATTTAATTACAGACATGAAAAATGCTGAAAGACTGATTGGATTATGCTGATAACGCTGGCAACAAAAACCATAATCAATGTGCCTGGTCCCATCTGTAGTGCCACCGTCACCACGACAACCAACACATTCCAAAGAAATCCTGGCCCCAGGGCGCCTGTAAACACAACTAAACTGGCCCACTTCCTCTATCATAATCCAATATGGGGCAGCAATGAAATTATTCCCCGCCTGATATTCCTTGGTCTTCAACACGTCATATTAACTAAGACCCATTTTACACCACAGTTCACCACTGTAAAGACAAATCAGCCTGAAAATGTTTCTAGAGGCAATACTGGAAGCATGAGCTTGACATACCGTACACTAGATTGTTTGGATTCTTTAAAATGTTGTTTTTTTTAACAAAGGGGAAATAATTTCTTAAAACATATAGCATACAAATCCTTACTAATTGCTCCTGATATAGACAAGTACTTTGCACTTTAGAAGATCAATAATGGGTTATTGTCCCTAGCATGGCTTCAAACCCAGGACATTTGGACCTGCAATCATGTACCCTAAGTGCCCAGTTTTATCTATACAAGCACTGGACCCACAGCATCCTACAGGAGTTACCCCTTCCCCTGCCTAGTATAGATCAATCAGGCCCTCTGCAGCCCAGTGTTATTTATTACAGTTCTGGCTCTCTAGGGCTTCATTAAAATATCAATTTCTTCCCGTGCCAGACCACATGCTGGCTCAGACAAAGCCATCCTACTGGTCACTAAATCTCTCTTGCTTCAGATCTTGAAATCCATAATAGCTCAAAATTGTGGGTATTACAAAATCACTATTATTGACCGACTGTGAAAAGATTTAGTCCCACGTCAATCTACTTCCTCTAACGCACAAAAAACTCATCCCAGGGAACCAGCTAGACTGCAATGCATTTACAAGTCCATCAGTTTGAGCAAACACGGCTCCCTGCTCTCTCTTTTCATCCAAAACTGAACAGTTCAATCTAATCCCCAATACTAGCAGAAATAATATGGACAAAACAATGGTGACATCCTGCAGCGATTTCACAATATCTAAAATACAGTGAGCTCAGCTCAGCTATTATACAATTAACTCAGATCAGTGGTGAAAAATAAATCCATAGGAAGATTAGTTTCTGCACCAGTAGTCTCATTTCTGATGAAAACCCATTACAATGAATGCCCAATTATTGGTATTCTATACGCAGGTTATTGTTTTCTATACAATAATTACAAAAGCAATGAGACTGAAATGAGCCAAAGTGTATTAAACAGTGGTGATACATGCAAACTGGAGGCATTATCCACATCTTGCTACTGGATTGAATTTCCCAATGCTGAAGTATTTACAAAGCAGGTTGACAATGCCTACATAATTACAGAAGCCTGTATTACATCTGGCAGGTGGCATTGACGTAATTACTGTCACATGAGGCATGGCTAAAGCAGGCACATTGCTGCAGAGTGGTTATACTAGGTCAACACATGATATTTCTCCCTTTCTCTGTCTCCCTCTCTCGCTCCTTCTGACTCTCTCTCTCTCTCTTTCTCTCTCTCAACTCTCTGTCCATTTCTCTTTTTCTGTATATCTCAACCTGTGAACTGTCTCTCCCTCTCTCTTTCTTACCCAAGACAAACCTTGTAAAGTGCTACAGCATATCATACTTTGTCTCTCATGCTACATTCTCTGGTATGATATATATACAATATCATGTAGAAACATAACAACATAATTACACTACCATTTAAAATACACAGTCACTATGAACCACAATGGACATGCTAATAAAAGAATGTCCCCGACTTAAATTTTTTTAAACAATTAATGACAGGAAAGGCTTAAGTTCAATTAAAATCCTTAGAAATGTCATACAGAATTATAGCCTCCATACATTCTATTACTTCTTGAAAAAATCTCCCTATTTGGGCGGGTTTGGCTTACTCAGAACGATTTACTCACTCCTCAATTCCGTCTGCAGGAGACATAATTACAAAATGATAAGATACCGTCAAACCTGTCAGTTAAAGTCAAGGTAACAAGAGAGAGTGGCCGCTTAACAAAGGTGACTGCTAACTGAAAAATTTGGAATATTAAAACTGACCGCAAAAAATATACTCTTCTAGTCAATTTCTCTTTCTTCATTCTCTCTCTCTCTCTCTCTCTCTCATTCCCATGTCCTGCTTTCACTCCTCACCAATTTCTCAGATACAAAACCCTTTATCACAAGTTAACAAGTCTTTAGACCATATCTCTCTTCTCTCAGTCAAAAATACCAACACATCTTAACACAGTGTGTCTTGACTTGAGGAGAGACATGTTCCAGCTTAAATCATCAACTTACCCGTCGAAGAACAAGGGTACCATCATCATCATCGTCACGGTCACGATTTCGATTTTCTCGGTTACGCTCTTGATCCCGATGGTGCACCAGCTGAACTGGGTTTTCAACCTCTAGAAAACACAAGGTGTTAGACACACATTATACAAAGTATCATACACACATTACACAAGGTTAGACACACATTACACAAGGTGTTAGTTACACAAGGTGTTAGACACACATAACACAAGGTATCATACACCTTGTATGTTAGACACACATTACACAAGATGTTAGACACACATAACATAAGATATTAGACACACATTACAGTGGCCGAGCGGTTACAGTCGTGGACTACATATCTCTCAGCCCCTCACCGCTGTATAATATGATTTCATTTAAGGTGATAAATACCCTTACATGTTGTCCATATTTATAACACAAATTCAAATACAGCTATCCATTTCAATTTCCTATTTTTAGGAACACAAGGTGTTAGACACACATTACACAAGGTGTTAGACACACATAACACAAGGTATCATACACACATTACACAAGGTGTTAGACACACATTACACAAGGTATCATACACTCATTACACAAGGTGTTAGACACACATTACACAAGATGTTAGACACACATACATAAGGTATTAGACACACATTACAGTGGCCGAGCGGTTACAGTTGTGGACTACATATCTCTCAGCCCCTCACCGCTGTGGGTTCGAATCCCGGTAGGGACTTCAGATTTTTCATGTGAGGAAGCCTGCCAGCTGGCTTGCGGTAGGTCGGTGGTTCTACCCGGGTACCTCTGTGTACTCGGGGTCTTCCTCCACCTTAATTAGCTGGATGTCGCTTTATGACTGAAATACTATCACAGCAACGGTGAACCCCAATACAACAATACAACAAGTTGTTATAAACACACAGTATACAAAATATTTTTTTTTACTCAAACATTAACAAAGATATTACACTTAATGACAAAATTTACGAGTTTTCATGTCCAATCAGCATTCACTTCAGTCTGACAAGATATTTACATTTTATCTTAAGATATGCATTCACTAACATCAAATTGATTATAGAGATCCATTTGTCCTTAGCAACAGATTAACAAAGTTTGAGGAGCAAGACCAGCATGTTTTATTCAGTAAAAAGTCAGATGAATGTAAAGAAGATGAAAGATGAATAAGAAACTATTACTTAAAGTACTGAGTATCCCCTCTACACTGCCGTGACTCAATCATCTTTCAAGCTATTAGAACTGCTTCAATAAAATGGGAATTAACACAATGGGAAGGAATGGGAAAGGACGGAAATAGACAGAATGGGACAAGGCTTATGATTGCTACATTATCCTCTCTTTAACAAGTGGGGTATAATATGATATCATTTAAGATGATAAATACCCTTACATGTTGTCCAAGTTTATAACACAAATTCAAATACAGCTATCCATTTCAATTTCCTATTTTTAGGAACAGTAACCTTGACCCCACCTACACCAAACGCAATTTTGTGATTTTATTTCATTGAAAAACTGCTGCCAGTTCCAATGGAGCACTACAAGCTGTACTTGAAATAGTCACATAAAATGGTAGGTATTATTAATGGATCAGGTCAGGAATAGCTGCCACTTTATAAAGTGAAAGAGTGGTACAAAAAGTTACTGTGAGGACTTACCTTCGTGTACAACCATGGAGGACAGTGTCTCCAGCGTGTCCTTGTTGTAACCCTCCGGTGGCCTGAAACATAACCATGATGATTAATAGACACACACCAATAAGCACTATAAAAGCCATGAAAAGATGAAATGTGGTCCACTATAAAGGGCACCATGGTTTCATCACTGATGTTCAACCAAATTCTGGCCACATGTCCTTGATACACACTCAGACTCAAATTAAAGATCATTCTCAAATCCATACTGAAAGTAATAGGTACAGTTTGAGTCCGAGTACAAAAATCATACTTAAAAGATGATTATTTTTATTTTCCAGATCAAAGGGCCCAGTCTCGCCCTTTTATCATAAAAGCATGGAATCTTTTATAATTAAAATAATTTTACACAATTTTTTTTTTTTAAGTTTGATGTGACAAAGAAAACAACAAATACACATGTACTTCAGTCACATTGTGATGTGTGTAACAAACTTACAATGGACGGGGTGGTTCTGAGGCAAGCAGTGTGCCATCTCTGTTGACAACCTCCACCTCACCCTCCTCATCATCGTCGTCATCATCATCATCGTCTGCAACCACCACAGTAGGAGCGGGAGGTCGTATTTCTGCACCTAGCTCATTCAACTGTGCAGCAAGAACATCCAAGGTCCTGTAACCATAGCAATACCCATCCAGCCATTACATCTCCGCATTATCCCAGTTTGTAAGGCAACATCACAAAATTCTGGTAATCATGACAACAACATATATCCTCTGTAACACAAACAAGAGTGTTCCAAGAACATGTATCACCTGCTGCAGCGTGACAGAAAAGTGTGACCGACAGACGGACGACGGAAAAGTGATCCCTATGGGTCACCTCTGCTTACAGCAGGTAACACAAAAAGTATTATCCCAATTCAATGCTATCCATGTAACTATAACAACAAGAAACTATCCTATCACCAGGGCAAATCACTGTATTTGTACATATATGGCAACAAATATAACTGAATACATTCTTGTTAAGTATTTCTGTCCAGAATTTGAAGAAAAAAAATAGCACAAAACCTTCATTGCGTTCCTATGAGCCCTTACCTCTGGTTTGTTGGTGGGGGGTCTGTACATGCCGGAGTGCCTGGCCTCGCTGTGGGGCGATCCCTGCATCCCCTGGCCCCGAGAATCTGGACAACAGGAAACATGCTAGTTTAAACATTGTGTCTACATGCTAACTTAACATAGTTGGGAACATAGATGAGTGCAAACAGTGGGTCTACACACTGAGTTTTTCACATAAATGAATTTATAAATGAAATGCAAACAGTATACACATTAAGTTTATGCAGCAAGGAATAAACATAGAGTGTAAACAGGTTTACAGAGATTACCAAGTACATGTACACAGTCTGATTAATTCCTACACAAGAATTCAACACAGTGATCTACACAGAGAGTACACACTGAATGTACACTCTTACTGTAATAAAATAGCAGTATGCACAATTTCTTTTAGAAATTAGTGTTGAAAAATAAATTTACAATATTAAAAATCAATCGACAAAACATCTCTAGAAAGTAAAGTTCTAATATCAATCTTCAATGAAATTATAAAATAAACAAATGTCACAATACAAAAAACAGAAATACATTGTACACAGAATTGTTCCCATGCACACTTTTCATACTAATAAACTATAAAAAAAAATCTTAACAAAAATATGGGAGACAAAAAAAACAAAAAATGGATTGTAGTGATGGGTACTAAAAAGTCAGAAAAAAAAAGGTCCATACAGGTATCTATTGTATCCATAGCAACACTGGCTGGTCTGTATCACATTTCTTACAAATGTGTAAATGTAACAAGTCTGTACTCATCAATTGTGAGCCTAGCATCATATTCCTTCCCCTTTGGCTTAAAAAATAATTCACAGAACATTGAATATGGATGACTTGAAATCAGATCAACCAGCAAATTATTTTTAAATCTATTTCATTGACATCTTGTTGTAATATCAATAAAGAATCAAGGAACATAACTTGTCCTTACTTCCTGACAACTTTATCACATACACAGTTACTTCCCTTTACACAATGTCAGCCACTGCTATAGCCAAGGATTGGATAATAAAGCAACTATCAAGCAACGGCACTTTGTCCTCTAACTACATCTTGGGTCAATCTCAAGCATCAATACTCCAATAGTGACTTTTCTTCACATATTATCTTACCATGCTAAAAATCATCTGCCTATACAGGATTCTCCAAAATAAAATGTGCTTCAATAGATATTCGATACATCCTATCTTGTTTGAGATTGAGCCCAAGCTGTGTTTACAATACTGGACCTCGGCATAGTACTTTCAGCATGAGACTGTCAAGCCCTGGGCCCAAAGTCATCAATCTCCTGAGCCTATATTTTTGACTTCTGATTCTTAAAACTAAAACATGGTCAGTCTCTTATTTCATAAAAAATATATTCACAAAAATATTCTATCTTTTCTTTCCAAAAAAATATCACATAAAACAATGTAAAAATATATTTTGAGTCTGAGTTCTGAGTCTGGGTCTAAATTTGGACTCAGGAAATTGATGAATGATATACAGAACTTCCCAACTTGATACCTTCCTTCACTTAACTTTTAAGATCTACAAATGTGACAAAAATAAAAGTAATGTGCTAATAGCATGCTGTTAAGAATATTATGTTCATCAATTTCTTAAAACTTTTCAAAATATAAAACAATACAGAATTTGAGATATTTCAAATAAGGAAAATCTGAATTTGAGAGGTTTAGTAAAACAAAGGCCTGGTACATCCTGTATATCTTGATGTCTGACCTCTACATATTTATGGAGATGATATTGTGTATAGATTGTGAAATGATTGTGTATTGCTAGATATGATGCTGCAAATAATGCTTATACACAGCTCTGTAGAAAGCAAGGATCTTCTGTGAAAAAAACATGTGATGTAAACCCCATGTGTTATCAGCATATAAATACATAAGCCTTTCCCCCATCCAATTGGATCATTTTACAATACACTATTGAAAGAAAATTCCAGAACAGTTGTAAATGAATTTTCACTCTGAGCAGGTTTTAACATTATCCAGACAGAAGGGGGTGGGGTAATCGGAGTATGAAAAAGTATTCAATGTGATCATGGTGCAGATACCAGTTACATGCATCTCTTCCATGATTGATGACATATGAAAGGAAATGGCTTAATTGGCGTAGTGAAGGCTAATTTACAGTTTCCATTTACAATTGCATAAGGTCCATTTAACTTCCCATTAACCACAAATACAGTTTCCACCCTCACCAGCCCTCAGTCTAATCTTTTCTTTTGCATGGTTGAATTTCCACTTAATGTTGTTTCAGTCATTTGGTTTGTCTGATTAGGTTTTAATCTCTATCAATATTCTTTTGGATTTTTATTTACAAGAGCCAGATATAGTTCTGCCTCATTATATATTAAGAGAATATCACAATGTAGACAGGTGCCATGATCCTAAACACACTCAAATAATTCTGTCTTGGCTGGGGGTCGAACCAGTAACATCCAAGTTATGGATTTGAAGCTTTAACCACTGGACCACTGGGACCTGTCTGAGATAGTGTCCATGAGAGACAGATAATCAGGCTTAATTCCTTATCAAACTGAAATACACCACATGCGTCGCTTTCATGACCAAATGAATGCCATCACTGGCTCTAAAGAGAAGATTTTCATATGCTAACTTGCTTTTTATTCAATCAGAACCCCCCCCCCCCCAAAAAAAAATGACTAAATTCTTTCTATAATACAAGCCAGATCTTCAGAAGCAGCCACATGCTACTGGGGTGTGGTGACTGGTCCCATGTCAGGTTCATGCTACATGAAGGTGCACAAGTGCAATGCATGATACCTCAATGATCCCCAGTAGATACCCATAACCTATTGGCCCCCTTTGTTGATATTGCTACATAGGACCCCATCCCAACCCCCTACTCCAGAAGTTCCATCGATGACAACCCTTTTAATGGTGACTACCTTGATAATTGACTACACTGGTTGGAGAAAATTTTGACCTTCGAAACGATGTGACCTTACGCTGCAAATTCAGGCTGCAAGTTTTTTACGGTTGAAATTTCCAGTGCTTTCATAACAAGTGTGACCCTCTATCCCTTTCAATTTCATAAACACAATGCCACTCTCTCTCTCTCTCTCTCCCTCTGACAAACACACGCATACACAAAAATACAAATCCCCCCTTCTCTCTTTTTCTCTCTCTCTTATATACTGTTATTCATATTTCCCCTGAAAAACACCCTTTTTACTGGCCTCTGGTTCTAAGAAAGCATAGCCTCTAAATACAGGTGTGCTCTTGTTACAGGTAAATGTTACCAGGCAGACTTCAAGCTGGTCTCTCAGGACAGTGAGGGGTCTTGTCATCCGGATTGTATTGATCAATCAAAAACTTTCATCTTTCATGTGCACTTCATATAAATTATTAACATTATTTTCAATCAGTAGAATATGCACTATACACATGCTGAGTTCAAACTATCAGTTGATTAATTTAAACTGCTGAGTTCAAACTATCAGTTGATTCATTTAAACTGCTGATTGATGTTAAAAACAACAAAATTTAAACCCCAATCAGAAAATTATTTGTCTGTCAACCCTGCTTCACTAAATACTTATAAGTACAAATAACTCTGTCTGACAGGACGAAGAACAGTCAAACACTAAAAAGCAATGATTCTGTTTATAGCTAAAGTTGCTGGAGTCTTATAGCTTGCTGGGTAATACAGGTAAGTCGCTAAGAGAAGGTGTCTGCTAAACAGATGTAACTGTTCTTTCTACAGGATAATTATGAGAAGTCCATACAGTGAGGTAAATGAAAATCCCCCACTGTCCCAAGAAGACCCGGCCCCACCCCCTGCTACAAGGTGCCCATGATCCACCTTCCTCCTCCTCTTCTGTCTCAATCTCCTCCTCCTCAGCAAGGTCCTCCTCCTCCTCTTCTTCCTCTATAACATGATCACACATTCATCACTTGCCATCAACATAATACCCTGTGTTCCTATGAAATTCTGGTCCATGGAAAATACCCTAATACCTTAGTCCATGGAAAGTGTCCATCATAATCTTGGACCATGGAAAGTACCCTGATACCAAAGTCCATGGAAAGTGAACATCATAATTCTGGGTCCATGGAAAATACCTATAATACTCCTATGGCTACCCTACCAAACCATATTGTAGACCTGTCTATGTCAAATATATTATCCACCATAAAAAAAAAATGCAATCGGAATCCCTAGATATACTCAAATTCTAGTATGCAAGACACTGCTGAATTTGTTCAAACTCTCCTTAGTCAAATTTAAAAACTTTGAAAGTCTGCCTGACAGAGGTGACAACAACTGGAGACAAATGAAGATTATACCATCATCACTCTAAGCATCAGGACCCCTGCCACCTATTTAATAAATCAGTATGCAATATCTTGTTACAATCTTCATGGAGACAGAATAAGCAGTCCAGGACACTGTGTACAAATGCCAGTTTCCAAAACAGTTCATGGACATCAGACACAATCTCCATGGGAACCACACCATAATGCAGTCCCAGGAAGGGTCTTCTGAGGGCCTACCCTCCGCCCGTCTCCGACTGTCTCCAGCTGTAACCATACCACCCCTTCCCCAGTAATGGGCAGAACAATCTGTGTTTAGTATAAATGTACAACATTCACCGAGTAAATGAGAATGATATTCCTAAAACTACTCTATCATAAACATGCAAGATATAATTACTGAAACAAATCAAAATCAATATTAAAAATTGATATAAACGCAATCTAGGAACTACTACAACAAACAGAAAACTGGCCTTAAAAATAACAGGAAATATCAACAAGGAAGTAATACAAAAACTTGTCAGTATGACAGGATACCCCTTTCACGCCTCCTGCATACAGTCAGATTACACAAGAATAAGATGTCAATTGACACCACTACAAGAACAAGACATGGATTATCTATGGTTCAATACATTACGCAGTATATCTTTCTTATACTATCTTGAAAGAAAATTTCCTGGCATCTGACAAAAAAATTATTGATCATGAAAAAGGAATAGTTCTTTCTGCTTCCTTTGATCTATGGCATTTAAGACAGTGCATTATGTAGGAAAATATCACATGGTTCATACAAATTTTATGAATTTAAGGGTTTTTATAGGTTTTTTAAGCCTAAAATTTTAATTAAGGATTTGCATAAACTGTAATTTATGCTTTAAAATCAAAAGCCTAAAAGGGATGAACCTAAATTTTTAACAACTTGATAAACACTTTTTTTTAATTAAAATTGTGATTTCATAGTCAAGGGTTTTTAAAGACTTTCAGTAATTTTAAGGTTTTTTTTCAAGGGCTTATAGGGCAAAATGTGATTTTCAAGGTTTTTTCAAGAAAGACATCAAATTCAAGGGTATTTCAAGACTGTGCAAACCATGTATCATTATGGGTATGATAAAATGTTTGCATGAAGTGTTGTGAAAAGGGACCAAAGTTTGGTAGTGTTCAGGAGGTGTGAAATTCATGGGATAGTAATGAGGTGTACATGATGTTGGTGTGGCAGTGTGGTTCCCATGTTGAGGGTACCACTAGGGACGGTGTATGAGATATGAGGTATGTAGGGGTATACTCACCAATCATGCGGGGCTGGAGGGGCTTGTTGTGGAGCTGCTCCTGCACTAGATGCTTTGTTGGTGGCTGTAACACACAGACACACAAATGTAACAACAGACACATCGTATATAGCCTTACCATACACCTATCTTACTTCCCCCCCCCCCTTTTCACTTTGTTAACACTTTTACAGAGAGGGAACTCTGCTTTAACATATCTGTCAAACAAATTTTCTGCAGCATTTCAAGGAACAGGCTATGTGGTCTAGTAAGACTTTAAAAAGAAGTTATGGTAAAACTTGATGATACTCTTATGTTGCTTAAAGCAAGTTCACTGCATTTTGCTGTCAACCACCAGCAGAGACAAAATTTGTTTACTTCAAGCTGGGGACATTGTACCAGTGAGATCAGCCAAGTATTAGAACAAAAACTCTGCAATTCAAGAAATCAATTTCCATTTAATAGCTAGTGTACCTTGACTATGGGTCAAATACAGAAATGACAATTAACCTTTAACAACCTGCTTCTAGGAAGGACACTTGTCCTGCTGTCCCACCTACCTGGAACTGACTGGAGACTGGTCGCTGGCCGTGGGCTCCTGAGGAAGGTCGCTGCTGATGCTGCTGCTGTGGGGGATGATGATGATGATGGTGGTGGTGTCCATGGTGACGATCATGGTTACGATCATGGTTACGCTCGTGGTTACGATCATGATGCTGGTGTTGGTGTTTTTGTGGCGGGGGAGCCGGGTGGGGTGTGGGGTTTATGTTTGGTACAGCGTATGGTGATTTGGACTCACGCTCCTGTATCTGGGCAAAGTTCCGGCGCAGTGTGGACTCGCCTGGGCCAATCTGGAGGATGGAGCTGCAACAAAGGACAGACATGGGCATTGTTGATTGTAAACAGACCTGTCAGGATAGTAGCTCAGCAAATGTTAGATCTCAGACCATAATTTTCTGGAAACTTAATGACTATCACAACAATTTCTATTATAGGCGAAAGTTATTTTTACATTTTCATCAGTAATGCAACTACATAAGATTTCTTATAAAAGATTGCTGCAGAATGGAAAAGTTAAGATCATAAAAGCGATGCACGTTTAGCTCAACTACAAAATTTTCAGTGATGGTACCAACTGCCAACTTGGGCAACCCATTTTGAAATGGTATTAGGAAGGTCATTGCTTTATTGTCTAATATACTGTACATATCTATCATGGCAACTGTCGTCATGCGCCATACATTAGAAAAATGTTTCAAACAATTAACTGAAACAAAAACTGCAACACTTATACACTAATCTTGTTTGTACTCAGGATTTTGGGTGTACAGGCAAGCAGTGCTCCAGTTTCTTAGTAAATGCACTACTCAGAAACTAAAAATCTTTTTTCTTTAGAATAAATCCACTGACATATTGTTTTAAGCTTTATCTTATAGATTAGTACCTAAATATGATTCACTGAAGAAATGAGAAAAAAACTGAATGTTTGAACATTAGATAACTAAAGTTTAAAACAAATAACCTACAAAGGTGTGTTTTGGCCATAAATAAGATATCTTATAACAGATGGACATTTAGTAAACTCTTTATTGAATTAGTTTCATTAAATTTGATGTTTAATAAATGACTAATATTGACTTATAATTGTTATGAGTTAGAAAAGAAAAAAGATAGACTTAAAAGAAAAAGATAAGACTTATTTTTTTTCTGTAAACTATTTAGTTCTAAATGAATCAAGGAAAAGGACTAGCAGCACAGTACCTGGGCTCCCCAGGTTTCACGCTCTCGTCCTCCTCCTCATTGTCGCTGCCCTCATACTCGTACTCTGTGTCATGGTCCTCCACTGTAAACACAAACACACTGGTGAACACACACAAGCATACATGACCAGAGTTTGTTATACCATCTGAACATTTTGCATCTATTCAGCGATTTTTTTCCGTCTATAACTGGTACAGTAAAAGGACTCATTCACAATTTCAAAGGGACCCAAATTGATACACAATTTAAAAGTAATTTTTTGATAGCGACATGGTTTAAATCCTTCCAAATCAGTTGAATTAATTTCAAGGTGCTTCTCTGCCACAATTTCTTGAAAATATAAACCATTCCCTTACATTTCACAGAAAAATTGCAAAGTATTCTTTCATAGCCCATATTTTCTCCTCACAATATCTGCAGAAACGACGCTACTTTTTTTTTACATTTTAGAGAAAAACAGTTAATTTTTCACAAATGAAGGGGTACCGGGCCCATTCACAATTCAAGGAAAAAATCACTTTTGTAAGATGCACAACTGCAGGATTCACTCATAGTTTTCAAAGATGGCCCGTAACCTAAAATTATATCCTGACACCCAACACTACACCAAACCAACTCAGTAATTTAACTTGTCACATAAAACCAATAGTCCACAAGACAGCGTGCTCGACCATTTTAGCATGTGTAAATAAACAAGAGGGCCAAGATGGCCCTAGATCGCTCACATGAGAAAAGTATCATTCATTGCCTGTACAAAACAGATTGCTTAAGAATAAAGATGATGAGGTGAAACAATGTTCAGGAATTTTCTGACCCCATCCACAAAAGATATCATCATGACAAACATTCTGCCAAAGTTTGAGAATAATTGGACCATAAATGTTGCCCTCAGAGTATAAACAAGATTTTTCTAAGATTTGACCTACTGACCTACTTTTCTGTCCAGCCCCACCCATTTTCAAACTGGTTCGAGATATCATCATGACAAACAATCTGCAAATTTAAATTGGACAAAATTGCCCAGGTTAAACAAATTGTTCTAAGATTTGACCTACTGACCTACTTTTGAATCCAACCTGACCCATTTTCGAAAGGGTTCAAGATATTATGAAGACAAACATTCTGACCAAGTTTGAGGAAGATTGGATCAAAATTGTGGCCTCCAGTGTGTAAACATCAAAATTGTTGACGGACGACGGACAATCAAGTATCCCAAAAGCTCACCCTGAGCTATGCTCAGGTGAGCTAAAAATGAAAGGGTAAACAAGGGCAATGAACATGTATTCAAAGTTTCAAAGCCATATCACAAAAGGGTTCAGTAAAAAAGTGAGTTTGTACGAAAAGATTAAATAAAAATTCTAAGTCAAAAAAGGGGCAATGGCAAAGTTAAACAAAACCTAAACACCTCTCAGGACACAGATATTGACACTAAAAATTGACTAAAATTGTTAGAAAAGGGTTGTGCTTTACTGTAAAGTGTTAGATCTTATCTTATGGACTAACATGAAAATGGCAAAAAAATAGAATATAAAAAATATGGCAAAAGTCTTCAAATATAATGATCACCCCTCGTATTTATAGTCTACTCACCTTTCTTGTTCTTTTTATGTCTGTCAATGTGATCCTTCAGCTGTATCCGGACCTGTCTCTCAGTCGGCTGGTCTCGGATAAACGGATGTTTCAGGAGTTGCTCTGTGTTGGGTCGCTGCGTGTAGTCTTTGAGTAAACACGTCTCTACGAAGTTGTGAAAGCGGGAAGTCCTGTGATATCAAACATGCGTTCAAATTAAGAATACAAATTTGCACAAAAAAAATCATATTGGAAAGTCAGTTTATATTGTGAAGATTTGTAAACTGAGAATAAACCTTACCATCTCAAAAGAAAGACAAATAGCTGTCAAACCAATGTAATGTGTAAATAGATGACAAGGGAAAACACATGCACATGGACCATGCTTTCAAAATATCTATTGTTATACCACCTTCTACAACATTTGGGGCACAGACACTGGCTGTTGGTGTAAGATTAATTCTAAATCTTGAAAAATGCCAAGGTCTGGGGAAAAAATCTGTGTTCCGTAACTGAGCTTTTACTTTCTTCTTCCTTAAATGCGTACAAAGTCAGTGTATGGAATGCTAATTCAAAATCATTTAAAAACACAAAGTGTGAGTACTTGGGAATGGGCTGTCATCAAGAAAGTTCACTATATCTATTTTTGCTAGGCTCAAGATTGCTTATCAGCATTCATAATACACTTGTTTTCCCTTGAATCAAGAACAATAGGTTGGTATGCTTGAGTTTAACTGCCTACTAATTAATAGTATTTCAGTCATTTGGGGTATCTGGCTATATAAAACAGATACATTGCTGCCTTAGCTTTATAAGCCACTCAGTTCTTGAACCAGCTAAGCAAGAAAAATATGCCAGTACAAAATTTTAACAACTCTGGTATGTTGCTGCCTACAGTAAGTTATGAGGATTCCGATTCCGATTCTTTATTCCATAATTAAATGTTACAGGCCCGCAACATAATATACAGCCTTGGAAATAAAACCGTAAATGTTATGATTTCAATAGAATCGTCAACGTGTGTTGCCTCGTGAAAAAAAATCAGTAACGTTTGTAACGTCACACTTCAACCTACAGTCGAATCTACTGTATTACACAAAATATAGTGATAGGTTCTTCCATTTGGGCCTTGCAGTAAACGGACCAATACATAGCTTCCAATGCTAGCTTCAAAAGATTTCTTAGTACATGTATATTGTGTTTGCAAAGTTACTATTTTTATACAATCTACAGCTCTCCACACTGTGTGTGTAACAGTGCTATTTTAACCTTTCCCTCATATAGACTCATTTTGACGCACTCAATAGGTACCACATAAAGCCTGATCTGCAGAAAACCACAGTTAAACCTTCCCAAATTAAATTATAATGTCCTCATTTCCAAACCACTGAGGAGCAGCGAACAACATAAAACCTGATCAGCCTGTGAGTTGCTCGCAGGCTGATCTGGTTTTATGTTGTTCGCATAGGTCTTTTCATGATTTCCACTACAATGCATTTGTCTATATCATATTATATTTGCACACTGACCATTATTGCTGTCAAATATCTGTCACAGCATTTCGGATTTCAAATGTTCTGTTCTAATTTTCTGTTTCGGCTAACAGTTATCAATTTAATTATTTCCTGCTTAAATTCACTTTAGAACTGTTCTTAAATTTTTAAATTTAGTGTGGGACAACTCCAAGATGACGTTCTATGTTTTCCTTTCTCCAAAAGATGTATAAAATTTAAGATCTTTAATTAATATTGAATCAAGAATATTTTCGGCCAATTTTCGACATTTTGAAAGCTGATACCTACAGTCAACATCGTACATGCGACCACCTGTATTAAACGACTTTTTTATTAAACGACCGTTATTAATCCCGCCCGAACGTTTTTACTATATCAATTTATCCCATTAAGCGACTTTTTTATTATCCGACCAGCGACCACATAAACCAAGTCCCACCACGTAAGATTATGCACAAAATCAACTTTATTGAGCGACCGTGTTTGATTCCGTTGCTAATTATCGTGTACGCTGGAGCATGTGTACATATTCATCTTTAACACATCCGAACAAACAAACAATTATCCCGATCATAAGAGGCCGATCATAAGTGCTCACCTGAAACCAATTTGTTTTGACCACGCATGACTGCACCATGTGCAACTAAATTCTAAATATAGTTCCTGGTTCCCGTTTCAAAACTTACTATGCATAACATAGGTGAAACCATCCCTCCAAATGCCGAATGCTTCGGATTTTGGTAAAAGAAAATTTGGGAATAAGGTAAATTAATACTTCCGGATGCAATGCGTACCATCAATAATTCGTAACTATAAGTATATACTTTGCGTTTTATGATACTCGACGAGGGCGCACGGTTGAAATAAATTTATCGGGGGTTTCTGGATTTATGTTAGACAGAGACATAAAGAAAGCTCATTGCTAAATAATATTTTTCTTGAAATTGTCCGAATCAATACATGAATTCGATGTCAAATGTTGTGTTTTTCCACCGAATACCAAATGCAAACCTCAGCCAATGATCCAAGGTATTATTCCAACATAACAGCTAAAAAATCGTAAGATATGACAAAAATAAACATGATGATGTTTATTGGTATAAAATAACAAAACATGGTGTAGTTTACATCGTATTTATGTTGTAATATAATCTAACGTTATGATACAATTTAGCTTACAGTTTGTATATTTATGACTTGTTTGCCTGGATTTCCAAACAAAATCTATTAAGAGACCATTTCATTAAGCGACCACTTTTTGGCAGTCCCTTGAGTGGTCTCTTAATACAATGTCAACTGTATTTTGTTAAATAAGCTTTTAAATGATATATCCATGGTAAAATCTCCTGTAATTTGGTCAGTCATTTTCTCAAATGTTGTAGATATGAAATATCAATTTAATTTTGATTGAAATAAAACATACTTTTTACAAAAAGAGAAAATAAATGGAACAAGGTTTTAGAATTAGGGAAAAAAAAGAATTGCCGGGACTCTTTTTGAAGCATTTATGATACTGAAAAATAAAAAGATGAACATATTATAGTTATTTGATTATTATTTTCATGAGAGTGATGAATGTACACTATAAAAACATATATTTGGATATTCTAGAGTTACATTTGAAAAAAATACACCTTGTTTTGTAATGTAGGTATCCACTTAATTTTCTTCATTTTCCGAGCTTGGGGGTTACCATCTTCAAATATGAATATCTCAAGTTTTACAAGGTAAAAAGTGTTTTAAATCTGGAAATAAATTGCTTTTATAATATTAATTAAAATAAAATAAGGCTTCATTATTTTCTTGACAATGCTTATTAGGGTCCGTAATCCTTAAGAAGTGTCTGTAAAGTGACCTGTCAAGTTATCTTCATGGGTAATAAATGTGATTTTTTATGGTTTTATTTCCGTGGCTGTACATATACTTTGTATAGAGCATAAGTAAGCACTTACCACTTTGAAGACTTGAGTCTGGGAGGAGGGTTACGAGGGATGAGGAATAAGGCCCTCATGGGGTGCATATCACAGAGTGCTGTAGAATACACAACATCACAATTAGGTACCCTACACACATCTCCCTCCCTCTATCACCCAGAAACCCTTCCAATACACCAAGGCAAACCATAGTAAGACCAGATCAGACTGGAAACAATTTTAAACTCTGAACAACTTCTGTAGTTTTCTACTCATCTTCATTTAATCAGCTTTCAAGTTAGTCTCAGTCTGATCTGGTTTTATACTGGTTGCAAAGGTCATATCCAGAGGTAAAGGGTCAAATATATGCAATTCAACCAAATCATTCATAAAATGAGAAGAAATGCAACATATACATAACCTGCAATGATTAATACTAGAATAATAAAGATATATCTCATTTTATCAAATTCTGGATTTCAAACCTACTTTAATCCCGGTTTAATTAGTGAGCTTTTAGAGGAGCAATATAGAAAATTTAAAACAATTAGAAAAGAGACTAAAACTTGAGTAACAACAGGTCATCTAGTTGTGTCATCTAATGACAGTCATTTTGACATGTAGCTATTCCTGTATAGAAACACCTGGCATACACATCGACAGAGATTTAGGATATACTTACGGGGTTTTCCTTCAGCCATCTCAATAGCGCTGATCCCAAGGGACCATAAGTCGCTCTGTAAATCAAGGACAAATTACACTGGTCACATGTGTATCATACATATGTTGTTTTTTTTGTGGTTTAACGTCCCACCGACAGTATTTCAGTCATTTGGAGATAATGTCTACTTTAGACAGATATAGTGCTGTCACACTGCAGTATCACACGGTAGACATGTGGCATGATACCTCATTCAGTCACATTATCCTGACACCGGGCCAACCAGTCCTGCAACTACCCTTATATGCTGAGCGCAAAGCAAGGGAGCTTTACCAGTACCATTTTTTACGACTTACACAGCTAAGTATTCATGTCAGGGTTTTCAATGAAGCACAAATTCATACCTTTTGAATTCAAATTAAGAACAGTCCTAAAAAAAACATCTACTAAAAACTGGGTTTCAAACTCATTACCCTTATATATAATAAGCAAACCCCTGTACCACAAGCTATAACCATGAATTTAATCACCAGCTCCCTAACATAAAACTTTTTTTTTTAATGAGACACAAGTCAGATACTGCTTTTTAAATTGTTCAGTTAAAAATATTAAATAACATAACATGTCAGAAAGTGATTTATGTTGAATAAACTATCACCTCTAAATAACTTCCTCTCTCCAAAACACAACCACCGCATACAGACTACCCCACACCCACTTTCTACCTTCTTCCCATTCCCCACCCAAACACACTTATTATCATTGCATAATTGTATATCATCACATATTTCCACTATTAACAACACAAAACTGCCTTAAAGTTTATGATACGTAAGGCTGACAGTTTGTATCTATGTTCCTTCGATAAAGTAAATTCATGGTTATTTTGAAGAAAAAAAAAAATACATGGAAAACGGCTATTGCCATAGTTAACCAATGCATAAGATTTCCTGAACATGGCCCCTATACTCACTCTATTGTCATATGTGGCGTCAGGGTTTTCATCACAGGCTATCACTTCTGGGGCCATCCTGCAACAATCACAGTATACACACAGCGTCACACAGGGGATAATATATAGGGATAATATATAGACAATATTTGTTATAGTGTAACATTGCAACATACTTTATGAGCAGTCATAAAAAAATTTACTGAAGTCAAAGGTGGAATTATATGTATTGATCTTCTATGTCCCAGAGTAAAATATACAGCAATAAAGTAAAAAAGAAATACTCCATTTACTTTATGCAAATCCCAATGTATTGGTATTGTTCATATTTTTTCTTTTTTCTATTGACATTTGCCCATTGGAAAAGCTAAACCTAACATAATACAAAGACGTTTTTAACTTCTAAGTCAACTTGACATTTCTTGAAAAAAAAAAAGTCATATAGGGAACTATTTTTGTCAAAAAAATGATAACATCTTTTCTTTAATTGGGAATAACATGATTTATCATTTATGGATATTTCTCAGTCTTTTGACATAAAGCATGAAATAATGATGAGGTTTGGGTTAGGCTGAGACACATTTATATCTTCACTACAGTTATCTTGGATCTTTTCCACAGTCCAGGAACACAAATGACTATGTGTCAATTTCTTTCCTCACCACAAACAATAGAGTAATTAGACTAAACAATTACAGAATCTATTCCTGACTCACAGAATGTGTTGGATTAAATCGACTGAACAGTAATTTAGCAGCCTCTTTACATAACAACAAGATATTGGCATCTGACTGTCAATTAATGAATACCATATAGAAGTCTGTAAAATAAAAGAGGCATTATAATCCAATACATAACATTTTATGAAAAACTGAGCGAGTCCTTTGCAATTCCAAAGAAGAACTGCAATTGGACAGTACCATATTTTGATTTTGTTTTGTTGACAGTGCTCTGTTTTAACATGAATATCTTTGTGTGTATAATGCATTATTGTTGACATTTGATGAAGTTATCAAAACATGCCTTAATGGCTCAATATCATTCTGTATTTATCTGATAGAAAGCATTCATTGTTTCATCAAATATCACGAATAGGGTTTATGGAAAACCAAGCCATTAAGTTAAAAAATGTGTCCCGATAACAAGTCAACTTACAAAAATGCAAACTATTTAGATTGTATGTAAAATATGAAACAAGAGGGCCAAGATGGCCCTTAAGATGCTCAACTGAGAAAAACTGCCTTCATTGCCTGTACAAGTTACTAAATTAACCCTTTCCCTCATATAGATTCATTTTGACGCACTCAATAGGTACCACATAAAGCCTGATTTGCAGAAAACCACAGTTAAACCTTACCAAATTTAATTACAAAGTCCTAATTTCCAGACCACTGAGGAGCAGCGAACAGCATAAAACCTGATCAGCATAGGTCTTTTCATGGTTTCCTCTATGAGGGAAAGGGTTAAGAAATGAAGATGCTAATGTAAACAGTGAAATTTGGCATTTTTATTAATCAAAGAGCAATAACTCCTGACCTAATCATCCGATATCAGCCATAGTCAATCTCAGCCTAGATATTATGGCTATTAACATTATCATTAACTTTGAAAATAATTGCTTAAGAAATGAAGATGTTAGAGTGCAAACAAACTGAAATCTGGAATTTTTTAAATATTAAATGGGGCATAACTCCTTACCTAATTGGCTGATATCAGCCATAATCAAACTTGGCTGAGATATTATGGTAATAAACATTGTCATAAATTTTGAAGATGATTGCTTAAGAAATGAAGATGCTAGAGTGCAAACAAACTAATTGTGGATGACGGACAGATGGACATTCATAGATCCTAATAGCTCATCTTGAGTGCACATGTTCAGGTGAGCTAAAAATAAGGCAACCAGTAAGAAGGAAAAATGAAAAAAAAAAGTTTTTGTCATATTAACCAGTTATGAGAGATGCAAATAATTATTCATCCAGTGAAAATTTACCATTATCAATTTCTTCCAGATTCATCCCACATTCTAGGTATCGTGTAGGGCTTAAGCCACCTAAGTATTTGTCATTTACAATGTACATTGTTCTTGTATGCATAATTTTCTTGCCCTTAATTGTCATGTATTTGTTTGTATTTGTGCTTTCAAGACAAGTTTATATGAACTACAAATTTGAAAAATAAGTTCCAGGGCTCTTGATCTCCATTTTCAGTGCTGATATTGGGCACAATTCCCTCAGGCAAAAAATTGTTTTTCCCCCATTTTCAAGCAAAATTCCCCCTACAATTGAAAATATAAGAGCTCATATGAACAAGAGTTGTCGGAATCAAAATGGAAATATCACATCTCTTCTCAAAACTACCCCTCCTCTAGACCACACCCCACCCCATTTCCAATTTTCCGTCCCATCCCCTCCGCACTGGGTCAACCCAGAAGCCACTCACCAGTAGGGTGTTCCTATAAACGTGTTCCTCCTCCCGATTGTCTTGTCTAGTTGGGCGCTCACACCAAAATCAACTGTAACCATGGAAACATACCATTAGATATTCCCTTCGCAATTTTTTCATGCACACACAGAAAAACACACATGATTCTTAAATCATCAAAACACCACAAAACGTAAAAGTTTAACAAGCTCTTTTCTTTATAAATCAGTCAACATAACTTGATTATATTGTACAGTGGTCCAGTGGCCTATTTACTGACTACAGATTCAAAGATTGCAGATTCAATCAAAGCTGAAGGCAAGGACTTTTCAAGACCTTCCCAAGACATAGAGTACTAATAAAACCAAGGAATTAGCTTTAAGTTGTCCTAGCTTGCCTTCCAATCAACATGTAAAAAACATGTTTAAATCAAAGCAATTTATTATATATTCTGACCAATACAGAATAGAACCAATAAGGAATGAATCAGCTGGGGAGCCAACTTAGTAGAGATCTGAATGAGACCCCCTGTATCAAGTGATAGGTACCTAGTTTGACTTCGGCATTGTCTGTGAGCAGCACATTCTGTCCCTTGATGTCCCGGTGTATCACACGGTTACTGTGTAGGTGGGCCAGACCCTGTAACGACAACAACAACATCATCATCATCACAAAAAATAATTCTTAAAATTAATGAGTAGTCACCATAAGCAAAATAGCAGCTTTATCTTAGATATATTTGTGTATTTGTTACAGTATTTTTACAATTGTAATAACATGCAAAATACTAAAACCAAAAATAGTTGTTCATGAATTGGTTTGTCTTGGGTATTGCATCTAGAGATTTGTTTTTTTGTGGGGTTTTTTTTGAAATTAGGATTCTTCAGAAATTTCAATGAATTTTCCTTTTTATATGACTATGGCACATTCCTTCCTGGACCCAAGTCTCCCCAACTTTTGAGAACACTTAAGTATGATCTTTGAATCAAACATAAATCTATTGGCCATACTTTTCAAGTAAGACCATGGATATGTGTAAGTATAGTACTAGTATTTGTTTTAAAGAACACTTGACCTGATCACTGTTTCCCAGGAAGTAAACTAGACAAGTGTTACATCCATGTCTGACCCCAGCGTCAGATACCCACAGCTGCCTGTTACATCTGTCAGCCGTGGGATACTTGGCTAGCATTTTGTCAGTATAAGGATATACAGAAGAGGTACATCGACCAATCAAAATGCTGCTTACACAAATCTTCAATTGGAGATCTAAAATCTGCAAGTTGGTAATGGTCTGTCTTAATGCCTTAAGTACGAGAGTTTCTATTGGTCCAAAAATCCCCACAACCAAGTGAGGCTGCGAATAGTGGTGTGGCTTTTCAAATAATCGATAATAGAAGCAAATGCTAACTAATAATTCCATGGGCAATGTATGGAATGAGCACTGCTGGGTTACCAACGCTGGTCTGACCCCGGTTCAGACGCAGCATCCTGCCCCATCCCTACCCAGGCACATGGTTACACTCACCCGGAGGATCTCCCTGGCAATATAGGCAATCCACTCCTCCTTGAGACAGTTGCCTTTAGTAGCTGAAACAGCAATACACAGAACTTAACACACACGATTCTATAATAACTAGAATTATTGCTACAGTATTATCCTAAAACCTGGTCTTCATGTACAGGACATGAATACCCCTTACACTTATGATGCATACACCTATCAATCTATCAACTGTCTTCAGGAAACATAAAAATAATGTTTATTTTCAAAGTCAGTAGGAACCTGTCCTAAGAACTCACCTTTGACTAGGTCTGTGACGGATCCAGCCCCACAGTACTCCATGACCAGCTGTGGAATAAACACGTATGTGACAGTCATAATAGTGATAATATTAAAAAATTAAACGTCATCTTACGATTGGGTATAAACCAATTTCACAGTCATACTTGTTATAACATATTAAAACAATCAGCCAAATACTCTTTCATAGACGATGTCTGACCCACCAAGGTGTGAACCTGGGTTGCCCTACTGACAAGCTGAAGTGTTAATCACTATGCTATCCAAATACCCTATATCATTCAGTTAATACTGAGAAGACAGATCTGTCAAAATTCTTAAAACATGAACCTTTAACACCAAGGTACCATACTTGCAAAAGACAACATTTTAAAGTTAACTTCTTCTAAAGTATCCAATCTATACTAAATTCGAAATATCTCCCATATCATAGAGATCTGGGATCAAACTAACAACCTCTAATGACAACAGTGAGGCCAACTGTTGGTCCAGAGACGGACACTGGCTAGTCACTACTTACCCATAGCTGGTCATCCTTGCCTGCAGGACTCTTCTTGATGAACGCCCCATAATATGTGGCAATGTTTCTGTGATGGGAGTACTGTAACAGAGGCAAAATTTATCTCATCAGACCCCACAAAGATAGGATAGCAGTGTTAGATAGGATAGCAGTGTTAGGAAACATTAACTGATATCTTCTAACCTTTCAGATAACAAATCTTTGAGATAATCTGTGAGAGCGTAAATGTGAATTCCACCTCATCTTATATGTTGTAAGATTATGTTGTCTGGATGCAAAAATTATTATTTATATAGAACTAGCATGGAAGGCAAATAATGAACCATTCTTAAGCCCTGCAAAACTCAAGTCCTGTCTTTATTCATTGTTTAGGAATTATTTGCCTTTCATGACTAGGTCCAGCATTTGACACTAACTTTTTAGACAAGGTATCCCGACGGAACACCTGCTTTGAAATTCTGGAGTCCCTTCTGAAAATTAGGAGTCCCTGTCCTGTCATTCAGACATATGACAGCTTTATTCACATAAGAATTGGTTAAAAAGTTGTGATTCATCAAAGAGGGTTACTAATTTACTAATAAGAAAGTTTTATGAAGATGATTACGTAGGTTTTCAACAAATGTAGCTGTTCAATTTACTTTTATTCAGAAGAGTAAGTGTCCCAACGAAACACTTGGTATGTCAATTCTGGAGTCCCTTCCCAATTTTTGGTGTCCTCAGGATCCCGGGACACTGTTAGTGTTGACCCCTGCTAAGTCAACTACTCATAAACAGTATCATTAACAAAGCCCTGTTGTTTTTTACTTTTGTTGTTCTTATTAGTCTTAACCAGTTCAACCTCTGATCACATGATATTCCAATGATGCTATTGGATAATCTAGTGAATTGATTTAAATATTTCTGTAAATACTGGAATAGTCCAAAACCAAGCCTCACTGTTCTATCTTACATAACAAATTCTCATACATTCAATCAATTCCAGTTTTCTTCCCCCCCCCCTTTTTTTGTGACAGCGATCTTGAACCAGACCCCTACCTATCCCCAAACTAACTCTTAGCTACCTTTTGTGACAATATTGAAAGAGTTCACTTTTCACAGGAGGACAATCGACTATATTTTGATATTAAAATTAAGCAATGAGACATGGATGATTCCAATATAGTACTTAATTCAGAGTGATGCTGGGATATTATAATTATAAACACTAGAAATAGACTTAACATTAAATAACAAATCAGCTAGCTAAATATTCTATTAGGTCATGACATTGGCATTATATGAACATTAACTGAGTGTCGCCCACATCTGAACATCAAGACTTGGGATGGTTTGCTCGGATGAAAAGCCAGAGGATTTATCAGAGACATTTGGAGATGTTTAAAATTTTAACTTTATTTCACGTTGATTATGAAACAAGTTCTTACAACTTATACTAAACACTCTCGATAATGGCTCTGATGGCAGCATATGTGGTCATTATTGTGGGAGGAAACTGGAGAGGCCGGAGAACACTCACATGTCTGAAGGGGCAATCACTGTACCCTCTCATGTACGTGACCAGGAATCAAACCAGGGACGCATTGGTGAGAAGCAAAGTGCGTTTTCACTACATTATCCAGGCACCCAAGAGACATTTAGTGTACATATAGGAGCCAGTCTGCAGGGGTCAGGTTTGATATGAAAACCAGTCACATTGACCTGACAATGGACCACAAAGTCTTGGTCCAGAGGTCTTGAAAAATTTTAAGTAAGACCTCAGGCTTTAACTCAACTATGATCCTCAAATCTACGGTGATTTCAAAGGCCATATTTTGAGTCTGAGCATGGAAATTATACTTACATACAGTTTTTACTTTCAAGATTTCACAAAGCTCTGACCTAGAAATATTCAGGCCAGTTTTTCCTCAGAGCTAGACTATTCACAGAAAGTAGAACTCAATTATATGTATTAACATAAGCATGCTCTAACAGAAAGTATTCATAGCCTTCAAATTCTTCAATATTGCAATAAATGATTTTTTTTAGATCTTTTTATTTCAAGGACTTCTAATCTAAATATTACAAGTTTCCTATAATACTGACAAATTACCATTCTATTAAATGCAAAATAAAACAGTATAGTTACTGTAGTTACATTACTATTACAGTTTGCAGTTATCTAGATATGTCATAACTGGAACTCAAACACTTTAATTCTCACAATCTGGGATGATGCCCTTGTGACTGAGTAGAAATGCAAATACATGTATGTATGTAACAAAATTAATATACATACACACACATAATTGTTCACAATGACATAGGGAAGATAAAAGAAGTGTTTTATATAAACATTCTTTAAGATCCTGTGTTTTTAGTGGAAAGCAAGTGTTGTTTTTGGATATACTTCCCTGATCAAATATTTCTTTATACTGATTATGTATCAAAAGTTACACTCTAAACAATGATAGACTTAAGATATAGTCAAAACATTTTTTGCAAAACTGTGTGATTGTGATTCTGACATCATCAATATCACTTTTACATTAATTTTCAGAACAAGATCTCTTGTTGACCTCATCCTTAGCCTAAGATTATTAGATATCATATATATGCTACATGGTAGTTTGGTTGCCTGAGATCTCACAAGTACACAGTCTACATATATCCCTTGTGTATCTAATGTTAACCCTACTAGGCTTTTCAAAATAGACCATTTATATATATATATTTTTTTTTAGTTTACCGTCGCTGCAGCAGTATTTCAGTCATATAGCAACGTCAAGCTAATTACAGGTGGAGGAAGACCCCAAATGTACTGAGGCATCCGGGTAGAACCACCGACCTACCGAAAGCCTGATGGAAGGCTTCCTCACATGAAATCCGAATGACCCTGCCGGGACTCAATCCCACACAGAAAGGGGCTAAGTGAGTGTTAAAGTCAGCGACTTTACTCTCTTGGCCATAGAGGCCCCCATTTATATTGGGTATACAATGTTACTGTTGTTTCACTTGTCACAGACCATACTTTGTTCTGGCAAAAAAATTGAAATGAATATTCTGTTACACTTGAATTCTGTGATTAATGCTTTTTAGTAACATAATACCAAGTTGACATAAGCTACTTGTGTTAATGTCTTTATGCTGACCCTTCAGTTTTGCAGACATTAGCAAGGTGAAAAAAAAAAGAACATAATTTTCATACACAGGTTAAAAATCAGTAAATTAATATTCATCAAGTTATTAACATGTACAGGGATGGCGAAATCCATTGTTCGAGTTGTCCAAGTCGTACATTTGCCAGCACAGACAAGTAAATTTTCAATGTTGACTTGTCCGTGGACAACCAAAAATCCGAAACCATAACAAAAATTTAAATTCAAAACTCTGAACTGCAGCACTTCAACTGTAAAGATATCCCTGATGTGCGTCTGTCAAATAAAGTTTATTTTTCGCAATCTTACAAGATGATCTGCATATTAAACCATTCTGTTTTGACTGGTTTTGTTTCTAAAATGTTAAGATATGAAAATTAAAGGTCAAAGTCAGCACTTTAACGCACAGTCTATAATCGGTAAGTTCCTTGTCAAAAATGGATCGATTCCTTATTAAAAATCTTCCCAAACTAGAAAAGGGGAAGAATATCGAGAAAACAATAAACAAGAGGCCCATGATGGCCCTAAATTGCTCACCTGAGATAAATAGGTTGACCCAAGGAACATCTGTACCAATTTATTTTAAAATCTGGCCAGTAGTTTTGAAGAAGATGATTTTTAAAGTTTTCATATTTTTTTTCTTTTTGTTGCCATGGCAACCAGAGTTCTATATGGATCAAGTTTATTTTAGCAACTTTTGTGAAGGTTGACCCAAGGATCATTCCTGCCAAGTTTAATCAAATTCTGTCCAATGGTTTCAGAGGAAATGTTGATTAAAGTTTTCCCTAAATACATATAAGGCAAATAAGCCCCGCCCCTGGCGGCCATGTTTTTTACGAATCGGAAAAATCTTTAGCAACTTTGGAAGAGGTTGCCCAAGGAACATCTGTACCAATTTATTTTAAAATCTGGCCAGCAGTTTTGAAAAAGATGATTTTAAAAGTTTTCATATTTTTTTTCTTTTTGTTGCCATGGCAACCAGAGTTCTACATGGATCAAGTTTATTTTAGCAACTTTTGTGAAGGTTGACCCAAGGATCATCCCTGCCAAGTTTAATCAAATTCTGTCCAATGGTTTCAGAGGAGATGTTGTTTAAAGGTTTCTGTATATAGATACATATAAGGCAAATAAGCCCCGCCCCTGGCGGCCATGTTTTTTTACGGATTGGAATAATTTTAGCACCTTTGGTAGAGGTTGACCCAAGGAACATCTGTACCAATTTATTTTAAAATCTGGCCAGTAGTTTTGAAGAAGATGATTTTTAAAGTTTTCTCTTTTTTTTCTTTTGTTGCCATGGCAACCACAGTTCTACATGGATCAAGTTTATTTTAGCAACTTTTGTGGAGGTTGACCCAAGGATCATCCCTGTCAAGTTCAATCAAATTCTGTCCAGTTGTTTCAGAGG
>CM037792.1:41465050-41491803 GCA_021229015.1 Solen grandis
GGTTTCGGGGTTTCCCCGGGGTTCCCGACTGGGTAGTGGGTTAGGTCATGATTAAGGTCACCGATGCGCATGCCATGTTCATAAACTGGGAGATGTCACCTGGTCAGTTGGCGCGTCAAAACATCAACCGTGCATTATTAAGGTCACACTCGAGTGACCAATCACCTATGTACACGTTGACCGATGGTGTGTTACCTAGGAATTTATCTCGCTATAACGAATGCTCTGTCACTGCCCTAAATAAAGGTGTAACCTCAATATTTAAAATGAAATTTGCTCCCATCATGTTTTTAACAACGGTTTCAAATGATATAGTGTTTTTGATATAGACAAGATTTTCATGAATAAGAAATTAAATCTCTTTACATCAACTAATTCACAACAACCAAGACTTAATAGTAAATAAAATAACCAAGTTTCGAGAATTGCCACAGTCTTAATCCCCTTGTTTAAAATCTTGCAATACAGTCGGTCACCGCGTTTACTCTTCGCTAAAGCCTTGTACCTCAATATTTGATGTTTAAGGATGTTTGCATAAATGGGGAGTTAAGTTTAGCGAGAAAAAAACACAGACGTGCTTTATTCATATATAATGTGAGAAAAGGGTTATTTTTAAAGCAAAAGGGGTAATTGTTTCGAGCGAGGAAGTTAAGGGAACTGGTTGTGTATTTAAAAACTGACGAAAGTATTTATTTTCCCGAAATAAACCCAAATTTTTAAAAGGGTACATTTAAAAACCCCACATATACTGGAAGGAAAATGGAAAGTGTTTTGTGAAAATTTCAAGCCTCTGCTTCTAAAACAAAAACAGCAAACAGTTTCAATCAAACATTGCTTAATTTTTTTCGAATATTGTGGGTGAAAGTATTGTTAATGGGGGGGAATGTCCAATTTTTCGAGGGGTTACACAAACTAATTTACACTCGTTGGAATTTGCGTTTTGATACCCTATTTTCAAACCAGTAAAAAAACATAATTATAGAATTTGAAATATATATAAATGATTTAAAAGAGCGTGGAGCTTCATTTTACAAGAACATGAAATGCCGACATTACAATTTCATAAAGAAACATAAATTACTCAACGTATATGCCTGATCTCAAAAAGTGGGTCTATTTATTTCGACCAAAACAATCATAATATTCCGAAAAGCAAAACAGACGTTCATAGAATTCACAGAGCTAAATCTGAGGTAGAGGTATAAATAAACAAAACACTGCAAAACCTGTCATAAGTGACAGTAGCGTTGGTCAGAGACAGGTGAAATTGAACGTCCTCTACACGAAAAAAGCTAACGGAAAAAAAAAAACTGCACCAAGTCTTTCAGCTGTAAAAAAACTACACAGGACCAGTAAAGAAAACTATTACATCATCAAGAAAAAACACCTAAAAAGACAGATCGTTTTAAAAAATTTTTGACGACGTATTGGAATAATTTCAAACATTGAGTCATGCTTTACTTGTAATATGTGCAACAAAACATTTGCAAAAAAGTAAACCTTATTAGGCATAACGCATAAACAATGAAACATCACAGGAATTAACATGTGGATTTTGACTCAGACACGATGAATGGAGAGGAAGAAAATGATCCAATGGATCGTCTTGTAGAAGAAGTATTTGAACAGTTCAAGACAGGTACGAAGAGGATGAATCGTTGATGAATCAACAAAATTTTTCGGAAGAAGAGGCGCGTGATGGGACTTTTAAAACCCCATGAAAAAAAACTTATCTGATGTATTCACGGAAAATGACTTTGGATCAATGCTCTCAAGATCTCAAGTTTTTCAATCGATCAAAAAGACGGCTAATAGTGTTATACAACTGAGGACTTTGACACAGAAGAAGCGTGTAAATATGCCGTCAATAAAAGAAAATTTCTTTTTGAAGCTGTTATTGACGGTTATAACCCTCCGTTCTGGCAAGAGTAACGTTTAAAAACTGTTGAACAGTAGTCATGTAATGTTATTGTACCAATAAATTTGAAAAAAGAAAAAAATTTCCTGCGTTTTAGTTTAATGTACACAGAAATGTCCCAATGCTATAAAAACAGTTGATCTTGGTAACTTACATCCAGGCTTTCCGCAAAATAGAAGAAGTAAGAATTACTCTTTTTACTATAAATTACTCATTTTTTTTACTCATAAATTACGCAATTTGCTAATAAATTACTCTTCTTTTTTTTTACTCATAAATTACTCTTTTTTCACTAAAAAAATTACTCGTTTTACTCATAAATTACTCCTTTTTCTACTCATAAATCACTCCCTTTTTTTTTTTTTTTCCTTTTTTTTTTTTTAAAACTCATAAATTACTCATTTTCTACTCAAAAATCACTCATTTTTTTTTTCTTCCATAAATCATTAATTTATACTCATACATTATTAATTTTTACAAATTTAATGACTCATTTTTACTCATAAATTACTCAATTTTTACTCATAAATTATCATTATTTTATATATTTTTTTCCACTCATAAATTACTCTTTTTTTTAATCGTAAATTACCCTTTTTTGCAAATAAATTACTCTTCTTTTTTTTCTTTTTTTAAACTCATAAATACTCATTTTCTACTCAAAAATCACTCATTTTTTTCCCCCAAAATCATTAATTAATACCCCAACATTTTTTAAATTTTTTACTCATAAATTGCCCATTCTTACTCATAAATTACTCAGTTTTTTTTTAACTCATAAATCACTCATTTTTTTTTTCCTTTACTCATAAATTACTCTTCTTCTTCTTTTTTTTTTTTTTTTTTAACTAATAAATTACTCATTTCTACTCATAAATCACTTTTTTCTTTTTACTCGTAAATTACTCGTTTTTCTCATAAATTACTCATTTTTACTGATAAATCACCCATTTTTTACTTATAAATTACTCATTTTCACTCACAAACTACTCATTTTTACTCACAAATCTCTCATCTTTTCACTCATAAATTACGCTTTTTTTTTATTTTTATGTTTTATTTTTTTTTTACGCATAAATAATTCATTTTTACTCATAAATTGCTCATTTTTATTAACAAAATGAGTATTTTTCAAAATTGTCTGAAGAAGGTCATGCTTATTTTATCTAAACTATAACGCCAAAACAAACTTGATGGTAGTATTCATCAAGAAAGTTCAGATTTTGGATATGCAGTCATTAATTTTTTCAAAATTTTATTTAATCATATTTAGCTGTTGCATATGTACATGCTCAGAACTTCAACCG
Organism: Solen grandis; assembly: GCA_021229015.1. NCBI lineage: Eukaryota > Metazoa > Mollusca > Bivalvia > Adapedonta > Solenidae > Solen > Solen grandis. The sequence goes on from CM037792.1 coordinate 41,468,276, forward strand.
TCCATTCTCATACATCAACTCTACAGAAAAAAATAAGTGCATATTGTATCATTTATGAGTTAATTACAAACAACAACTAGATTTGCATACTGCAAATGCAACGGTTTTCGTGATGATAAACAGTTTAAAACCCTGATCAGCCAATTTTAAAATCCCAGAAAAACAACAAAATTGCAAAATCCCTTTATATGTGACCAAAACTTAAAGCATCTCGAAAGGAATGTGATGTCCCACTGACCGGGCCCCCATCTGCTGTGATCGACCTGCTAATTGCTGGTCATCACTGCAGGGAGTCTTTAGCCAATATAGTACCTATATGTTACGGTAAAACCTCTGATGGGTTGATGCATAACTAAATTTATCTGCTACAATGGAAGTGAATAGTAGGCTAGTTTTACACAAAGCAATAAACATATAATGACTTGACTATTTGAGTTTACCGTCGCTTCGACAGTATTTCAGTCATATAGCGACGTCCAGCTAATTACAGTGGAGGAAGGACACGAATGCACGGAGACATCCGGGTAGAACCACCGACCTACCGCAAGCCAGCTGGAAGGCTTCCTCACATGAAAATCCGAATGACCCTGCCGGGATTCAAACCACGCGGTGAGGGGCAGAGTGAGTTTAAAGTCAGCGACTTAAACCCTCTGGGCCACGGAGGCCCCAAACATATAATGAATATAGTGATAATATGTGGGTTGTTTAGTTTATGATCCCTTACATAATTTTTCTTTATTACATTTATTACTTCAATTTTGTAACTGCATGATTATAGGATCATACGGCATTTATTTCAGAATTAAAGCTTTGATATTAAAAAATATAGAGATAGGGCATTTTTGTAGTAATTAAAATGAGCCTGAAGGACATAATTCTGACAATGCAAGATCTTTTTGTTTTTTATTTGCTTTTGCTAGAGACTTTTTTGTTACATTTTATTCAACAGAATTTCTCTTATTAAAATAAACAAGTAATAAAATTTGTGTTGATTTCCGACATATAAACATGTGTTGAGGGAAGAAATGAGAGAATGAAAGAAATGAGTGATACATAACTTATTTAAAAAATTAATGTCCCTTTTTAGATAATTTTACAACTTAAATAAAATAAGAAAGAAAGAACAAAATAAATAAAAAAATGAAAGAAAGAAAGAACAAAATAAAGTAGACAAAATAAAATCAACAGAGAAAGAAAGAAAGAAAAGGAAAAATTTATATTTGCTCGAATAAAAAAAAAAGAAGAATAATAGAGAACTTTTAGGATCATTTCGGGTATTTGGTATGTTCACAACTTTTTACAAACTGGTGAATGACTACATACAACCCCATGTAGCAACATATGCACTCTTGAACAATACCTGTGACAGACTGTGGCAGCCTGCCTAATCAAAAACAGATGCCCACACAACGGCGGGTGGGTGAATTTTTTTCTTGATGAATATATATTTTTATACTCAATACCCTAATTAATTGAAAACAACCGCCATAACCAATATATTTTGTTACTATATGCTTTGTCCAATGTTATTTACTATGTAAATCTTGGAAATAAACTATTTAATTGAATTGAATAAATTGGGGGTGGGGGGCACTTATATAAGGGTTTTGAGATGCCTTTAAGCATCCAATATTGGCAATGAGCCAATATGATCTAAGTGTGGGACATTGAAAGATTTGATTAATGTTGATCATCACTGTGCGCTCAAAAAAGTCTTTCCCAAAATGTCCCACTTTTTATACTAAACAGTTAAAAATCAGGTGAGACAGTTGGGAATCCTGCTTATTATTATAAGAACAATAGTTTTCAGTAGTATAAAATTTACAATTTATTTTCAAAAATTTTGGTAACGTAACAAGCCATTTGGTTAAACATAATCAGCTTTCACTCTATGCCTCAAAGTTCAGTAAAGCACTAGAAGGGAAATTTTGGTAAGCTAAAACTTGTTTAAAAGGGGGATGTTTGTACATGTACTTAGTTGTTTTGCTATCCAATTCAAAGTGAGTGTGTGGGAGGAATAATAATACATGTAGAATAAAGACACAATTCATCCCCTCTCTCTCCCTCTCTCTCTCTTTCCCATGATCTTTTAGCGCTTTTACACAGGTCATTCAGACCAGTGTTGACACATTGCTCTCATAGTTACACATACACTGTACTTGACCTGTTCAAGCCACTAGCAGAGCTGCATCTAATTAATAGAAAAATAGTAACCTTCTGTCAAATTTTCTCTGTTTTTATTCTGGTCATGTATTGAAATTCTCTATAAATTCCCTCAATTCTTGACAGATTTTCAAAATTCTTTTTTGTTGACGAGGGAAGACATTCTTTTTTCCAATGATGACAAAATATATCACACATTTAAACTTTAAAGGCTTTTAAAAACAATTCAAAGTTTTACCAAACTTCATACTGCCACCAAACAACCAATTTATCCGATCTGAAAAAACTAAAATCTGTGAAAATTTCATAAAGATTGCTTCAGAAATAATGACAGAATCCTCCAAAAAATAAAAAATGCCTATTTTCGAAAACTTGTTTCCTCCTATTTTAGTGCACTTTTACCGCTTATTGAAAGCCATTTTATGCATTTTCTGAAATCGCCACCCCATATATTTTGTGCGCAAAGATCTTCGGAATCAATTTCAAAAACAGAATGAGCGTATCTAATCTCTAACAAAAATGGGCATGTTTTTCGTGGACACACCCTAATTTGCCAGATTTTTTTCAAAGATTCAAACATTCAACCTCTTCTAGCTCAAAAATTTCAAAGATATGGATATTGCCACTCATCATATTTTAACGGGCAGTTGACAGAGAACAGAATGCAAAAAACTGCATACAAATAAAATGTCAAAAGAGAGAGTTATCGGCAATTTTGTGTTTTGATGCTAAACGCCACCTAGCGGCAAAACTAGTACTAAATGAAAAACAAACTTATGGTGCACAACTTCAGATACATGTGAGATGCATGGAAAATTTTTTTATTTGTAGCACTTCTAATCATGTCGCAACAGCGGGCCCCAAAAAAGTGCAAAGAATAATAATAATGGAAAAAAAAAAAAAGGGAAAAAGAAACACAAGAAGAACAGTAGGTTTTCGCGGCTGCGTTGCAGTCCACGAAAACCTAATAATAATGGAAAAAAAAAGGGAAAAAGAAACACAAGAAGAACAGTAGTTTTCGCGGCTGCGTTGCAGTCCACGAAAACCTAATGGATGAACAACAATATAGGCAGTCAAGGGGAAAAATTTCAAAGCTTTTGTTTATACATGTAAATACAAAGATCTGAACCGATGAATGTGAGCTTACCGGCGTTGTGGTCAATAGATAGACTAAAGTCAGTTTGACCCTCATCTTAAATGAGTATGCCTTGCTACGGGTATACGAAGATAGAGACTTCACGTCTATAAATTGATTATTAAGCGACATCCCCGTTTGTTGATATAAAGATTAAAAAAATGTTTGAGTCTATGTTGGGGTTTTTTCAGACGCAAATAAATCAACCGTTTCAAACAATTGTTGTTAAAGGCCTTATAATGCTTTAAAATATTGAAAACATTTGAGGATTTACAGAGATCATCATAACTTAGAAATATGCAAGTCCTAAGTTTATAACATTATTGAAAAATGCTATTCAAAGACCTATTTTAGCGAAGCGAAAAACTTGCTTTGTTTATATAGTGTATTAAAAATATGTTGATTGGCTAAGAGGTTTTATGTAATCAGTAAATGTTCAATACACACAAGTTAAAAATACCTGGCAATGGTGTAATGTTTTAATCACTCATACAGTTACAAAGTATACATAAATTTTAAAAACAATATGCTGATTGGCTAAGAGGGTTTTATGTAAACAGTAACTGTTCAGATACACACCTATAAATTGAAAATACCTGACAATACGTAATGTTTTAATCACTCATACAGTTACAAAGTGTACATAAATATAATATGTTTTTTGTTAATTAATTATCCAAAATACATATCAGCTCAGTCCCAAAACCCCCTTTCCCCACACAAATGATAGAATAATTAATTACAAATACAAAAAACAAAATTATTATAGTACAAATAACAAATCATTTCCACCAGTAAACATCCTTGACAATATACGTTCTCCGCATTACATCGTATAGCGGGGAAAATTAGTCTCAACAGGGGAGTATACAAAAACCGATTTGACTGGGTACGTCACGTGACTAGCTATCGCCTGACGAGGTCACTCTATTGTAATGCTTGAACAGATCACCTTAAGAAAGGTTATGGGAAAATGAGGTTAATGCATATAAGCCTTGACCATAAAGTGAATGACTGGGTTATACAATTAATCCTTGAAATTTTATTGAAAAACGGGCGCGCTTTTTCCCGGGGAGATACTAACTGATGAAAGCCTGGGCTGACTATTCCCAAAACCCCTTTGGGTTTTTTCACTGATGTCACCTTATAAGTTAAAATCAATACTTTTTACCCGGTAAGATAATAATCTATGTCCTCAACCTGGGTTAAAACATCAATTACCTTTGGATTTGTAGTCGGGTGTAATACCACAGAAATTCATTTTAACTAACGTAACTAACGATCTAATTAAAGATAGAGAAACAGAATGAGTGGAAAACAGAATGAGTGGAAGAAATTAAGTAGAAAAGATCATAAACATTTTGTTTTGAACTGTGGTAAATGGCTGACGTACATATAAAATGTACAACTTCCGAACACAATACATATCAATCTGTGAGATCAAGTCCGTTTCCTCCCTTTACCCTTCCCCCGTTTAGCAACAACCCCAAACCAAAAATATACAGTAAATGGATCTAAACGATAGACCAAAGCAATCTTTTTTCGATAAATAAAATAATGATGAATACAATGAAAATTTCCTACACACTAAATCAAGCGTATTAAAAATAGGAATAATTTTTTTCAAACTAAATTAAAACAAATGTACGATACAAAATCACCTCATACCTATGAATACAAAGACCCTTTCCCGAGACAGTCTCCCTTACATAAAATATATATCATAATTTTGCTTTCAGTTTGATCTGGTTTTGCAAACGTGTGAAGGTGTGTACATGATATAAAAATTAATAATCACATCAGCAGCAGCAGCAACAACAACAACATTCTACAAACTATCTATAGCTAAGTTGCCGCGTCTAGTCGCGAATTTCCCATGCAGGTCCAACCTAAAAAATGTTAAGAGTGGAGGGGGATTCCGCCCTTTCTTGGGGATCATAATTTATTGTTTCAAGTTGAACAGTAATTGTTAAACAAGCAGTCCACTACATGTGATAAATTCGAAAACAGTTTTAAAATTCAAAAAAAACTGTTCAAAAATTATATATCTGAGACTTTGAATCTTTTTTCTTACGTGTAGTTTTTCATGTTTTAGCATCGTTGTTTTCATTTTTTTTTTATTTTAAACACCTTTGAATAAAGAAGAAAGAAATTTTAAATTTTTTTTTCCCTGTAAACCCTGTGTGAAAAATTAAAAACAAAAATTAAATGTTTGATTTTTAATTTTGGGTTCATTAAATTTTAACGCCCCACCGATAAAATTTCAGGTCTTTTAAAGAGACGATGCCCAAATTTGGAGACAGATTATGCGGCCACTTTGGGCAGTATCACCCCATAACTTTTGGTTCCCCGGGGCCCCGGGGATCAACCCACGATCCCCTCCGACGGGGACGCTCTTACCACTGGGACCACGGGAAATTTAGAATCAAAATTACTACTACGTGAAAATTCCCCTTGGTTCTCCCCCCCGGGTGGAACTTAAGGCTTTTGTTTATACGGGCCCAAAGACAGCGCCTCTAGGCATAAATATAAAAAACCCTTCGAAAAAGAACCCAGCAGGGCATGCATCTTTGATATAGCCTTTTTTCGAGGGTGCATCCGGACAAGGGGCGCCCCCCCACAGGTAAATGTCTTTGGGGCCCCCCTTTTTTTCTTCCCTTTCATCAGGATTTCCCTTTGCACATAAACTTTGCAGAAATCTTGCCCTCACAACGGAGACACCAAGCCCCAAAAGCCAAACATGGCACTTGCATAAAAGTCAAATGTGACTGCGACAACTTCCCTCCCCCGTAACAATGAGTTAAAATGAAAAATGACCAGTTCTCCCACTTTCGATCTTGATAGTTTTTATCACATTTTCCCTTGTTTTCTCGTTTTTTCAGGCGATTAACATGTTCAAAATTAAGAGAGAACTGAAGTGCTGCCCCCAAAAAGGAGGGGTTTCTAATTACAGGGTGCTTATAAAAAAATTTTGCGGGCTGCTGTTATAGGGGTCAAAACTTTTTAATTTTTACGACGACGGGGAAACCCAAATTTCCCCTTACAATTTACATAACCCCCCTCGAAATTTCCTGTAGGGCCATATTTTACCCCTGGGAAGGTCATAAAAAACCCCGGGGGGAAAAACCCAAGGGGTTTAATTCCCGTTCCCCACCAGACCACTGGGGGCCCTTCCCGATGATAAGGATGAGGGGTTCTTTCAAACCTGAGAAAGTTCTTTTATAAATCCGATTTTTTTTAAATTTCGGGCTCCTGAAAGCGTTGTGATGTTTTTTTGGTTTCCCCAAATTTTTCATGCACAAAAGAAAATGCGTGACAGTGGTTTGATATATGGGGGAAAACCGGGCTGCGATTTTTTTAATTTTACGGGTGGGTCCCTAGACTAAATTTAATTCAAAAGATTTTTCCTCTCTCCCCCCCCCCCCCTTTTTCCCTCTCTCTCCCCTTTTGAATAAAGAAAACCCAAGTTTTGTTAGAAAAAATTTTTTTTAATGTTTATCATTTTGAAATCCCTTTAAAAGGTCTTCCCCCCCCTTTTTTTTGACTCAATGGTTTTTCCCTTATACAAAAGCGGGTGCTTTTTTGTTTTTCACGCCTTTTTAAAAAGAAGTAAAAACCCGGGTTATTTCCCAACTATTTAAATCAGCTTGTTATTTTTTTCCCGTGTGAGAAAAGAGAAAAAAAAAAAGAGAAATAATTTTTTAAATATGGGGGACAAAAAAAATTACTGGGTTAATGGGAGAAAAGGGAATTTTTTTCATCGCAGAAAAAAGGGGAAAACCCGAATTTATTTAATTTGAAAGGGAGGGAGGGGGGTGGTTTTTCCCTCATAATAAAAAGAGAAAAACTGAAAGAAAAGGGTTCAAAATTTTTGGACAATGCTAAAAATTTTTTGACAGACGACAATAGACAGAGAGACACACATACAGACACCCAAAGAAAAAAAATTTCCCCCCAAGATCTGAGCTGGGGAAAAAAAAGCAGTCAAATTTAGGGTTTAACACCATATTTATTGTTTGAAAAAACCGTCTTTAAAATTTCCCATTTTTGTTTTCTTATGCACTGCATTTCCTCTCATCAAGATAAATTTTCCCTCCCTATGAATTTTCATAAACCAACTTTTTTAAGTTTTGGGAGTTTTGCCCCGGGACAAAATAAAAAGGGATTAAAAATGAAAAAAAGGAAACAACCCTTTCAAAATCCCTCAGATTAAAGGGTTCTTGGGGCACGCATTTCCCTCCAAAAAGGTAAAACCCTACAATTGAATTTTCATAAAACCAAACAACTTTAGTTTTGGGTTTAAGGGTCCGGCCCAAAATCAAAAGATTAAAAATGACAAGGGCAATAACTCCTTTCAAAATACATGCAAATTATGGTTCTTATGCACTGCACTTCCCCCTCATCAAGGTCTATCTACCTATGAATTTCATCAAAAATGGGTCCCGGTTTTTTGGAAAATTTCTCCGGACAAATATTTGTGGGACCAACCGCCGCCGACCGCCCGACCGCCACAGGGTAAACTCCATTCCCCCCCCCAAAATTTCTTTGGGGGGGTTTTAAAATTTAATAAGTAAAGTTTAAATAGGAGGGAGAATAAATAGGGTTTCCCGGGGAGTTTGAAACCCAATCCTCTTGGTAAAACCCCCAAAAAGGTTACTTTAAAACCAAAAATTCTGATACCTTTCACCTTAAACCCCAATTTGTTTGGGAATTTAAAAAAAAGACCACCTTTTGTGGTTGGTACAGAAGTTATTTAGATAACAAGGGGGCCCCAAAGGGGACATAGACCCTCACTAGAATAATAAAACCCTTTGATTTGGAACAGTTAACGGGTTTTGTAATTTTGTAATTGATGGTTTAACATTTTTTTTTTTTTGGGGGAAAACGGGTTTTTAAAAATTTATTTAGACAACGGAGTGAAAAATCACACCAAAAAAATACCCCCTTTGACCCCCGAACAGTTTTTTGTGACTTAAAACGATTTTTGGGGGCAAACTCCGCACCCCTTTTTTACGTCAAGCTACCCTATTTTAAACCACTGCCACCTCACAATTCACGGGGGAATTGATTTTTTAAAAACCAGGGTGACCAACATTTATTTTTTTTAAAAATTAATGTTATGCGATTTGATTTTTTTACTTTCTCGAAATCATGAATGTTTTTTTCGTGAAATATAACGAAAGGAAAAGATTATTCAAAACAACCCATAAGTGAAAAAAAAAATTTCCGGGCCTATATCAGCCGAAATCTACTCCTTTGGCAGGGGTTTAAACGACAACTGAAAGGGGAGGAAAAACTATTCCCAGCGGATTTTGTTTTTGGGGGGTTGATGGACCCGTTTGTCTAATAGGACACTAAAAAATTTAAATTTAAACCGACAACTGCAAAAAATTACAACGTATATTTTTTCCCGGGTTTTCAATAATGAATTTATATATTTTTTTAAATTTAACCATTTTAAATAAAAATTTTCACTTCTTTAATATAAAAATCAATTTTCCCACGTGTTTCTGTTTTTTAACCCAAAAGTATATATCTTAAATCTTTAATTAAAAACAAAAGTGAAAATTTTTAAAAAAAGGAAAGAGGGGCGGATTTGTTTGAAAAAAGGGTAAACCGCGAAAAAAAAAAGGACTTTTCCCTTTTTGTTTTTTGATTCTAAAAAAGAAAAATTTAAAATTTTTTCTTTTCTTTGGCATTGCAATGGCATCTAGAGTTCTGCGTAAATCAAAAAAAATATAAAAAATAAGCCCCCCTTGTATTTTTCCCGGGTTTTACAACAAAACATCCAAAAAATTTTTGAATACTTTTAGAGCTACCCCCCCAAGGATCATCTGAACCCAAATTTAAAACCTTTTGAAACCCTAAAAAATTTTTAAATTTGGGGAAGATGAAATTTAAAACTTAAAAGAAAAATGTTTTTTTTTTAAAAATTTTTGCCATGGCAACCAGTTCTGCAGGGAATCATTTTTATTTGAGAAATTTTTTTTTAAACTCCCCACCCCAAAATCATTTTTAAACCAAATTTTTTAAACAAATTCTGTCCAGGGGTTTTTTAAGGGGGAATTGTTTTTTTTTTTTTTTCCCCTATAAAAAAAATTAAGAAAAAATAAGCCCAGCCCCTGACCCCAAAAGTTTTTTGCGGATCCGAAAAATTTTAGAAATCTTTGTATTTCTCCCCCAAAGGGATCATCTGTCCCCAATTTATTTTGAAATCTGGCCAGTAGTTTTTGGGAAGAAGATGTTTTTTTTAAACCCCCAAGAATTTGTTTTTTTTTTTTTGCCCATGGCAACCAAAGTTCTGAAAGGGAAAAAACGTATTTGAGAAATTTTTTTGGAAGAGCCCCCACTCAAGGTTCTTTTAAACCCAAAGGGTTTCACAGATTTTTTTCCAGGGGTTTTTCAGAGGAATTTTTTTTAAAGCAAATTGTTGACGAGGGACGACGAGGGACGAAGGGTGTTTCCCAATAGTTCACCCGAGACTTCGGCTCGGGTGAGCTAAAAATCAAAGTGATTAAACCCCGATCCCCCGCAAAAAACAAACTTTCTTCACGTGAGTAGGAAAAGGAAAAGGTTGGGGCTAAACCCTTTTGGGGGAAAAAGTATCTGACAAAAGAAAAGCATTAATCTCTTTGGGTTTGTATTTAGGATGAAGGAAATATCTGTTCCTTTTTAGCTCACCTGAGCACAAGTGCTAAAGGGTTGAGTTTTTGGGTGATCGCCCTTCGCCCGGGCGTCCGTCGCCGTGCGTCGCCCTTGGGTGCGTGGGTCGGCGTATGCCGCCCGGGCGTCAAAAATTTTGGGTTTTTTAAAACGACATTTTCCCTTTGAAACCACTGGAAAAAATTTAATGAAATTTGGGCAGGAATTTTTCCCGGGGTTGGCTCTAAAAAAGGGGTTGCTAAAATAAATTTGACCCCAAAGAACTCGGGTTCCCGGGGGAAACCAAAAAGAAAAATAATTTAAAAACCCTTTTAAAAACCCTCTCCTTCAAAACTACTGGCCAGATTTAAAAAAATAAATTGGTACAGATTTTTCCCTTTGGGTTTAAACCTCTACCAAAGTTGCTAAAGTTTTTCCGATCCGAAAAAAAAACATGGGCCGCCAGGGGGGGCCCTTAAATTTGCCTTAAATGTAAAATAAGGAAAAACTTTAATCAACATTTCCTCTGAAACCACTGGAAAGAATTTAAATTAAATTTGGGGCAGGGATGACCCCTTGGGTAAACCCTTTCACAAAATTTTGCTAAAATAAACTTGATCCATTAGACTCGGGTTCCAAATGGCAAACAAAAAAAAAAAAAATGAAAACTTTAAAAATCACCCTTCTTAAAAAACACGGGCCCAAAGTTTTAAAAAAAATTTTGGTACAGATTTTCGTTGGGTCCTCAAACCAAAAAATTGCTAAAATTGTTCCGATCCTTTAAAAAAACATGGCCGCCAGGGGGGGGGCTTTTTGCCTTATAATAAGAAAAATTTTTAAAAAACCCTTCATCTGAAACCACTGGACAAATTTTTTGATTAAACTTGGGGGGATGATTTTTGGGTTTAAAACCTTCACAAAAGTTTTTAAAATAAACTTGATCCAGGGAAAACTCGGGTTGCCATGGCAATAAAAAAAAAAAAAATAAAAATTTTTAAAAATCATTTTCTTCAAAATTATGGCCAGTTTTTAAAAAAAATTTGGGTACAAAAAGTTTCCTTGGGTCAACCTCTACCAAAGTTGCTAAAATTTTTCCGATCCTTAAAAAAACAGGGGCCGCCAGGGGCGGGGCTTATTTCCCTTTAAAAGATATAGGGGAAAATTTTAAAATCAACATTTCCCCCTAAAACCACTGGAAAGAATTTGTTTAAAATTTTGGGCAGGAATACCCTTGGAAAACCCTTTCAAAAAATTTTTGCTAAAATAAACTTGATCCATATAAAATTTCTGGTTGCCATGGCAACAAAAGAAAAAAAATATAAAAAAACTTTAAAAATCATCTTAAAAACCCAAACTGGCCAGATTTTAAAAAAAAATTGGTACAGTTTTTCCCTTTGGGTCAACCTTTTTAATCTCAGGTGAGCGATTTAGGGCCATCATGGGCCTCTTGTTCAAAAAATTTTAAAAATGTTTTTTAAACCCCCCCAAAACCCTTAAAGGGCCCTTTAAATTTTACCCTTTTTTTTTAAGGGTTTAAATGTCTGTAACTTAAGCCCAACAAATTTTTGAAATTTTAAAAGAAAATTCCTATCTTTTTTTTTTTATTCCCCACCCAAAACATAAATAAAAGGGTTTTCCAAAGCCCAGGAAACCCTTTTTTGAGTGCTGGATAATATAATTTTAAAACCCTGTTTTACAAAATTTTTTTTTTTCAGTGTTAATAAAAAACCATGTAACAAAGGCATTGAGCCAAGACTTTAAAAAAAAAAGGTTTTTTAAAGTTACCTGCCCTTACAAAATTTGGGTTTCCCTTTTTTGAAAGAAAGCAAAAAACTTAGTACCCCAATTTTTTAAGTGAATATGTTTTAAATTTTTTCGAGAAGTAACAAAAAATTTAAAAAAAAAAAAAAAAATTAAATTTACACAGCGATGTGGGGGTCCCGACATAGCTCCACTTTTTTTAAAAGTTTTAAACTAAAAAAAATGTTTTCCCTAACATCTAAAAATTTTTTGAAAAAATTTTATTGTCCATTTGTGCAAAAGAAAAATCATATAAGGTAAACAAATGTTTTCCCTTTTAATTTTTATTTTCGAAGGATAAAAAAAAAATTTTTTAACGATATAAAGCACAAAAAATTCCTTTTTTACAAAATCCTTTTTAGGAGTAGAAGTTTTTTTATATTTTTAAAGGGACGCCCGAAAAAGGGAAAAAAAGCACGGTTTTAAAAAAAGGAAACCACTCAGTTTTAAAATTTTATAGAGCTTTTAATATGGTTTTTTTCAAAAGTTTTTACCCCTTTTTCACACTTGGATTTTGTTTTTTTTCGAATTGTTTTTTTGAGGGAGTTTGAAATATTTTAAACTCTTAAAAAGTAAAAACAATCTTTCCAAAAAAGCCCCTTTTTAAATTTTAAATCTTATCCAAGATTAAAAGACTTAAAAATTTTTTCCAAATATTTTTTTAGATCGTCCCCACAGTTCAGCCTGGGACACAAAATTTATCAGTTGACGCGTGGGCGCCACGAGGAGGCCTGGAAAAGGGGTTGACCCCCGGGAGGGGATATACGGGCCAAAAGGGGGACGTTTTTCCCTTTTTTTGGGCCCGAAACTTTGGGACCAGCGGGGGATGCAAAAACACACCACACCAGAAAGGCTCAATGGGGCCCCTTTTTACACACACCACAATAGCCAGAAAAATTGGGGGACTTTTTCAAACGAAAAATTTATATTGTTTAACCCCCAAACACAGAGAACTTTTAACTTTTTTTCTGAACAAATTTTGTGCCACTTTTTAGACATTGACAGGCCATGAAAAAGCTGAAGAGGAAACAAATTATAATTAAAAAGAGACAACAACAATTTTAAAAAATATGGAAAAAAGCCCAAAAAAAAAAATATAAGAAAAAAAAGTTTTTGAAAAAAAAAAAAAAACAAGCCAAAACAAAAAGGGAAAAAAAAGATTTAGAAAAAAAAAAAGGGGAAAGAAAAAAATAAAAAAAACAAAAAAACACAAAAGAAAAAGAAAAAATTAATTTTTTTTTTAAAAAATTTAAAGGGGAAGAAATATACTACCCTTAAAAAAAATTTTTTTTCCCACTTTATAAGTAGAAAAAAAAATAGGGGAAAGCTGGACTATTTCATTCACACAAATAAGAAACCCCAAAAAAATAATAATACAATTTAAATTGACATAAATTCTTTAAATTTTTTCAGAAGAGACACAAAGGAAAAGACCCGTATCGATACAAGGATCCGTTGCGAAACCCCAGCTCTTTCGAAAAGACCCCTTTGGGTTTTTTTAAAGTGCCCGGGGTTTTAGCACCGAAACACATAAATGTTTTTTTCGGGAGAACCAGACGAGTCTCCGAGTTCCCAAAGCAGACCCCCTTTTGGGGGGATGCCAGCAAAGGGTTTTTTCTGGGACCATTTTGATGTCTTTCGTTTGACACGGTAGTTTAAAAAATAAAAACAATCTTTCATGTGGGATATTGGGGCAGGCCACACTTTTTAACTTACCATTCTGGGAGTAAGGGATGGTACCATCTTTAAACCAATCAAGCGATTTGAAACAAACAAATTTGGGGCATTTGTGTACTAACCAACTGGCAGATCCTCGACCAACCCGGAATAGAGATGTAAAATTTTAAAAAACTCCCATTTAAACTTTAAAGCAGCTGTTCACCAAAAACAAATTTGTTTTTTTAATAAATTTTTTTTGTATTAAAGTTTATATAAAACCCCTTTACAAGACAGGGCCCCTATTGCAACATTCTGTGGGTTGTAAAAAAGGGCTGTCAGGGGCGAAATCCCTAGCGCCTTGACTGCATTTTTTGGGTCCTTAAAATTTTCTGTATGTTCATCTTCTTTTCGACTTCCCAAAATCATTTATAGAATTAAATAATTTTTCCCCTAAGTCTGCAAATGCCCAAAAAGACTGTCCCGAGGACACACGCTCCAAAAATATTCAAAAAGTTTGGGAAATCCCAAAAGAAAAATAATTTTACAAACCCTGTATTTTAAAAAAATAGTCTGTTAATCAAAAAAAGATAAAACCCCTTTATAGGCCTTTTTTTAATTTTTTTTTTGATAAATTAAAAATAATCCTGCCCCCTGAAGTTTGGCACTTATTTTAAATTTCTTGGGAAATGGTTTTTAAAAAACAAAACATGCCTATGGAGGAAAAATATTTTTTTTCTCTTTTGAAAAAAACCTTCTTTGATAAATATTTTTCACAAAAATTAAACCCTTTTTTTAAATTGTAAAAGGGCCAAAAAAATTTTCATTAAAAACCCAAAAAAAAGTTGTTAACTTTTATTTTACTGGAAAGGTTGGAAAATTTTGGTGAAGTTTTAATCAGTTCCCTACAGTTTTTACGAAATGCTTTAGTAGTTAGGGGGAAAAAAATGACCTAAAAAAAAAAAACAAACCATGAAAATTTTTAAAAATTCTTTTTTTTTGCAAAAACAACTTAAGGGCGAATAAAGGGTTTCCCAAATTTCCAAACATTAGTTATGATACTTCATGTGTAAAGGGGTTTTTTTTAAAAATTATACTTAACCCGGATGAAAGCCCCAAATCCGAAAAACCCCCCCAAAATTAAAGGAAAAAAAGTTAAAAAATTAGGTACCTATAATGATATGCACAATTTTTCAATATAAAAAACCGGGAAAATGATGAAAAGGGAATATTGTACAGTAAATTTGGGAGTCTTAAATTAGAAGAATAAGAAGATGGGGATTAAACAGTAGTTATGAAAAAATAGTAAATAGAAAATAAAGTAGAGTAAACCCCTTTCCTGGCCCCCATCTCCAAAGGACAAGAATCAAAAACCCAAAGTCCGCTTTTTATGAAGTGCTTTAACCCCCAAAAAATCACCCCCTCAAGGGTCAAGGGTTTTTTTGGCTTGTTTCGGGCTTTTTTAAAACACGTTTCCTGGGGGACCGAATTTATCTATGAAGCCAAAATGCTTTTTTCAACCCGAATTAAAAAAAAAAATAAAATTTAAAAAATTTTATATTTTTAAAATTCATAAAATTTTAACACTCAGCAAATTAAAGTATGAAAAGAAAGGGTTTAAAAAAACCCCCAGAAAATTTTTTAAACCCGTTTTTTGTAACTTTTCAAACTGATCCCGGTTTTAAATCATTGCTGAAACTTCCCCTTTATTCCTCACTTAAAAATGGTAAAATGAAATTTTGTTCTACCAAAACAAATAGTTTTAATAGAAAAATGACGCTTTTCGATATCAAAGTACATACAAATAAAGTCCCAGACTGTCATATGGACCTTTTAATGGGGCTTTCAAGAAAAGGGCAAATAGACAGGGGGGGCTTTAAAAAAAAGTCCCCAAAAATCAAAAAAATTTTAAAAATTTTTTTATGAAACGGAGTTTTTACATTGCTGGAAAAAGAAAAAAAAAAAAAAAAGAGGAAAATACATGTGGCTTATGTTTAATTTTAAAATTTATATACTAAACCTTTATCCGAAAAAACCGAAATTTTTTAAAAAAAATTTTTTTCCCTTTTTTTGCAAAAATTTAACCTTTTAAAATTTTTTTTCTGAAGGAAGGGGGGGCGCACAAAACCTTAGATTTTTTTTCGTATTTTTCCCCAACTCTACAAACCCCCCACTGAAAACCGTAAATTTTTTTAAAATCAGGGTAGGGGGAAACAAATTAAAACCTACTGAGACCGCCCGGTTTTTTTTTTCGTATTGTCTCTACCCAGGCCTTTTATAAAAGCTTTGGGAAAAATTTTCACCCCATACCCCCAACTCTTTCGCCGTTCAAATCGATTTTTTTCAGATGCACAAACCCAAAAATCCACAAAATTTTCTTTAAGAAGACATTTTTTTTTTAATTTTTAATCAACCATTGCCTAAGCTTAACGTTTCACCAGTTTTAAAAGCTACAGACCCCACGAAACCTCCAAACCGCCGTTTTTAAACCCCCCATATTGTTAAAAATGCAAAGGTTCTCAATGAAATAAACCGTGATTGGATAACTACAGTTAGGTTCAACTCGCGGGTTAAACCCGGGACAGAGCGGGGTTGGTTTTTTTCGATCTATAAATAAAAAAAACGGTTTTTCACATAAAAATTTCCTTTTTATAAAACCCTTTTATACACAAATTTCCTTTTCTTTTCCCCGGGTTTTACTTATTGGGAAAAAGCAAATTTTTTTTTGCTGTTGAACAGTCGTGACTGAACGGAAACTTTATTTAAACTGTTTTCCGGGGGAACTGACTCGGGGGGAAAGTGAAATGGGCGAATTTAAACCCCATTCCCTTCACGTGATCAAATTTACAAAATTCTTTTAAAAAATATGAGGTTAGGCGGGTTTTGGGGTTTTTTCCCTTCCCCCGTATTTCATGAAATCGCCAAACAAAACAATGATTTTTTGAATGAAAAGAAAAAAAAAAAGTCCCTTTTTACTAAACATGCGTGGGTTTTTAAGGGGGCTTTCCCAAAACAATCGGGTTTGAAAGGGCCCAACCGAGTTCGGGGGATCGGTGTTTAAAATTTTCCCCAAACTTTTAAAATAAGGGCCCGGGTAAAAATCCCGCGAAGGCCAGAACAAAAAAAAAACCGGCGGATTTTCAGTAAGATTTAAAACCCCAAAATTGTTATAAAGTATTGTTTTATTATATGTGATATAAAAAGTCTTTTCTACATGTAATTTTTTTTATTAAGCTTATTTCCCCCAAACCAAAAATCCCCTTTCCCATTCGAAACCAAACAAAAATAACCACATTTCCCCCCCCAATTCCTCAGAAAATAAGGCCCTTTTAAGGGTGTGGATTTAACCCAAAAGAAAATCTTAAAAAATTTTATAAAAAACAGCACTCCCCCAAGTTTAATAGAAAAAAGGGTAGGAAATTTTGCTTTTTCACCTGGCAACTACTCTTCACACACGGAAAAAAAGGGGAAATAAAACAAAAATAACCATTTCAACGAAATAATGAAAAAGAAAAAGGGCCCAAACTGTAAAAACAAAAGGCCCTTTAAAAAAAGGCTATATAAAAACCGCAAAAAAGGTCCTCAACGTCCGCGCGCTAACAGCACAGGTTTTTTTTCCCTAAACATTAAAGACAATCAAAAAAAAAAGGGGGCAAACCCTTTCTCAAAGTAAAAACTTTAATCCAAGCAAAAACCCAAATTTCCCAAATTCTACAAGGTCAAAACATTTTCCCCAAAACCCTTCCCCAACAAAAGTGCCGAACTGCTGGGAAAAAACAATGCAACCTAAACAAAAGGGGGACGGTAACCACCGTGACATAAAGGGGAAACCCCCCCCCCCCATCAAAAGGGGAAACCCCCAATTTTTCTAATACCTTTTTAAGAAAATTCAAATAAAAAACCCTATAGTAAAAAAAACACCCTTTTTACAAGTACAAACTGTAAAAGATGGGGAAAAAGTGCTCTTCCCCTTTGGGCCTTAAAAAAAAAATGCAAAACTCAAAATGTATTTTCTTTTCTACAAAAGGGGAAAAAAAAGTTTTTTTTATCCCCAAGGGTTAACACATCGGAAACCCTAAAGAACTCCCCAAAACAACCACCCCACAAAATCTCTGCTTGAAAATATAAAAAAACCCGCACCAGAAATGATTTAAACCCCTTTAAATTCCCCTGTTACGCTTTATTTTTTAACCAAAAAAAGGTCTCAACTTGAAAAGCAAACCCCCCTAAATTCCTTTAAATTCAAAATTTAATATTAAGAATAAATCAAGGATTACATAATTCTCCTCTTCCCTACAACTACAGGGCCAAAGAAAAAAAAAAGGGGGGGGGGGGGGGGATTATTGGGTGAAGGAATAAGCTATTGCATAAGGGAAAATTTTTTTTTTTCCCTTAAAAAAAAAACCCCCAAAAAAAACACCCCGACCCACTTCAACTCTTTAAAACGCAATCAAGGTATCCAAAAGATGCCCCAGAAGTAAAAAGGAAAAAACCCAAAACAAAAACCCTTGGGCAAACGAACCCCCGCCAACTTGACACAAAAGACCAAATGACCACATAACCAAAATCATGCTTGGGGATTTTCCAAAAAAAAACCTAAAAAAAAAAACCCAAGGGGAAATTATTTCAAACAGTTGGGAAAAATAACTTTTTAAAATTTTTAAACAAATAAAAACTATGGAATGAAACTCCAAAAAAAGGGGGGGGGTCACAAAAAATTGACAAACAAATAACACCAAGGGCCAAAATAGGACAAACAAAAAAATTTAAGAATCAACAAAATTTGCAAAACGCAAATCAAACCCGGTTTTTTGTGATAGAAACAGTTTTTTAAACCTGATTTACCAAATTAAAATACCAGAAAAACAACAAAATGCAAAATCTTTAAATACTTGTGTTTTTCCTTTTATTGGTGAATTCCGGGTGTGACCAAAACTTAAATTAAAGGGATCTCGAAAGGAATGTGAAGTCCCACTGAGGGCCCCCCGGGGGCCCCCCCCCCCCCGCTGGAAACACCCGTTAAAAAATCGGTCAACACTGCAGGGAGTCTTTAGCCATTACATAAACTTTTTTGGGGTAAAACCTCTGATGGGTTTATGCATAACAAAATTACCTGCTACAATGGAAGTGAGAAGTAGGCAGTTTTACACAAACATTCAAGACCTTTTCAATTCCCCCAAACCCAAAGAGCAGAGTTTTAAAATTTTAGAACATAGGGATCCATGTTTCTGTCAAAATTTTTTCAGTTTTTATTTTTGGGGCCCTTATTTAAAATTTTTATAAATTCATCAATTCCCGACAATTTGCGAAAATTTTTTTTTTTGTTGACGAGGTAAACATCCTTTTTTCCAATGGGGAAAAAATATATCACACATTTAAACTTTAAAGGCTTTTAAATCAGTTTAAAGTATGAACCCAAAAATTTAAACTGCCACCAAAACAAAAAAACCCAAATTCCAAAAACCCCCAACGAAAAAAATAAATTTTTTTAAAAATACTCTTTTGAGGCTTTTGATTTTACCCATATTCTTTCGATAAAATATTTTTAGATTTTGAGATATTTAAGGTCAAAGAAAAAACCAATAATCGCAATATGACTTGACGTTGCATATTTTTGAAATTTTGAAACTGTTAAGTCCCTTGAAACAACAAACAATACAATCTGTGAAAATTTCATAAAGATTGATTAAAAAATAATGGCAGAATCATCAAAAAACTAAAAAAGTGCCTATTCTCGAAAAAAAAAAATCCTCTAAATTTTAGTACACTTTGACCGCTTTTGAAAGCCATTTATGCATTTTCTGAAATCGCCACCCCATATATTTTGTGCGCAAAGATCTTCAGAATCAATTTCAAAAAACAGAATGAGGATATCTAATCTCTAACAAAATGGGCATGTTTTTCGTGGACACACCCTAACTTGCCAGATTTTTTCAAAGATTCAAACATTCAACCTCTTCTAGCTCAAAAGTTTCAAAGATATGGATATTGCCACTCATCATATTTATAGGGGTTTAGTTGACAGAGAACAGAATGCAAAAAACTGCATACAAATAAAATGTCAATGACAGAGTTATCGGCAATTATATGTTTTGATGCTAAACGCCACCTAGCGGCAAAACTTAGTACTAAAATAAAAAACAAACTTAATGGTGAAACAACTTCAGATACATGTGAGTATGCAGCGAAATTTTCATATTTGTAGCACTTCTAATCATGCCGCAACAGCGGCCACAAAAACAGTGCAAAGAATAATAATAATGGAAAAAAAAAAAAGGGAAAAGAAACACAAGAAGAACAGTAGGTTTTCGCGGCTGCGTTGCAGTCCACAAAAACCCTAATTAAAGAAAAATAGTGTACAATACAAAGGTAATTAGAAAGTAGGTAGAATTTGTGTGTAAAATAAATGTAGGTAATATCACAGTAGAATAGATAATAGCCAATAGCCAATCCAGAAGCCTCCAACACACAGATATAAAGAAGGAACAAAAAAGGAAAAAATATACAGAAGTTAGAACATTTTAATGCATAAATATAGTAACAGCTGTAGTACCTAAGTAGCTCTTATTAGTTTTAAATCTAGAACATACTGCAAAATACACATAATTAATTATAGAGTAGGGGGGACCGAGAACATCAAAACAACAATAAATAAAGATGGGATTTACGCCTAATTAAAGAGGTATGATGGGAGACAGACAACATAACCTAATATACCTCATCAAATTATGAGTCTACTGGAGGACAGCCCCATATGAGCCCTTTTACAAAAAAAAGGGACAACCCCATTCAGCCCATAAGGTCGTAGCTCCATATGACCCCTACAATAGGGACACCCAAAAATAAAGAGCCCCATAGAGCCCCACATGGGGACGCCCGCCTATGAGCCTCAACATGAGGACGTAAAATGCCTACCCCAGACACCACAAGAACACATAAATAAACAAATATGAGCTCTAGGTGATCCCCCCAGTTCACCAAAAGACAATATAGGGCTATCCTATCATGCCTCAAAAAGAGACACAGCAACTATAAATTATTGGGTTTTCGCATCGCAGTGCGAAAACCCTTTGTTCTCGTTCTGTTTTTTTTTTTTTTTTTTTTTTCTTCTGTTTTATTATTAGGTTTTCGCATCGCTTGCAAAAACCTATTGTTTTCTTCTGTTTATTTTTTTTTTTTTTTTTTTTTATTATTATTTTTCTAACCTTTTTTTTGTGAACGGCATATCACCATGATAGAAAAGTCACATTTCTGATTTTTTTACCAGTTTTGTCCTAAGATCTGAATTTGATCCTAACGTTGAGAAAATTTTCATTTTTGTCTTAGTTTTGCCGCTAGGTGGCGTTTTGTAAAAATGACTAAGGGCTAATAACTCTGTTATTTGGGTCCGATTCAAATGTGGTTTTTTGCATTGTGTTCCTTGTTAGAAACTTAATAAATATGATACGTTTCAATTATTTGCGTATATAAAACTTTCGTGCTACAGGAGGTTGAATGTTCGAATCTCGAAATAACGATGAAATAAAGGTAGGTCTACGAAAAAAGTCCCCATTTTTTTCAGAGATGAGATAGGAGAATTTTGTTTGTTGCATATGATTCGCAAGACATATACGCACAAAATAATATTGTGTGGCGATTTTTGAGAAATCAAATATAACCAATATTTTCGAAAAAAAAATCCACCCATTTTTGTGTCCACCCTAGCGGCCAGATGAGAAAAGCTACAGCTATGAAATTTGGGCAGGTTTATTGAACATGTGCCTAATTGGTCAAACTTTTTCACTTTTATTTCTGATTTAGCCACTAGGGGGCGCAATGCATGTAATCACTGTTTTGCTAATAACTCAAAAATTTGAAACCTGATTTAGATGCGGTTTTTTACAAAAATGTTCCTTGTTGACAGCCCAATCAAATATGATGGATACCTTATCATCGAGTACTGGAAAAAAATTGTTCTAGGAGAGGTTGAATGTTCGAACCTTGGAAAAAAGTGGAAAAATGAGGTAGGTCTACGAAAAACCTACCCACTTTTGTTAGAGATCAGATAGAAGAATTCTGTTTGCTGCATACGATTTGCAAGATATATACGCACAAAATATATGGGGTGGCGAATTGAGGAAATGCGTGGTTTGTCCTCTAGAAACGGTCAAACTTCACTAAATTTTAGGAAAAATTTAAATTTGAAAAAACATGTTTTTTGTCGCTCCTGACTTTATTTTCTGTTCATTCTTCATGAAATTTTCACAAGATATGTATTGTTATGTTTGAAAGGGCCTCACAATTCAAAAAAAAAAAAAAAATATAATTGAAAAGGTCAAGGTCATATTACGATTATTGTGTTTTTATTCGGCCATAAATAGCTCCAAAACTAAAAATATTTCATTGAGAGTATATGAACAAAAGTTTTAGTTTTTAAAGAGCTCATTCCAGTGATGTTTAGTTTTTGAAGATCGGACTTGATTTGGTCATTTTACGGCAGTCTGAAGTTTGATCCTTTTAAAAAAAAAAGTCACTAGAGGCTATTTTTTTATATTTTTCTAACCCTTTTTTGTGAACGGCATAGCTCCGAGGTGAGAAAAGCCACATCTATGAAACTTTTATCAGTAATAACCAAGTACTTGAAGATGACCCTAACGTCGAGATAATTTTCATTTTTGTTTTGATTTTCCCGCCAGGGAGCGTTTTATATGAAAATGTTAAATAAGCAATATCTCAATTATTTGAGGTCCGAAATTTGCGTATATAAAACTTTCGTGCTACAGGAGGTTGAAAGTTCGAATCTCGCAAAAACTGTGAAATAAGGGTAGGTCTACCAAAACCTGCCCATTTTATTCAGAGATGAGATAGGAGAATTTTGTTTGTTGCATATGATTCGCATGACATATACGCACAAAATATATGGGGTGGCGAATTCGGGAAATGCATGGTTTGTCCACAGTACGCGGTCAAACTCAACCAATATTTTCGAAAAATCAACATTTCAAAGCATGAGTGTTAAGATTTTTTGCATCTCCTGACTTTATTTTTAGTTCAATTTCTATGAAATTTTCACATTTAATGTAAAACAATGTTCTTAAGTGTCACATAATATAAAAAGTAAAAAAAGTATTGTTAAGGTCAAGGTCATATTAGGATAATTGTATATCAATTCGGCTTGAAATAGCTCAAAATCAAAAAATTCATAAACAATATATGAACAAAAGATTTAGTTTTAGAAAAGTTCTTTCTAATGATGTTTAGATTTTGAAGATCGACTTGATTTGGTCATTTTACGGCAGTCCAAATTTTGATCATTTTTTTCGAATAATTTTGTAAATCAGGTTTTATGTTTCAAATTCTGATACTAAGAATAAAAAGTTTGATTTGTGTGACTAGTATACTTGATTGAACTATTTGCTGCTTTGCTAGGTACCTAATGGTAAAATTTTAATCTATTTTCTATTTCATTTTGCCGCTAAGGGGCGCTTTTCTTGAAATCATTCTTTTGCTTATAACTCAAAAGTTGAAGTCCGGTTCGAATGCGTTTTTTTGCATTCTGTTCCCTGTTGATAGCCTAATAAACATATGATAGGAATTGAGAGTCCTTGCGGCTGAAAACTTTTGAGCTACGGAAGGATGAATGTTCGAACCTCGCAAAAAAACAACTGTGCAAATGAGGGTAGGTCTACGAAAAATCTATCCGTTTTTGTTAGAAATCAGATAGAAGAATTCCGTTCCGGCATTACCATTTGAAAGACGTATACACACAAATATTTTGGGGTGGCGAATTTAAGAAATGCGTGGTTTGTCCACTACAAACGGTCAAACTTCACTTAAATTTAGGAAAAATTATAATTCCAAAAAACGTTTTTTGTCGCTCCTGACTTTATGTTTTGTTTATTTGTCATGAAATTTTACACGTTATGGTTTGTTAAGTTGAAAGGGCCTCACAATTAAAGTTACAAAAACATTGAAAAGGTCAAGGTCATATTACGATAATGTGGTTTTTATTCGGCCCCAAGTGCTCCAAATCTAAAAATAATTCATTTAGAGTATTGACAAAAGTTTTAGGTTCTAAATATTTCTTTCGTATAATGTTTAGTTTTTTGAAGATCAGACTTGATCTGTTCATTTTACGGGAATTCCAAAATTT
>CM037792.1:41491903-41529777 GCA_021229015.1 Solen grandis
TAACATTTATTTTGGAAATGGACCAATAGGAATGGTTTTAGGATAAATATATATATCTATATATATATACATATATATATATATCAACCAAAGGCATAACAAAAACTCTCTTTAGAATTAGTTAACCCAAACTAATCACAGGTTTGGGTTTTCAAAAAATTTGTTGGTTTGTTTTCATACCAAGAATCAAAAGATCCAACTTTGCTCTCTGTGACATGACTCTTATATAAAAGTGTATTAGTTTTCCGACTGGGTTTGAAGGAATTTTTTTTTTTTTAATATTTGATTAATTTAAACAGAAAACAATAAAATATTAAAACAGAATTCAGAAATGTAAAAAAAAATCTAAAAAAAAATGCAATTCAAGCCTGTTAATGCCGAAAATGTGGATAATTCGTAAAATTAACGTTTTAATTTCGAAATTAAAACGTTAAATTTACGAATTATCTACATTTTTAGCATTAACAGGCTTGTGTTGCTTTTTTTTTTAGATTTTTTTACATTTCTGAATTCTGTTTTAATATTTTATTGTTTTCTGTTTAAATTAATCAAATATTAAAAAAAAAAAAATTCCTTCAAACCCAGTCGGAAAACTAATACACTTTTATATAAGAGTCATGTCACAGAGAGCAAAGTTGGATCTTTTGATTCTTGGTATGAAAACAAACCAACAAATTTTTTGAAAACCCAAACCTGTGATTAGTTTGGGTTAACTAATTCTAAAGAGAGTTTTTGTTATGCCTTTGGTTGATATATATATATATATATATATATATATATATATATATCATTTTGGGACCCTATTTGGGGTGGGGGACCTTACCTACCGTAGCATATATCAATAGAAATCCATACTGGCCATATCTTTGACACATATAGACATGTCTTAGACACATACAGTCACGTTAAGACATGTTTAAGAAACAGATAGACACATATAGATATGTCTAAGACACATAAAAACACATGTAGACATGTCTAAGACACATATAAACATATGTATACATATATAAAACACTTTTAGACATATGAAGACATATCTAAGGCACAAATAGACATATGAAAACATATCTTAGACACATATAGATATATGTAGACATGTCTAAGACACAAAAAGACATATAATGACATTTCTAAGACACATATATACATATGTAGACATATTTAAGAAACATATACAATTATGTAGACATGTCTAAGATACATATAAACATATGTAGACATGTCTAAGGCAAAAATAGACATATGAAGACATATCTTAGACAAATATATATATATATGTAGACATGTCTAAGGAAATAGACATATTCAGACATGTATAAGATATATATATATAGATATATATAGATATTTCTAAGACACATATAAACATATGTAGGTATGTCTAAGACGCAAAGAGACATATGTAGACATGTCAAAGACACATAGAGACATATGCAGACATGTCTTAGACACATATACATACGTAGACATGTCTAAGATACATATAAACATATGTTGACATGTCTGAGTCTCATTAAAAACACATGTAGCTATGTCTCAGACACATATAGACATATAGAGACATATCTAAGACACATATAGACACGTGTAGACATGTCTGAGACACATATAGACATATGTAGACATATCTTATACACATATAGTCATATGTAACCATGTCTAAGACACATATAGACATATGAAGACATGTCTAAGACACATATAGATATATGTAGACATGTCTAAGACACATATATATATAAAGACATGTTTAACATACATACATATATATTTAGATATTTCTAAGACACATATAAACATATGTAGGCATGTCTAAGACGAATATAGACATATGTAGACATGTCAAAGACGTATATAGACATATGCAGACATGTCTAAGACCCCTTGACATATGTAAACATATCTAAGTCACATATAGACATATGTAGACATAGCCAAGATACATTAAGACATATGTAACAACGCCTAAGACACATATACATATATGTAGACATGTCTTAAACACTAAAAGACATATTTAGACATGTCTAAGCCACATATAGACATATTTAGACATGTCTAAGCCACATATAGACATATGTTGACATGTCTTAGACTCATATAGACATGTGTAGACATGTCTGAGACACATATAAACATATGTAGCCATACCTGATATACCTATAGACTGATGTAGACATGTCTAAGACACATATAGACATATGTAGACATGTGTTAGATATAAATAGACATATGTAGACATATCCTATACAGATATAGACTTTAAGGGTCATTTTGGGAACCTATTTGGGGTGGGGGACCTTACCTACCGTAGCAAATGTCAATAGAAATTCAAACTGGCCATATCTTTGACACATATAGACATGTCTTAGACACATAAAAATATATCTAGACATATCTAAGACACATATAGACATATGAGGACATTACTAATACACATATAAACATATATATACATGTCTAAGACACAATTAGACATGTATACATAGGGTCATAATCTTATACAAAGGCCATGAGAAGATTAAAACACATACATATGCATACATATAAACATACATACACATATATAATTATATATTTAAACACATAAACACACATGCATATATATTAACACACATACACATATATATATACATATATACATATACTTACACAGGAACGACAACTCTTACTACACTATGTTGCTTGGCAGGGCTCTCAAATTTTCATACTTTGTTAATTATGTTGTATTTTAACATTTATTTTGGAAATGGACCAATAGGAATGGTTTTAGGATAAATATAATATATCTATATATATATACATATATATATATATCAACCAAAGGCATAACAAAAACTCTCTTTAGAATAAGTTAACCCAAACTAATCACAGGTTTGGGTTTTCAAAAAATTTGTTGGTTTGTTTTCATACCAAGAATCAGTGGAAAGACACTTTTTTTCTTATGCAAAGGCTTTCATGGAGGCCTTTGTAAGAGAATATTTATTTTCTCATGCAGAGGACTTCATGGAGGCCTTTGTAAGAGAGTATTTTTTTTATCATGCAAAGGCCTTCATGGAGGCCTTTCTAAGAGACAATTTTTTTTCTCATGCAAAGGCCTTTCTTTCTTTACAGGGCAACACTATCGTACAAAGGCCTTCAGTATATTACACTTAGTGAAATCAATGAAAGGGTAGACTTTGTCAGGGTCATACTTTTCTACAAAGGCTTATAAATATTACTCAGAAATAACGTTCTCGGGTAAAATGCCACAAAATTTTCATAGGTCATACTTATCATCACACAAGGCCTGTAGCATGAAAAAAGTTTAATCAGGTCATATTGTCATGCAAAGGCTCAAGTACAGGGTCATACTCTCATGCAAAGGCCTGAAGTACATGATAGATTTTCCAGGGTCATACTATCGTGCAAAGGCCTACATGGCAGATTTGTCAGGGTCATACATTTCATGCAGGCTTCAAAATTTCACTTTGTTAATTTTGTCAGTATGTTTGGGCAATAGGATATATAGAAGCTAGTAATATATTTCTATAACACATATAAGAAAGTATAATAATGTCTAAACCACATATAAGTACATGAAACATGTCTAGAAATTATAACACAGAAACTTGCAAAGTCAATTTAGAAGTGTAAAGAATTCTAAGACACATATTTTTGTAAAAGCTCTAAGACTACAGTATAACAAATTCAAGATGTCTAGAGACACACTTTAGAGAGTGTAAATTGTCTAAACACAATAGGCATGTAAACATTTCTAAAGACACTATTAGATAATGCTACAATTTGTCAGCAACACTATATACAACATAGTTATACATAGTCTATTACTCATAAGGAGTAGTAAACATTCTAAAAGCCTATAGTACTTTAAACATGTCTAAGATATAAGAAAATTCAGGGTCTACTTGTCTAAATGTAAATAAGAGCAATAGTAAAGAGTCATAAAGCTACATATAGTCAAGTGTAAATCATGCCTAAACACATATAACAACATTCAAGATATTTCAGTCAATATATTGAAAGTGTAACAGTGTACAAAAATTTGTAAGTCAAAGTAAACATGTCTAAGACATATAACACATAGAACTGTTAACGCAAATATATGACATATGTTTGAATAAGTTAATGACACATATAATAATGTAATATGTCTAAGACACATATAAACATAGTAAAACATGTCTAAACACATATAGGGAAGTGTAAACATGTCTAAAACCATATAACGTACATGTAAACTGTCTAAAAATACATAAACACATGTAAACACTTGTCTAAAGCACATATAACAAGTGTAAAGAAGTCCTAAGCACACATATAGTCAAGTGAAATATGTCTAAGACAACTATAAATCAGTTAACATTCATAAGAATCTAAATAATAGAGAAGTGTGAAAAATGTCTAAACAAATAAAATAAAGAAGTTAACATTGTCTTAAGACATAATATAAACACATATGAACATTGTCTAAAGCACATAATAGACATAGTGTATGAAGTCTAAGACACATATAATCAATGTAAATATGTCTAAGACACATTTAAACCATTCAAAAATGTCTAAGACACATATAGGAAGTGTAAACATGATCTAAAAAATATAATTACATGTGAACATTTCTAAGACATAAACAGAAAACTGTAAGACTTAATGTAAAAAGCACACATATAGTAAGTGAAATATGTCTAAGACACTATAAATACATTAAACTTTCAAAAGCAAATATAGAGAGTGTAAAAATCTAAACAAATTAAAATAAAAAACATTTTACGAACATAATAGACAAGTAAACATGTCTAAACACATATAGAAATGTAAACTATGTCTAAGACAATTAAACACATTCAAATTGTCAAAAGGAACATATAGTGAAGTGTAAATATATCTAAAATAATATAACATTAAACATTTCTAAGACATATAGAGACATTAAATTTTTCAAAAGCAAACACTTATGAGTTATATGTAAGACACATCGTAAATTGCAAAAGCCGTAGGTTAGTGTAATATATTAGAAATTTTTAGGCTCAAACATTTCTAATAAGGCTATCTAAATACATATAATCAGAAAACTTCTACGGTATAAACACAAAATTTGTCAAGGTACATATATGTATAATCTAACAATATACACTCTACAGCAAGAAAAAAGTTTATAATCATGCAAGGTCATTTAAAATCTCATGCAAAGGCCTAGTACATGTTACAGGGTCATACTTCTCTGCAAAGGCTTGCAGTTACTCAAGTGGTAGAAAATTTCAGGTCATACTTATCAAAGCTTAGCAAAAAGTAATCGGCTTCTGAAGCCATAAGGTATATTTGCAGCAGTAACAGTAGATTCTCATCTGCAAAGGCTCAGTAATTTTATACTTAGCAAGGCTCTATGTTTATCAGAAGAGACAATTTATTTCTCATGCAAAGGCCTTCATGGAGGCCTTTGTAAGAGAATATTTATTTTCTCATGCAGAGGACTTCATGGAGGCCTTTGTAAGAGAGTATTTTTTTATCATGCAAAGGCCTTCATGGAGGCCTTTCTAAGAGACAATTTTTTTTCTCATGCAAAGGCCTTTCTTTCTTTACAGGGCAACACTATCGTACAAAGGCCTTCAGTATATTACACTTAGTGAAATCAATGAAAGGGTAGATTTGTCAGGGTCATACTTTTCTACAAAGGCTTTATAAATATTACTCAGAAATAACGTTCTCGGGTAGAAATGCCACAAAATTTGTCAGGGTCATACTTTCATACAAAGGCCTGTAGCAGAAAAAAATTTAATCAGGGTCATATTGTCATGCAAAGGCCTCAAGTACAGGGTCATACTCTCATGCAAAGGCCTGCAGTACAGGGTAGATTTTCCAGGGTCATACTATCGTGCAAAGGCCTACAAGGTAGATTTGTCAGTAACATAGTCTCATGCAAAGGCTTCCAGTAATGGTTTACTTACCAGGCCTTTGTAAGAGACAATTTATTAAGGCCTTCATGGAGGCTTTTGTAGGAGATTGATTTTTTTTCTGATGCAAAGGCCTTCATGGAGGCCTTTGTAAGAGACAATTTTTTTCTCATGCAAAGGACTTCATGGAGGCCTTTGTAAGAGAATTTTTTTTCTCATTCAGAGGACTTCATTAAAGGTTTAAAATATTACTCAGAAATAACGTTCTCGGGTAGAAATGCCACAAAATTTGTCAGGGTCATACTTCCATACAAAGGCCTCTAGCAGAAAAAAGTTTAATCAGGGTCATACTCTCATGCAAAGGCCTCCAGTACAGGGTCATTCTCTCATGCAAAGGCCTGCAGTACAGGGTAGATTTTCCAGGGTCATACTATCGTGCAAAGGCCTACAAGGTAGATTTGTCAGTAACATAGTCTCATGCAAAGGCTTCCAGCAATGGTTACTTACCAGGCCTTTGTAAGAGACAATTTATTTCTCATGCAAAGGCCTTCATGGAGGCCTTTGTAAGAGAATATTTTCTTCTCATGCAAAGGCCTTCATGGAGGCCTTTGTAGGAGATTGATTTTTTTCTATGCAAAGGCCTTCATGGAGGCCTTTGTAAGAGACAATTTTTTTCTTATGCAAAGGCCTTCATGGAGGCCTTTGTAAGAGAATATTTATTTTCTCATGCAGAGGACTTCATGGAGGCCTTTGTAAGAGAGTATTTTTTTTATCATGCAAAGGCCTTCATGGAGGCCTTTCTAAGAGACAATTTTTTTTCTCATGCAAAGGCCTTTCTTTCTTTACAGGGCAACACTATCGTACAAAGGCCTAGGGTATATTACACTTAGTGAAATCAAATGAAAGGGTAGACTTGTCAGGGTCATACTTTTCTACAAAGGCTTTATAAATATTACTCAGAAATAACGTTCTCGGGTAGAAATGCCACAAAATTTGTCAGGGTCATACTTTCATACAAAGGCCTCTAGCAGAAAAGAGTTAAATCAGGGTCATACTCTCATGCAAAGGCCTCAAGTACAGGGTCATACTCTCATGCAAAGGCCTGAAGTACATGGTAGATTTTCCAGGGTCATACTATCGTGCAAAGGCCTACATGGTAGATTTGTCAGGGTCATACTTTCATGCAAAGGCCTTCAATAATTTACACTTTGTTTATATGTTTTGTCAGTATGTTTTGGGCACATAGGGATATATGTAGACATATGAATATATGTCTAAGACACATATAGAGAAGTATAAACATGTCTAAACCACATATAAGTACATGTAAACATGTCTAAGACATATATAAACACATGCAAACTTGTCTAAAGCACATATAGACAAGTGTAAAGAATTCTAAGACACATATAGTCAAGTGTAAATATGCCTAAGACACATATAACAACATTCAAAGATGTCTAAGACACACATAGAGAAGTGTAAACATGTCTAAAACACAAATAAGTGCATGTAAACATGTCTAAAGCACATATAGATAAATGTAAATATGTCAAAGACATATATAAACATAGTTATACATATCTATTACTCATATAGGGAAGTGTAAACATGTATAAAACCCATATACGTACTTTTAAACATGTCTAAGATATATATAAACACATGTTAACTTGTCTAAAGTACATATAGACATATGTAAAGAAGTCTAAGACACATATAGTCAAGTGTAAATATGCCTAAGACACATATAACAACATTCAAAGATATCTTAGACACATATAGAGAAGTGTAAAGATGTAGCAAACAAGTATAAGTACATGTAAACATGTCTAAGACATATATAAACACATATGAACTTGTCTAACGCACATATAGACATTCGTTTATGAAGTCTTAGACACATATAATCAAATGTAAATATGTCTAAGACACATATAAACATAGTTAAACATGTCTAAGACACATATAGGGAAGTGTAAACATGTCTAAAACCCATATAAGTACACGTGAACATGTCTTATAAATACATAAACACATGAAAACTTGTCTAAAGCACATATACAAGTGTAAAGAAGCCTAACACACATATAGTCAAGTGGAAATATGTTTAAGACACGTATAAATACAGTTAACCATCTCTAAAACAAATATAGAGAGGTGAAAACATGTCTAAAACAAATAAAATAAAGGAAGTTATCATTTTTAAGACATAAATAAACACCATGTAAACTTGTCAAAAGCACACATATATAAGTGTAAATATGTCTAAGACACATATAAACACATGTAAACTTGTCAAAAGCACATATAGTGAAGTGTAAATATATCTAAGACACATTTTAACACATACAAACATGTCTACGACACATATAGAGCAGAGTAAACATGTCTAAAATACATATAAGTACATGTAAACATGTCTAAGACATATATAAACACATGTAAATTTGTCAAAAGGACATATAGTGAAGTGTAAATATATCTAAGACACATATAAACACATACAAACATGTCTAAGACAAATATAGGGACGTTTAATATTTTTTTCTCATGCAAAGGCCTTCATGGAGGCCTTTGTAAGAGACATTTTTTTTTCTCATGCAAAGGCCGTAGGGTTAGGGTTTAGTGTTAGAATTGTCAGGGTCATACTTTTCTACAAAGGCTTTATAAATATTACTCAGAAATAACGTTCTCGGGTAGAAATGCCACAAAAGTTGTCAGGATCATACTTTCATACAAAGGCCTCCAGTAATGGTTTACTTACCAGGCCTTTGTAAGAGACAATTTATTTCTAATGCAAAGGCCTTCTTGGGGGCCTTTGTAACAGAATATATTCTTCTCATGCAAAGGCCTTCATGGAGGCTTTTGTAGGAGATTGATTTTTTTTCTGATGCAAAGGCCTTCATGGAGGCCTTTGTAAGAGACAATTTTTTTCTCATGCAAAGGACTTCATGGAGGCCTTTGTAAGAGAATATTTATTTTCTCATGCAGAGGACTTCATGGAGGCCTTTGTAAGAGAGTATTTTTTTTATCATGCAAAGGCCTTCATGGAGGCCCTTTCTAAGAGGAACAATTTTTTTTTCCTCATGCTCAAAAAGCAAAGGCCTTTCTTTCTTTACAGGGCAACACTATCGTACAAAGGCCTTCAGTATATTACACTTAGTGAAATCAATGAAAGGGTAGACTTGTCAGGGTCATACTTTTCTACAAAGGCTTTATAAATATTACTCAGAAATAACGTTCTCGGGTAGAAATGCCACAAAATTTGTCAGGGTCATACTTCCATACAAAGGCCTCTAGCAGAAAAAAGTTTAATCAGGGTCATACTCTCATGCAAAGGCCTCCAGTACAGGGTCATTCTCTCATGCAAAGGCCTGCAGTACAGGGTAGATTTTCCAGGGTCATACTATCGTGCAAAGGCCTACAAGGTAGATTTGTCAGTAACATAGTCTCATGCAAAGGCTTCCAGCAATGGTTTACTTACCAGGCCTTTGTAAGAGACAATTTATTTCTCATGCAAAGGCCTTCATGGAGGCCTTTGTAAGAGAATATTTTCTTCTCATGCAAAGGCCTTCATGGAGGCCTTTGTAGGAGATTGATTTTTTTCTGATGCAAAGGCCTTCATGGAGGCCTTTGTAAGAGACAATTTTTTCTATGCAAAGGCCTTCATGGAGGCCTTTGTAAGAGAATATTTATTTTCTCATGCAGAGGACTTCATGGAGGCCTTTGTAAGAGAGTATTTTTTTTATCATGCAAAGGCCTTCATGGAGGCCTTTCTAAGAGACAATTTTTTTTCTCATGCAAAGGCCTTTCTTTCTTTACAGGGCAACACTATCGTACAAAGGCCTTCAGTATATTACACTTAGTGAAATCAATGAAAGGGTTAGACTTGTCAGGGTCATACTTTTCTACAAAGGCTTTATAAATATTACTCAGAAATAACGTTCTCGGGTAGAAATGCCACAAAATTTGTCAGGGTCATACTTTCATACAAAGGCCTCTAGCAGAAAAAAGTTAAATCAGGGTCATACTCTCATGCAAAGGCCTCAAGTACAGGGTCATACTCTCATGCAAAGGCCTGAAGTACATGGTAGATTTTCCAGGGTCATACTATCGTGCAAAGGCCTACATGGTAGATTTGTCAGGGTCATACTTTCATGCAAAGGCCTTCAATAATTTACACTTTGTTTATATGTTTTGTCAGTATGTTTTGGGCACATATGGATATATGTCTAAGACACATATAGAGAAGTATAAACATGACTAAACCACATATAAGTACATGTAAACATGTCTAAGACATATATAAACACATGTAAACGTGTCTAAAGCACATATAAACAAGTGTAAAGAATTCTAAGACACATATAGACAATTGTAAATATGTCTTAGACACATACAGTCACGTTCAGAAATGTTTATGAAAAAAATCGACACATAGAGATATGTGAAAGACACATACAGACACATGTAGGCATGTCTAAGACACATATAGACATATGTAGACATGTCTGAGACTCATATAGACATATGTATGCATGTCTTAGGCATATATAGACATTTGTAGACATGTCTAAGACTCATATAAACATATGCAGACATGTCTTAGACAATTATAGACATATGTTTCCATGTTTTAGACACATATAGACATATGTAGGCAATGTAAGACATTTATAGACATATAAAGACATGTCCAAGATACATTAAGACATATGTAGACATGTCTAAGACACATATAAACATATGTGGACATGTCTAAGACACTTATAGACATATGTTACCATGTCTCTAAGACACATAAAGAAATCTGAAGACATGTCTAAGACATTATAGACATATAAAGACATGTCCAAGATACATTAACAACAAATGTAGACATGTCTAAGACACATATAAACATATGTGGACATGTCTAAGAACAACTGTAATAGACCTATGTTTACCATGTCTAAGACAAATATGACATCTATAAACATATGAGGCATGTCTAATGCATTATGAACATATAAAGACATGTCCAAGATACATTAAGACATATGTAGACATGTTTAGGACACATTAAACATATGTAGACATGCTAAGACACTTATAGACATATGTTTCTATGTCTAAAAGACAACAATCGACATAATGTAGACATGTCTAAGACACTTATAGACATATAAGACATTTCCAGATACATTAAGACATTATGTAAGTACATGTTTTAGACACATATAAACATATGTAGACATGCTAAGACACTATAGACATAGTTCATGTCTAAGACAATATCGACATATGTAGACATGTCTAAGACACTTATAGACATATAGTATGTCCAAGATACATAAGACTATGTAGACATGTCTAAGACACATATTAACATATGTGGACATGTCTAAGACACTTATAGACATATGATACCATGTCTAAGTCACATATAGAATTATGTAGACATGTCTAAGACAAACAGACATATGTAGGCTTGTCTTAGACACATATAAACATATGTAGACATGTCTAGGACACATTAACTATATGTTAACATATGCTATGTTCATGTCTAAGACACATTATAGACATATGTAGGCATGTCTAAGACACTTATAGACATATAAAGACATGTCCAAGATACATTAAGACATATGTAGACATGTCTAAGACACATATTAACATATGTGGACATGTCTAAGACACTAATAGACATATGATACCATGTCTAAGTCACATATAGAATTATGTAGACATGTCTAAGACAAACAGACATATGTAGGCTTGTCTTAGACACATATAAACATATGTAGACATGTCTAGGACACATATAAACATATGTAGACATGTCTAAGACACTTATAGACATATGTAGGAATGTCTAAGACACTTATAGACATATAAAGACATGTCCAAGATACATTAAGTCATATGTAGACATGTCTAAGACACATATTAACATATGTGGAAATGTCTAAGACACTTATAGACATATGATACCATGTCTAAGTCACATATAGAATTCTGTAGACATGTCTAAGACACACAGACATATGTAGGCTTGTCTTAGACACATATAAACATATGTAGACATGTCTAGGACACATATAAACATATGTAGACATGTCTAAGACACTTATAGACATATGTTTCCATGTCTAAGACACATATAGACATATGTAGGCATGTCTAAGACACTTATAGACATATAAAGACATGTCCAAGATACATTAAGACACATGTTGACATGTCTAAGACACATATAAACATATGTAGACATGTCTAAGACACTTATAGACTTATATTACCATGTCTAAGACATATAAATATAAATATGTAGACATGTCTAAGACACACATACATATGTAGGCATGTCTTAGACACATATAAACATATGTATACATGTCTAGACACATAAAACATATGTAGACATGTCTAGATACTTATAGATATATAAAGACATGTCCAAGATACATAAAGACATATGTAGACATGTCTAATCCACATATAAACATATGTGGACATGTCTAAGACAATTATAGACGTATGTTATCATATTGACATCTGTAGACATGTCTAAGACACATAAAGACATATGTAGACATGTCTAAGATAAATAATATCTTATGTAGACAGGTTTAAGACACATATAAACATATGTAGACGTGTCTAAGACACATATAAACATAAGCAGACATGGCTAAGATACATTTAGACATTTGAATACATGTTTAAGACAATATACAGACATATGTAGGCATGTCTTAAACATATATAAACATAAGTAGACAGTTCTAATACACATATAAACATGTAGACATGTCTAAGACACTTATAGACATATACAAACATGTCCATGATACATTAAGACATATGTAGACATGTCTAAGACACATATAAACATGTGTGGACATGTCTAAGATACTATAGACATACGTTACCATGTCTAAGACACATATAGAAATCTGTAGAAATGTCTAAGACACACAGACATATATAGGCATGTCTTAGACCCATATAAACATATGTAGATATGTCTAATCCACATATAACATATGTGGACATGTCTAAGACACTTATAGACGTATGTTATCATGTCTGAGACACATATTGACATCTGTAGACATGTCTAAGACACATAAAGACATATGTAGACATGTCTAAGATACAAAAAAGCTTATGTAGACAGGTCTAAGACACATAAAGTTTCTAAGACTCATATAAACATATGTAGGCATGTGTATGATACATAAAAGCTTATGCAGACATGTCTAAGACACATATAGACATCTGTAGACATGTCTAAGACACATATAAACATATGTAGACATGTCTGAGAACAATTAAATTAAGATACTATTAAACTATAATAACTATTATTAGAGACAATTATTATATGAAACTTCAGTGGCTTTGAATAGACTTTTTTTCTAAAAAATATTGTCTTACAAGGCTTCTATGTAGCCTTGTAACAGATATTTTTTTCATGCAAGGCCTCATGGTAGCCTTTGTAAGACAATTGTTTTTCTCATACAAAGGCCTTTGTAAGAGAATTGTTTTGCTCTTATGCAAAGGCCTTCTAAATCTAATACACATTTAAGCAAGTGTAATCATGTCTGAGACACATATAGGCCAGTGTGAACATATCTATGACAAATATCATTACATGTAAACATCACTAATATACATACAAACACATGAATACATGTCTTAGACACATATAATGGAAAACTTTCTATAATACAATAGTTAAGCCTAACGCAAAGGCCTTTGCAGGAGGATTTTCCTATAATACAAAAGTTAAGCCTAACGCAAAGGCCTTTGCAGGAGAATTCTCCTATAAAGGCCCTATATCATATACAATAGTTAAGCCTAACGCTAAGTCCTTTGCAGGAGGATTTTCCTATAATACAAAAGTTAAGCCTAACGCAAAGGCCTTTGCAGGAGAATTCTCCTATAAAGGCCCTATATCATATACAATAGTTAAGCCTAACGCTAAGTCCTTTGCAGGAGGATTTTCCTATAATACAAAAGTTAAGCCTAACGCAAAGGCCTTTGCAGGAGAATTCTCCTATAAAGGCCCTATATCATATACAATAGTTAAGCCTAACGCTAAGTCCTTTGCAGGAGGATTTTCCTATAATACAAAAGTTAAGCCTAACGCAAAGGCCTTTGCAGGAGAATTCACCTATAAAGGCCTTACATTTTTTTTTATTCAATGTTGAAAGACTTTTAAGAGTACACTATCACTTTAGGGTCTCATTCTAACTCACTGGCATAGTTTTTGTGTTGATTCATACAAAATCCTAAATTTTGAAAATGTATTTTTGAAATAAAATATTC
Organism: Solen grandis; assembly: GCA_021229015.1. NCBI lineage: Eukaryota > Metazoa > Mollusca > Bivalvia > Adapedonta > Solenidae > Solen > Solen grandis. The sequence goes on from CM037792.1 coordinate 41,506,123, forward strand.
GTTTTAAACTTTATATAGAAATGCTTGGTGTATGGAGTATCAGTTTGTTACGATTTATTCACACATAAGATATCTCCAAGAAAATCAGACTTTCAGTAAAATGATCTTAGTTCGACATTTTAAAGGCTTTTACATGAAACCATTTTCCTGACATAGTCTACCCATGTCACATAAACACACAAAAAATCAGTTCGAAAATTTGAAAGCCTTTGTATAGGACCATACCCCTATCCAAAACTACCCAGAAAATATAAAGAAAAGGAAAAAATCTAAGTTCGAAAAAAACAAGGCCTTTATATGAGACCACTTTCCTGACATAGTCTACCCAATGCCACATAAATACAAATATTCAAAGTTCGAAAAATTGGAGGCCTTTGTATGGGACCATATCAAAAACAAGGCCTTTGTATGGAACTATACCCCTGGTATATGGGATAACTCATGTCAATACTACTCATGCAGAGTTACGGTTCTTGACTACTTTGACAGGAACAAGGCCTTTATATAACAGTGCGGGGGTCTGTAAAGGCCGCGGCCTTCACATGAGAAAAAAAAGGCCTTCATATAGCAGTCGGGGCCTTCATATAGCAGTCAACTACGAGGCCTTTACATGAGAAAAAAGGCCTTCACATGGGAGTCAACCAAAAGGCCTTTACATGGGAAAAAAGGCCTTTGTATGGGAGGCCTTTGTATGAGATGCCCCTGGCCCTAACCCTAACCCCTAACCCTAACCCTAACCCTAACCCTAACCCCCTAACCCCTAACCTTAACCCTAACCCTAACCCTCTTTGTAGAGACTTCTCTCAGATGGTGTACTTTGAATACCTTTTACAATCAGTATTGATGCAGAAATAGGATGAACCCGTGTCGTTGGATAACGGTGTGGTAAATCACTGTACATCTGAGCAAATCTGATGTCTTCGGGACAAACGTCTCTAAGCAAGGCAGAAATACTGAGATCCCTACCATCCAAAGACGTTTGAAAGTTTGCACATTGTCCAAAGGAAAAGGCAGATATAACTTGGCAGCGAGGACCAGTCACTTCTTTAATGCCTTGCCGGCTCCAAAAGAGATCCATTGTTCCGGAAGATATGGCATGACCTACGTGAACACACATCTCTTCCACCGCTCTCTCATCTACAATTGGCAGTGGTACTAATCCGCTCCATTTATCTCCAAAACGGAAACTAAACACAATTTTTCTGAAATTTGGAAGTTCGGTCAGTTTTGTATTTCGCAAGGCGTTTTTAAAACTTTGGAGGATCCTAGCTTCATCTCCTGGTAAGACAAAAACCCTCTTAGCAGCGTTCAAGTTATTCTTTGCTAATGTTTGTAATGCCTCGCCACGAATCCACATTTTCTTCAATTCTAACTGAAAATTAAATCTCAGTCTCTCCATAAACTGAACAACAAGCTTTTTTTTGCAAGTCGTGTGGATAAGATGAAGCTTCCTTGAAGTCAGGAAGAATTCCAAGCCAGGTCTCCCACTGTCCGTCATATATAAGCTGTGTCCCGACTGCTTCTTTCAACACTCTTAGACTGTTTTCACTATACATTGACAATTTCAAATGCTTCTTTAGAACGGGGAACAGTTTTTTCAATCCAAAAATACCTACTGGCAATAAATCTAGGTGTCTGAATTTCGACAGAAAACCATCCGCAATGCTTTTCCAGACTATGGTTACTCCATCAATATCAGACTTGAAATCAAGTTCTTCCAGATCTGCTTCAGATGTTATGTTAGTTCCTCGGACAGATATGTATTTATCACGTAGCAAAAACTGTTCAACACTTTCATACTTCCTAAAGCATTCAGCAAAACTCAAACCATTCTCTAACGCTGTGTCTAGCAGATGTAGATTTTCCACCTCATCGTCCTCGGAATCGGCCATCTGAAATGGATAAAATACTATTAATTAAATAGGAATTTTGGTAATTGAATTCATATTGATTAATTAACTCCAAATCACAGTTTCAGTTAACCCCTTAAGTGAATCCGGTTAGGGTCTCACGGGTTTTTGAGTTATGGTTAAGGTTAAGGGTTTGGTAAGAGTAAACTAACTGTAACTAGAGTTTACTCCAAATAAAACATGAATAGGACTGAAAAAAAGGTTGGTTGGGGTAAGGGTTGGAGTAAACTAGTCGCAAAAGAGTTTACTCCAAATGCATGATGCAGAAATTAAAAAATCTCGATAAATGTTTAAAATTTAAATCGGTACTGAGATGACGGAGGGTTAGAGTTAGGGTATTGGGTTAGGGCTGGAGTAAACTAGAGGTAAATTTACTTGCAGATTGAGGATATGATAATCTCGATAAAATAGTTAAAAATTTAAAGTTATGTCCTATAAAAAAATAAGCTTCTAATCATATATTTTTACTTCTATTAACAAACACAGTTTTAATTATGATATATTAAGGTCTAAATTTAATAACTCCACAATATATATTCAAAAAAGAAAAACTATGACACAATGCTACTTATTTGTTCAAAAAAATGAATCGTGAAAGAGAAGTGGAATATATAAATAACAACCAATACTTGTTTGATTATAATTCTGACGAAATAATAACTACTTTAACTATAAATTAAAATAAATCCATTTACTCAAAATCACCACGTTATGATATCAATTCAAAGGAAAAGAAAGAAAATAATGAAATGCAAAGGATCAACTTACCTTCAAAAAAGTAGGTAGCACAAAAATCCAGAAATATAAATCACTATCACATCTTTTCACATAAACTTGCAAAGCGTAACTGACAAAAGCGAGGAAAAATGTATAGTGAAGTCAGATAGTAAGAGACATATGCCGTAACAACCAATCATTGCAGGGAAAAAGATCACGTGACTGTGAGCCATTTTGTTTTGGGTCACGTGTTGGGTCATCTGTTGACGGGTCAACATTCGTTTCAAGCCTATACCCTAACCCTAACCCTAACCCTAACCCTAACCCCTAACCCTAACCCTAACCCTAACCCTAACCCCTAACCCTAACCCTAACCCTAACCCTAACCCTAACCCTAACCCTAACCCTAACCCTACAACTGTGGGGTTCAATTTTTTGTTCATATATTTGAAATTTATAGAAACTAATCATTTTCTTACACATCAATGTTTGTTTTCAAGTGTGCTGATTATTTTCATTTCTTTCACATGATTTTCTTTTTGTTAATTGATTGTTAACACTTTAAATTATAAAGCAATTATATTAAATAAATGTAATATTACGTCTTGTCCATGGTTTATACTGCATCGCAGTTATTTCCAATGATGAATATACTACACTTTCTAATTTTTAGATCAATTTAAACAGAACTGGATTCCTTTAACAATCACTTAGCCCCTCACCGCTGTGGGTTCGATTCCCGGCAGGGTCTCGGATTTTTAAGTGAGGAAGCTTTCCAGCTGGCTTGCGGAAGGTCGGTGGTTTACCCGGGTGCCTCTGCATTCGGGGTTTCCTCCACCAGTAATTAGCTGAACGTCGCTATATGACCGAAATATTGTCGCACCGAGTTACATCTGACGGAGATAGTATTTCAGGTCAATAGAAAAACAAAACGTTTAATCAATTAAATCACATTAACATTTATTAGAATGCATATTATCATATCATACAAGACATTTGAAATATATTCACTAGTGAAAATATGGTTTAAAAATCAAATATAAACATTCATACCCATAACCCCTTACCTGATAAAGTTTATAAGGTATACTCTTTATACTGAAAAAGGGGTGTTAACTCTAACCCGAACCCATTACTCCAAACCTTACCCTATATTTAACCATAAATTTTGCCATTTACACAATTAATTTAAAATCTATTTTTCATTATTTTTGACATACATGCATTCATATATACATACCTATATAGGTATTGAGTTTCAATGCGGCTTACTCTAAGGCTGACGGTTTGTGTAAGGAAGTAATTAATAGTCCTGACAAAAATACACAATAGTTGGCAATAAATTCAATAAGCCCGAGCTCAAGATTTTCATTTGTTTTTCTTTTTTATTCGCTTCAGTTTTACTTTAAATGCTTCGAGGGATCTATCTGGTATTTGCATTTCCCGACAACGTTCTTGATAGTACTGCCATTTCTTAAACAATGTCCACTGTGGATTTGTTGAATCACTTTCATTAAGAAGACCCAATTCAACTGACGTCCATACGCTGTTACAGCGACTGCTTGGTTTGTGTTTGATCTGAGCTTCCTCTGACTCTGTTGTTGTTCTTATGCTAAGTTCATAATCCCCTATTCGGTAGGGTTGATCAACGTTGTCGTCACTCTTTGGTACATTTTCTTCTACCACTTGTGTTTTTTCTCTTATGTTTGAGGTGTCCTCTATAGACCTTTTTTTGTCCAATTTTATCGGGATTGAGGGATGAAGGCGGTACAACTTTACTGTATTCACAAATGGGACTTGAAATTTGCACTGAATTTGAAGGATCCTGAGGGACGATTGACTGACAGGAAGCTGTCTCTCAACAGAACCTAGCTTTCGATAGTCGACGTACCTTCCAAGTTGAATCAATGCTAAACAAGAGACAAAGACTAGCACCTTAATCAGGTCAACTTCTTTCAATTGCTGTTCGGCAAGTTTCTCCCAAACAGGCTTTATCCAAGGAAATGGGTTTTCTCTGTACAATGAACTATGGCAAAGTTTCATTTTCTCCATGCTTGAAACAACAACTGCATGCACCCTATCCACGTCAATACTTCCGTTGTCCCTTCCTGATATGTCAACAATGGACCAATAACCATACTTATACTCCCAGCACATAACTGCATTTCGACTCTCGTCATGTGACCTAAACGCAGGAAAGTAACCAAGAGATAAACTGTTTATACCTTTTTCAATAGATGACTCAACTTTGACCTTTAGATTCTGAAGAAAGGTCCTTAATACGACAAATACCATCGGCCATTTTCCCTTCTTAACTGACATCAACCTTTGTATGAGTTCAGCGATTGTGATTCCACCGACTATTTTCTTATTAGCATTTCCGTGTGAAGCTTTCAACAGCATTGTGAAATGATCGAGTGTCAGAAACAAATTGCCAATTGAATGAAATTCTTTTAGTAAAGTCATCAAAAGTTTTTTGCCTATGACAGTTTCACTACATCCAACCAAATTTACGAAACCACTTGCGCTCTCAATCCGACGTTGCGCTGTTATGTTCTTTGTGTACAGACGCAATGGAGGCAATGTAGTTCCATCTATACAACAAGCAAAACAGTTTTCCAAAGACAGAAATCCCATTCGGTCTGTGCGGCTACGAGATGGGTACTCTAAACCTGGACCTAGGTTTATGGAATAAATTCTTGAAGTGCCAGCCATTGGATGTCCCCAGAGAAGTTTTTCCACAGCCAATTCACACTGAAATGTTTTCCAAACATTGTCTATATCACCGGTCCCCTTCTTGGTCTCAAAGGCTTCAAATAATTCTCGATGCAAATGAAGACCAACACTTCGCAACCTGTATATAATGTTGAAACCTTTCATGAATGGTACAATCATGGAATGGGTAGCTAGTAGTTGTTCGAGTTTGTCCTGTCGTATTAGGTTTGCTGCGTCAATTCTTTTCTGATATGTTTCAAGCTTACCACGAACTCTAATCTGCATACCCCGTCGCGACATTGGAAAAAGTTGCTTTCAATTTCAGAAAGATATTTCGATGCATCTTTGTAGAGACTTCTCTCACATGGTGTACTTTGAATACCTTTTACAATCAGTATTGATGCAGAAATAGGATGAACCCGTGTCGTTGGATAACGGTGTGGTAAATCACTGTACATCTGAGCAAATCTGATGTCTTCGGGACAAACGTCTCTAAGCAAGGCAGAAATACTGAGATCCCTACCATCCAAAGACGTTTGAAAGTTTGCACATTGTCCAAAGGAAAAGGCAGATATAACTTGGCAGTGAGGACCAGTCACTTCTTTAATGCCTTGCCGGCTCCAAAAGAGATCCATTGTTCCGGAAGATATGGTATGACCTACGTGAACACACATCTCTTCCACCGCTCTCTCATCTGCAATTGGCAGTGGTACTAATCCGCTCCATTTATCTCCAAAACGGAAACTAAACACAATTTTTCTGAAATTTGGAAGTTCGGTCAGTTCTGTATTTCGCAAAGCGTTTTTAAAACTTTGGAGGATCCTAGCTTCATCTCCTGGTAAGACAAAAACCCTCTTAGCAGCGTTCAAGTTATTCTTTGCTAATGTTTGTAATGCCTCGCCACGAATCCACATTTTCTTCAATTCTAACTGAAAATTAAATCTCAGTCTCTCCATAAACTGAACAACAAGCTTTTTTTGCAAGTCGTGTGGATAAGATGAAGCTTCCTTGAAGTCAGGAAGAATTCCAAGCCAGGTCTCCCACTGTCCGTCATATATAAGCTGTGTCCCGACTGCTTCTTTCAACACTCTTAGACTGTTTTCACTATACATTGACAATTTCAAATGCTTCTTTAGAACGGGGAACAGTTTTTTCAATCCAAAAATACCTACTGGCAATAAATCTAGGTGTCTGAATTTCGACAGAAAACCATCCGCAATGCTTTTCCAGACTATGGTTACTCCATCAATATCAGACTTGAAATCAAGTTCTTCCAGATCTGCTTCAGATGTTATGTTAGTTCCTCGGACAGATATGTATTTATCACGTAGCAAAAACTGTTCAACACTTTCATACTTCCTAAAGCATTCAGCAAAACTCAAACCATTCTCTAACGCTGTGTCTAGCAGATGTAGATTTTCCACCTCATCGTCCTCGGAATCGACCATCTGAAATGGATAAAATACAATTAATTAAATAGGAATTTTGGTAATTGAATTCATATTGATTAATTAACTCCAAATCACAGTTTCAGTTAACCCCTTAAGTGAATCGGGTTAGGGTCTCACGGGTTTTTGAGTTATGGTTAAGGTTAAGGGTTTGGTAAGAGTAAACTAACTGTAACTAGAGTTTACTCCAAATGAGGAATGAACTTAATCTCAAGAAAAAGTAATAAAACATGAATAGTGACTGACAAAACAGGTTTTACAGTTAAGGTTAGGTTAGGGGTAAGGGTTGGAGTAAACTAGTCGCAAAAGAGTTTACTCCAAATGTATGATGCAGAAATTAAAAAATCTCGATAAATGTTTAAAATTTAAATCGGTACTGAGATGACGGAGGGTTAGAGTTAGGGTATTGGGTTAGGGCTGGAGTAAACTAGAGGTAAATTTACTTGCAGATTGAGGATATGATAATCTCGATAAAATAGTTAAAAATTAAAAGTTATGTCCTATAAAAAAATAAGCTTCTAATCATATATTTTTACTTCTATTAACAAACACAGTTTTAATTATGATATATTAAGGTCTAAAATTGATAACTCCACAATATATATTCAAAAAAGAAAAACTATGACACAATGCTACTTATTTGTTAAAAAAAATGAATCGTGAAAGAGAAGTGGAATATATCAATAACAACCAATACTTGTTTGATTATAATTCTGACGAAATAATAACTACTTTAACTATAAATTAAAATAAATCTTTTTCCTCAAAATCACCACGTTATGATATCAATTCAAAGGAAAAGAAAAAAAATAATGAAATGCAAAAGATCAACTTACCTTCAAAAAAGTAGGTAGCACAAAAATCCAGAAATATAAATCACTATCACATCTTTTCACATAAACTTGCAAAGCGAAAAAGCGAGGAAAAATGTATAGTGAAGTCAGATAGTAAGAGACATATGCCGTAACAACCAATCATTGCACGGAAAAAGATCACGTGACTGTCAGCCATTTTGTTTTGGGTCACGTGTTGGGTCATCTGTTGATGGGTCAACATTCGTTTCAAGCCTATACCCTAACCCTAACCCTAACCCTAACCCTAACCCTAACCCTAACCCTAACCCTATACCTTTTTCAATAGATGACTCAACTTTGACCTTTAGATTCTGAAGAAAGGTCCTTAATACGACAAATACCATCGGCCATTTTCCCTTCTTAACTGACATCAACCTTTGTATGAGTTCAGCGATTGTGATTCCACCGACTATTTTCTTATTAGCATTTCCGTGTGAAGCTTTCAACAGCATTGTGAAATGATCGAGTGTCAGAAACAAATTGCCAATTGAATGAAATTCTTTTAGTAAAGTCATCAAAAGTTTTTTGCCTATGACAGTTTCACTACATCCAACCAAATTTACGAAACCACTTGCGCTCTCAATCCGACGTTGCGCTGTTATGTTCTTTGTGTACAGACGCAATGGAGGCAATGTAGTTCCATCTATACAACAAGCAAAACAGTTTTCCAAAGACAGAAATCCCATTCGGTCTGTGCGGCTACGAGATGGGTACTCTAAACCTGGACCTAGGTTTATGGAATAAATTCTTGAAGTGCCAGCCATTGGATGTCCCCAGAGAAGTTTTTCCACAGCCAATTCACACTGAAATGTTTTCCAAACACTGTCTATATCACCGGTCCCCTTCTTGGTCTCAAAGGCTTCAAATAATTCTCGATGCAAATGAAGACCAACACTTCGCAACCTGTATATAATGTTGAAACCTTTCATGAATGGTACAATCATGGAATGGGTAGCTAGTAGTTGTTCGAGTTTGTCCTGTCGTATTAGGTTTGCTGCGTCAATTTCTTTTCTGATATGTTTCAAGCTTACCACGAACTCTAATCTGCATACCCCGTCGCGACATTGGAAAAAGTTGCTTTCAATTTCAGAAAGATATTTCGATGCATCTTTGTAGAGACTTCTCTCAGATGGTGTACTTTGAATACCTTTTACAATCAGTATTGATGCAGAAATAGGATGAACCCGTGTCGTTGGATAACGGTGTGGTAAATCACTGTACATCTGAGCAAATCTGATGTCTTCGGGACAAACGTCTCTAAGCAAGGCAGAAATACTGAGATCCCTACCATCCAAAGACGTTTGAAAGTTTGCACATTGTCCAAAGGAAAAGGCAGATATAACTTGGCAGCGAGGACCAGTCACTTCTTTAATGCCTTGCCGGCTCCAAAAGAGATCCATTGTTCCGGAAGATATGGCATGACCTACGTGAACACACATCTCTTCCACCGCTCTCTCATCTACAATTGGCAGTGGTACTAATCCGCTCCATTTATCTCCAAAACGGAAACTAAACACAATTTTTCTGAAATTTGGAAGTTCGGTCAGTTCTGTATTTCGCAAGGCGTTTTTAAAACTTTGGAGGATCCTAGCTTCATCTCCTGGTAAGACAAAAACCCTCTTAGCAGCGTTCAAGTTATTCTTTGCTAATGTTTGTAATGCCTCACCACGAATCCACATTTTCTTCAATTCTAACTGAAAATTAAATCTCAGTCTCTCCATAAACTGAACAACAAGCTTTTTTTGCAAGTCGTGTGGATAAGATGAAGCTTCCTTGAAGTCAGGAAGAATTCCAAGCCAGGTCTCCCACTGTCCGTCATATATAAGCTGTGTCCCGACTGCTTCTTTCAACACTCTTAGACTGTTTTCACTATACATTGACAATTTCAAATGCTTCTTTAGAACGGGGAACAGTTTTTTCAATCCAAAAATACCTACTGGCAGTAAATCTAGGTGTCTGAATTTCGACAGAAAACCATCCGCAATGCTTTTCCAGACTATGGTTACTCCATCAATATCAGACTTGAAATCAAGTTCTTCCAGATCTGCTTCAGATGTTATGTTAGTTCCTCGGACAGATATGTATTTATCACGTAGCAAAAACTGTTCAACACTTTCATACTTCCTAAAGCATTCAGCAAAACTCAAACCATTCTCTAACGCTGTGTCTAGCAGATGTAGATTTTCCACCTCATCGTCCTCGGAATCGGCCATCTGAAATGGATAAAATACTATTAATTAAATAGGAATTTTGGTAATTGAATTCATATTGATTAATTAACTCCAAATCACAGTTTCAGTTAACCCCTTAAGTGAATCCGGTTAGGGTCTCACGGGTTTTTGAGTTATGGTTAAGGTTAAGGGTTTGGTAAGAGTAAACTAACTGTAACTAATTTCCAAAAAAAAACTGACAAAACAGGTTTTACAGTTAAGGTTAGGTTAGGGGTAAGGGTTGGAGTAAACTAGGAAAAAAAAAAAAAAAAAAGGTTAGGGTATTGGGTTAGGGGGAAAAAATTTACTTGCAGATTGAGGATATGATAATCTCGATAAAATAGTTAAAAATTTAAAGTTATGTCCTATAAAAAAATAAGCTTCTAATCATATATTTTTACTTCTATTAACAAACACAGTTTTAATTATGATATATTAAGGTCTAAATTTAATAACTCCACAATATATATTCAAAAAAGAAAAACTATGACACAATGCTACTTATTTGTTAAAAAAAAAAAAAATATATAAATAACAACCAATACTTGTTTGATTATAATTCTGACGAAATAATAACTACTTTAACTATAAATTAAAATAAATCCATTTACTCAAAATCACCACGTTATGATATCAATTCAAAGGAAAAGAAAGAAAATAATGAAATGCAAAGGATCAACTTACCTTCAAAAAAGTAGGTAGCACAAAAATCCAGAAATATAAATCACTATCACATCTTTTCACATAAACTTGCAAAGCGTAACTGACAAAAGCGAGGAAAAATGTATAGTGAAGTCAGATAGTAAGAGACATATGCCGTAACAACCAATCATTGCAGGGAAAAAGATCACGTGACTGTGAGCCATTTTGTTTTGGGTCACGTGTTGGGTCATCTGTTGACGGGTCAACATTCGTTTCAAGCCTATACCCTAACCCTAACCCTAACCCTAACCCTAACCCCTAACCCTAACCCTAACCCTAACCCTAACCCTAACCCTAACCCTAACCCTAACCCTAACCCTAACCCTAACCCTAACCCTAACCCTAACCCTATGGGGTTCAATTTTTTGTTCATATATTTGAAATTTATAGAAACTAATCATTTTCTTACACATCAATGTTTGTTTTCAAGTGTGCTGATTATTTTCATTTCTTTCACATGATTTTCTTTTTGTTAATTGATTGTTAACACTTTAAATTATAAAGCAATTATATTAAATAAATGTAATATTACGTCTTGTCCATGGTTTATACTGCATCGCAGTTATTTCCAATGATGAATATACTACACTTTCTAATTTTAGATCAATTTAAACAGAACTGGATTCCTTTAACAATCACTTAGCCCCTCACCGCTGTGGGTTCGATTCCCGGCAGGGTCTCGGATTTTTAAGTGAGGAAGCTTTCCAGCTGGCTTGCGGAAGGTCGGTGGTTTACCCGGGTGCCTCTGCATTCGGGGTTTCCTCCACCAGTAATTAGCTGAACGTCGCTATATGACCGAAATATTGTCGCACCGAGTTACATCTGACGGAGATAGTATTTCAGGTCAATAGAAAAACAAAATTATATCTAACACCTTATCTGAAAGTTTCAGTAATTGTTAAATTAATTTTTAATTAATTTAAATTAAAATTTAAAAATCAAATATAAACATTCATACCCATAACCCCTTACCTGATAAAGTTTATAAGGTATACTCTTTATACTGAAAAAGGGGTGTTAACTCTAACCCGAACCCATTACTCCAAACCTTACCCTATATTTAACCATAAATTTTGCCATTTACACAATTAATTTAAAATCTATTTTTCATTATTTTTGACATACATGCATTCATATATACATACCTATATAGGTATTGAGTTTCAATGCGGCTTACTCTAAGGCTGACGGTTTGTGTAAGGAAGTAATTAATAGTCCTGACAAAAATACACAATAGTTGGCAATAAATTCAATAAGCCCGAGCTCAAGATTTTCATTTGTTTTTCTTTTTTATTCGCTTCAGTTTTACTTTAAATGCTTCGAGGGATCTATCTGGTATTTGCATTTCCCGACAACGTTCTTGATAGTACTGCCATTTCTTAAACAATGTCCACTGTGGATTTGTTGAATCACTTTCATTAAGAAGACCCAATTCAACTGACGTCCATACGCTGTTACAGCGACTGCTTGGTTTGTGTTTGATCTGAGCTTCCTCTGACTCTGTTGTTGTTCTTATGCTAAGTTCATAATCCCCTATTCGGTAGGGTTGATCAACGTTGTCGTCACTCTTTGGTACATTTTCTTCTACCACTTGTGTTTTTTCTCTTATGTTTGAGGTGTCCTCTATAGACCTTTTTTTGTCCAATTTTATCGGGATTGAGGGATGAAGGCGGTACAACTTTACTGTATTCACAAATGGGACTTGAAATTTGCACTGAATTTGAAGGATCCTGAGGGACGATTGACTGACAGGAAGCTGTCTCTCAACAGAACCTAGCTTTCGATAGTCGACGTACCTTCCAAGTTGAATCAATGCTAAACAAGAGACAAAGACTAGCACCTTAATCAGGTCAACTTCTTTCAATTGCTGTTCGGCAAGTTTCTCCCAAACAGGCTTTATCCAAGGAAATGGGTTTTCTCTGTACAATGAACTATGGCAAAGTTTCATTTTCTCCATGCTTGAAACAACAACTGCATGCACCCTATCCACGTCAATACTTCCGTTGTCCCTTCCTGATATGTCAACAATGGACCAATAACCATACTTATACTCCCAGCACATAACTGCATTTCGACTCTCGTCATGTGACCTAAACGCAGGAAAGTAACCAAGAGATAAACTGTTTATACCTTTTTCAATAGATGACTCAACTTTGACCTTTAGATTCTGAAGAAAGGTCCTTAATACGACAAATACCATCGGCCATTTTCCCTTCTTAACTGACATCAACCTTTGTATGAGTTCAGCGATTGTGATTCCACCGACTATTTTCTTATTAGCATTTCCGTGTGAAGCTTTCAACAGCATTGTGAAATGATCGAGTGTCAGAAACAAATTGCCAATTGAATGAAATTCTTTTAGTAAAGTCATCAAAAGTTTTTTGCCTATGACAGTTTCACTACATCCAACCAAATTTACGAAACCACTTGCGCTCTCAATCCGACGTTGCGCTGTTATGTTCTTTGTGTACAGACGCAATGGAGGCAATGTAGTTCCATCTATACAACAAGCAAAACAGTTTTCCAAAGACAGAAATCCCATTCGGTCTGTGCGGCTACGAGATGGGTACTCTAACCTGGACCTAGGTTTATGGAATAAATTCTTGAAGTGCCAGCCATTGGATGTCCCCAGAGAAGTTTTTCCACAGCCAATTCACACTGAAATGTTTTCCAAACATTGTCTATATCACCGGTCCCCTTCTTGGTCTCAAAGGCTTCAAATAATTCTCGATGCAAATGAAGACCAACACTTCGCAACCTGTATATAATGTTGAAACCTTTCATGAATGGTACAATCATGGAATGGGTAGCTAGTAGTTGTTCGAGTTTGTCCTGTCGTATTAGGTTTGCTGCGTCAATTTCTTTTCTGATATGTTTCAAGCTTACCACGAACTCTAATCTGCATACCCCGTCGCGACATTGGAAAAAGTTGCTTTCAATTTCAGAAAGATATTTCGATGCATCTTTGTAGAGACTTCTCTCACATGGTGTACTTTGAATACCTTTTACAATCAGTATTGATGCAGAAATAGGATGAACCCGTGTCGTTGGATAACGGTGTGGTAAATCACTGTACATCTGAGCAAATCTGATGTCTTCGGGACAAACGTCTCTAAGCAAGGCAGAAATACTGAGATCCCTACCATCCAAAGACGTTTGAAAGTTTGCACATTGTCCAAAGGAAAAGGCAGATATAACTTGGCAGTGAGGACCAGTCACTTCTTTAATGCCTTGCCGGCTCCAAAAGAGATCCATTGTTCCGGAAGATATGGTATGACCTACGTGAACACACATCTCTTCCACCGCTCTCTCATCTGCAATTGGCAGTGGTACTAATCCGCTCCATTTATCTCCAAAACGGAAACTAAACACAATTTTTCTGAAATTTGGAAGTTCGGTCAGTTCTGTATTTCGCAAAGCGTTTTTAAAACTTTGGAGGATCCTAGCTTCATCTCCTGGTAAGACAAAAACCCTCTTAGCAGCGTTCAAGTTATTCTTTGCTAATGTTTGTAATGCCTCGCCACGAATCCACATTTTCTTCAATTCTAACTGAAAATTAAATCTCAGTCTCTCCATAAACTGAACAACAAGCTTTTTTTGCAAGTCGTGTGGATAAGATGAAGCTTCCTTGAAGTCAGGAAGAATTCCAAGCCAGGTCTCCCACTGTCCGTCATATATAAGCTGTGTCCCGACTGCTTCTTTCAACACTCTTAGACTGTTTTCACTATACATTGACAATTTCAAATGCTTCTTTAGAACGGGGAACAGTTTTTTCAATCCAAAAATACCTACTGGCAATAAATCTAGGTGTCTGAATTTCGACAGAAAACCATCCGCAATGCTTTTCCAGACTATGGTTACTCCATCAATATCAGACTTGAAATCAAGTTCTTCCAGATCTGCTTCAGATGTTATGTTAGTTCCTCGGACAGATATGTATTTATCACGTAGCAAAAACTGTTCAACACTTTCATACTTCCTAAAGCATTCAGCAAAACTCAAACCATTCTCTAACGCTGTGTCTAGCAGATGTAGATTTTCCACCTCATCGTCCTCGGAATCGACCATCTGAAATGGATAAAATACAATTAATTAAATAGGAATTTTGGTAATTGAATTCATATTGATTAATTAACTCCAAATCACAGTTTCAGTTAACCCCTTAAGTGAATCGGGTTAGGGTCTCACGGGTTTTTGAGTTATGGTTAAGGTTAAGGGTTTGGTAAGAGTAAACTAACTGTAACTAGAGTTTACTCCAAATGAGGAATGAACTTAATCTCAAGAAAAAGTAATAAAACATGAATAGTGACTGACAAAACAGGTTTTACAGTTAAGGTTAGGTTAGGGGTATGAGGAACAGAAATTAAAAAAAAATTTAAATCGGTCTGAGAGGGGGAGAGTTAGGGTATTGGGTTAGGGCTGGAGTAAACTAGAGGTAAATTTACTTGCAGATTGAGGATATGATAATCTCGATAAAATAGTTAAAAATTAAAAGTTATGTCCTATAAAAAAATAAGCTTCTAATCATATATTTTTACTTCTATTAACAAACACAGTTTTAATTATGATATATTAAGGTCTAAAATTGATAACTCCACAATATATATTCAAAAAAGAAAAACTATGACACAATGCTACTTATTTGTTCAAAAAAATGAATCGTGAAAGAGAAGTGGAATATATCAATAACAACCAATACTTGTTTGATTATAATTCTGACGAAATAATAACTACTTTAACTATAAATTAAAATAAATCTTTTTCCTCAAAATCACCACGTTATGATATCAATTCAAAGGAAAAGAAAAAAAATAATGAAATGCAAAAGATCAACTTACCTTCAAAAAAGTAGGTAGCACAAAAATCCAGAAATATAAATCACTATCACATCTTTTCACATAAACTTGCAAAGCGTAACTGACAAAAGCGAGGAAAAATGTATAGTGAAGTCAGATAGTAAGAGACATATGCCGTAACAACCAATCATTGCACGGAAAAAGATCACGTGACTGTCAGCCATTTTGTTTTGGGTCACGTGTTGGGTCATCTGTTGATGGGTCAACATTCGTTTCAAGCCTATACCCTAACCCTAACCCTAACCCTAACCCTAACCCTAACCCTAACCCTATACCTTTTTCAATAGATGACTCAACTTTGACCTTTAGATTCTGAAGAAAGGCCTTAAAAATACCATCGGCCATTTTCCCTTCTTAACTGACATCAACCTTTGTATGAGTTCAGCGATTGTGATTCCACCGACTATTTTCTTATTAGCATTTCCGTGTGAAGCTTTCAACAGCATTGTGAAATGATCGAGTGTCAGAAACAAATTGCCAATTGAATGAAATTCTTTTAGTAAAGTCATCAAAAGTTTTTTGCCTATGACAGTTTCACTACATCCAACCAAATTTACGAAACCACTTGCGCTCTCAATCCGACGTTGCGCTGTTATGTTCTTTGTGTACAGACGCAATGGAGGCAATGTAGTTCCATCTATACAACAAGCAAAACAGTTTTCCAAAGACAGAAATCCCATTCGGTCTGTGCGGCTACGAGATGGGTACTCTAAACCTGGACCTAGGTTTATGGAATAAATTCTTGAAGTGCCAGCCATTGGATGTCCCCAGAGAAGTTTTTCCACAGCCAATTCACACTGAAATGTTTTCCAAACACTGTCTATATCACCGGTCCCCTTCTTGGTCTCAAAGGCTTCAAATAATTCTCGATGCAAATGAAGACCAACATTTC
Organism: Solen grandis; assembly: GCA_021229015.1. Taxonomy (NCBI): domain Eukaryota; kingdom Metazoa; phylum Mollusca; class Bivalvia; order Adapedonta; family Solenidae; genus Solen; species Solen grandis. Next base: position 41,522,427 of record CM037792.1, read on the forward strand.
GCAACCTGTATATAATGTTGAAACCTTTCATGAATGGTACAATCATGGAATGGGTAGCTAGTAGTTGTTCGAGTTTGTCCTGTCGTATTAGGTTTGCTGCGTCAATTTCTTTTCTGATATGTTTCAAGCTTACCACGAACTCTAATCTGCATACCCCGTCGCGACATTGGAAAAAGTTGCTTTCAATTTCAGAAAGATATTTCGATGCATCTTTGTAGAGACTTCTCTCAGATGGTGTACTTTGAATACCTTTTACAATCAGTATTGATGCAGAAATAGGATGAACCCGTGTCGTTGGATAACGGTGTGGTAAATCACTGTACATCTGAGCAAATCTGATGTCTTCGGGACAAACGTCTCTAAGCAAGGCAGAAATACTGAGATCCCTACCATCCAAAGACGTTTGAAAGTTTGCACATTGTCCAAAGGAAAAGGCAGATATAACTTGGCAGCGAGGACCAGTCACTTCTTTAATGCCTTGCCGGCTCCAAAAGAGATCCATTGTTCCGGAAGATATGGCATGACCTACGTGAACACACATCTCTTCCACCGCTCTCTCATCTACAATTGGCAGTGGTACTAATCCGCTCCATTTATCTCCAAAACGGAAACTAAACACAATTTTTCTGAAATTTGGAAGTTCGGTCAGTTCTGTATTTCGCAAGGCGTTTTTAAAACTTTGGAGGATCCTAGCTTCATCTCCTGGTAAGACAAAAACCCTCTTAGCAGCGTTCAAGTTATTCTTTGCTAATGTTTGTAATGCCTCACCACGAATCCACATTTTCTTCAATTCTAACTGAAAATTAAATCTCAGTCTCTCCATAAACTGAACAACAAGCTTTTTTTGCAAGTCGTGTGGATAAGATGAAGCTTCCTTGAAGTCAGGAAGAATTCCAAGCCAGGTCTCCCACTGTCCGTCATATATAAGCTGTGTCCCGACTGCTTCTTTCAACACTCTTAGACTGTTTTCACTATACATTGACAATTTCAAATGCTTCTTTAGAACGGGGAACAGTTTTTTCAATCCAAAAATACCTACTGGCAGTAAATCTAGGTGTCTGAATTTCGACAGAAAACCATCCGCAATGCTTTTCCAGACTATGGTTACTCCATCAATATCAGACTTGAAATCAAGTTCTTCCAGATCTGCTTCAGATGTTATGTTAGTTCCTCGGACAGATATGTATTTATCACGTAGCAAAAACTGTTCAACACTTTCATACTTCCTAAAGCATTCAGCAAAACTCAAACCATTCTCTAACGCTGTGTCTAGCAGATGTAGATTTTCCACCTCATCGTCCTCGGAATCGGCCATCTGAAATGGATAAAATACTAATTAATTAAATAGGAATTTTGGTAATTGAATTCATATTGATAATTAACTCCAAATCACAGTTTCAGTTTAACCCCTTAAGTGAATCCGTTAGGGTCTCACGGGTTTTTTTTGAGTTATGGTTAAGGTTTAAGGGTTTGTAAGAGTAAACTAACTGTAACTAGAGTTGACTCCAAACGGGAATGACTTAATCTCAGAAAAAGTCATAAACATGAATAGTGACTGACAAAACAGGTTTTTACAGTTAAGGTTAGGTTAGGGTAAGGGTTGGAGTAAACTAGCGCAAAAGATTTACTCCAAATCATGATCCATAAATAAAAAATCTCGATAAATGTTAAAATTTAAATCGTACTGAGATGACGGAGGGTTAGAGTTAGGGTATTGGGTTAGGGATCTGGAGTAAACTAGAGGTAAATTTACTTGCAGATTGAGGATATATAATCTCGATAAAATAGTTTAAAAATTTAAAGTATGTCCTAAAAAAAATTAAGCATCTAATCATATATTTTTACTTCTATTAACAAACACAGATTTTAATTATATATATTAAGGCTAAATTATAATAACATCCACAATATATATCAAAAAAGAAAAACTATGACACAATGCTACTTATATGTTCAAAAAATGAATCGAGAAAGAGAGTGGGAAATATAATAAATAACAACCAATACTTGTTTGATTATAATTCTGACGAAATAATAACTACTTAACTATAAATTAAAATAAATCCATTTACTCAAAAAGTCACCACGTTATGATAATCAATTCAAAGGAAAAGAAGAAAATAAATGAAAAAGCAAAGGATCAACTACCTTCAAAAAATTAGTAGCACAAAAATCCAGAATATACATCACTATCACATCTTTTCACATAAACTGCAAAGCCGTAACTGCTGACAAAAGCGAGGAAAAATGTAAGTGGAAGTCAGATAGTAAGAGACCTATGCCCGTAACAAACAACATTGCAGGGAAAAAGATCACTGACTGTGAGCCATTTTGTTTTGGGTCAACTGTTTGGGGTCAACTGATGACGGTCAACATTCGTTGCCCCCCAAAGTGGTAACCCACGGGGGGGTCAACCCCCCAAATGCCGGGGCCCATAATGCATTCCAACATGTTTGCCTTTGTTACTCCATATCACGCGTAGACTTTGGGAATGATACCACCCAGTCACATTCCCCTAAAACCGGGGGAAAAACCTCCTGAAATCCCCTTAATATGCTGAACACAAGAAAAAATATGAAAGACATTTTTGCTATATGTATAAGTCGTGGTCGTGGATCAAACCCACGACCAACTGCTCCCGAGGCGCGCGCTCTAACCGCTCGGCCACCGAGTACGGTATAAATAAATATAAAACAAACAATACAACAATACAAAATCCGATCTATTGTTATTGCTGAGATAAATTGATTTAATTTTTTTAACTTACGGAAAGTTCTTTATCCTACGATTGGTAACCCGTGGTTCCCTTTTAGCACTTGAGCAGATTCGATATATTAAAACAATAATTTTATACACAATGTTTTATTTTCTTTAATTTACTTTACTTATTTCAAAATTAATAACAAGAAATTGTATGAATGAAGTGGATAAAATTCAGCTGGGCCTAATTTATACAGATACGGTTATCATATCGCCAGTCTATTTTTAAATAAACGTAGATAAGTTATGGTGTGACTATGAGCTGATCATCACGTGCAGTGTACAGTTCAAAGTTTCTCCGACTTGTGTATGAAATGTACCATCAAGGATATCACAAAGAGAACTGTAAAAAAATAAACGAATATATTGCTTTTTACATTATGTAGTTTGGCAGGTTTTTTAATATTTTACTATGTTTAATTTTTCCCCAAAATTGGTTTTGCTCACGGACCAAACAATATATTGATTTTGTCCGATACCGGGAATGTAGCGTTTCCCCATCTCTTTAATGGTATTATATATTTTATCTTGAGGGCTACTTTACAACATTTTTTCCTTGTCAAAAAAATGAAAATGTATATGTTACAGGTTATCTATGTAGCTGAAAGTCTACTTTGGGAAGATCATGATTTCGTTAAAAGATATTTCGGTTGGGGTGACGTTCACTTGCACCTTGTTTGCTCGAAATGATGACGACCAAATCCTTTTTCCCTAAAATAGAAAAAAAGAAAACTAAATTTCAGTTGTGAACACTACTACACAGACATTATCTATATATCCCAGTCATAGTAGTAGTGATTGTTTGCATTTGGAAAATTTAAAATATAAGTTCCAGCCTTTTCATGTTTATGTACTTCACATCTGCTAATTTTATCACTGTACCTTTAAGCCCCCTTTCTCTCCTATTTGTTGACGAAATTTTTCAAACCTTGAAATTCCCCCTTTTTCAACTCATTTTGAACAGATGTCGATAGTTTATTTTCAGAATGAGTGAGGCAACCCTGAATTTAATAATTTAGTTTTTGAATATGGGAAAAATATCTAACAATGTTATATAAGAATACATCATGTAAATACAATTTGCATTATTGTTTTAAAACGACTGCCTTGGCAACAACAAACACTGTTTACATTTTGGTATTTGTGTTGTTGACTGAATACGGGGTTTTTATTTCAAGCAAATTTCTATGACAATGCCCGTCATGATTTTGGTCAGTGCTGTTAAATGAAAATTTTTACACCAAATGAACATAGTTGCAATATATTTAATTCTTTTCTTATAAATTTATCACCTTTTAAACGATGCCTTATTGTACCCCAATGTTATATTTGTGTGTTAAAGTTTGATTCAAATAAAACATTCGGAATATCTTGAATAGTTATACCAGTCTCTTGTGATAAGCGACCCTTCTTAAGTTTTGGGGTATTTATAAGGCTTGATATTACTAGAGAAAAAAGTTTAATTTTTCTGATGAACTGGCCAGTTAAACCTATTTTTAAAAAAAAAACAACTGGACACGTTTTCTTTTTTTTGGGGTCTCTAGCATTACCCAGCAATATTTGTGTACGAGAGATAGTTTTGTAAGCGAAAAAACTTTCCGTGTAATAATTGTAAAATTAAGTTTGAAGTTGTAAAATACATGTATGTCACATTGTCGCCCAATTATCCCCTTGACATAAATTAATAAGAGGTATTATGTTCATATATTTATCTAGTACATACCATTAAATGTTTCTCATTTAGTAAGATGAACATCAATTATTGTTTACACCCATTTACATGATATTCCCTATGAAAAATAGTCCAATTTGCACAAGCTTTTACTTTAGGTTTAAACTGATTATCAACTTACATAATACAACGTATAATAGACAAAGGCTCAAATGGATTTTTCATGTTTGTCGTGGGACGGGGAAAAAATTTTTTCCAATTTTCTTTTCTTAAATTCTAAGCTTTTGTATAGTGTATTTTCTTTATTTTGTTGTATTTTTGTACTCGTCTATACTGAGGCGGAAATAAAGATAATATATATTTTATAGCCGGTATTTACTTTAGTTCAAATATTTTGTACGTATATAATAATAAATTAAATGATAATAATATAATAAAATACTATGGATTGAATGTCAGCGAGTTTTCGTAATGGTATTTTGCATACAACCTGGCATATTAAAAAAAAGAATATGAAAATCATGGTTTACGATTACGACCCCAAACGTTAACTCAAATATAGGGATTAATATAAGACAGTGTTAAACTTCTAAATAGGGAAACATTAAACGATCTGTACCTGGTACGCATTGGTTTGTATACATAAATTGAAAATAATATAACACGTTATCTGAAACTTAGAGAAACAAAGCCTGATATGTTTGAACACTTATTTATAAAGCCGCTACAGTGACCGAGTTTTTACATATTGTATGTATACATGCGCTGCCCAATTATTTGTCAAAGGGCAAGCATGTTAATGCTGAAAGAAAGGGGCTAAAGTTGTTCCGATCACTAATAGAAAAGATGCTGCGAACTCTCTCCCTCTCCCTTTATCTCTTTTGACTTATTTCACACTGTTAAACAAACATTCAAGTGTTTTTTTTTCGGCTATTTTCTTCGGCGTAAACTTTATAAAATGGGATTTTGACCTATTTCTTGAAAAAAATTAATCTTGGTTAACAACCGAAGAGTTCGGAAAAGCAATACAAAACTATATTAAATAATGTAGGCAGTGACAATGCAAGCGGCTTGTAGAAGTTGGGGTGAATTAAAATACACCTACCACATTTATGATTTCGCCACATTTATAATGAGGTCAATATTTAAACTTCCGAGCGTGAGATAACGAGGGCCTACGATTGGTCGGCGGAAACCAACGTACAGATAAGCGGATTAAGTCGAGAAGGTTGATAGCATCGCGGCATAAAGGGTTTATCGATTTGCATCAACTTGTAGCGGGCGCGTTTTACTTAAGCCTGCAAAAACGCCCAGATTAAGAGCTAGTTTTGATGTAGCGTGAACTTCGTTAACGGGGAAACTACTAAAGGGTACTTACGGTAAAAGGGAAAGGTCAGAGCAAACCAGACATTTTGATTGTTACAAGGTCTCGCATTTGGAGATTTAAGACATCTGCGTACAAGACACTGTATTGTAAAAACGTTTACCAGGTGCTATTTAAAATTCCCTTTCCTCGTTTATAATTAAACTCCTCATTTGAAAGATTACACCATCAAACAAGGATATAGGAGGGTAGAGTATATTGTAAATATAGAAACTTAATATCATGTTGATTTCGCATCATGCAGTGTGAACTTGCTTCTCAGACCCAATTTAGGACAGTATTGTCTCTTTCGTTAAAAGATGAGCTTCTATCTTAAAGGCCCATTATATCATTTAATGATTCAATTTTCATGAAACGGAAAATATGAAATCACATTTACATTGTGAAAACTAGCACAAATGGAAATAATGTGAAAATATATTTTGTAAAATAAAAGTTAAACGCATTTAAAATGTTTATTACTCTTCTATCCGCCGCCGACTTTGTTAATTTAAATTGTAGTTATTACCATAACATGCTGTAAATACAATCGACATGCTTTTTTGTTGATAAAACAAATTTGGGAGAAATATTAGGGTTGAAAGACAAGTAAATTTGGGTTAATAAACCCTTTAAAAATATTTTACTCCTTGTAAACATGTGCAAAATTAACTCGGTGACCTTCTCTGAAATATGTGATATGTTGATGTTTAAAACAGTTTAGAAAAGAATTATGTAATAAAATTGAAATGTGTTCGGGTTTTTTTTAATTTTTCGTTTTTCTTTCCCTTTTTATTATTCTATTCAAAATTTGTGACGTCGACGTCATTCATTTGGAAAATAGGGCTACGACAGTATTTTATTCATTTGAAACTATTGTCTACTTGAGGGAGATATAGTGTTGCCACATTTCAGTATCACGCCGTAGACATGTGGGCAAAAATCACATTATCCTGTCACCGGGGCCCAAACAGTCCTGGAACTAATTTTTTATCCTGGCGCCAGGAAGGGAGCTTACCAGTACCATTTTTACGACTTTGATATGTCGCGACCGGGGATCGACCCCACAAACCTCCCGTTCCCGAGTCGGACTTATTTGTGTTAAATTTACAATCACTTTAATATATACGTGTATATTTTATCATCCTTAAGATGTTTTAAATTTTAACTTTTTTCTACTTTAATGAAAACTTATCCAAACGAATGGAAATCAGTTAAAATTTTCTGTTTTGGCTGTAGATTCTGTAATATTCAGACTGAACTGTAACATAACCAGAAACATATTGCGGGCCCGACCAAGACTTGAACCCAAAGCCTCTGGCATATTGTGCACACTGTAATCACTGTGGGTTCTAAGCCATATACTTTTTTATCAAGTGCATGTACCTATCCTGCTTCACTAATCCCCTTTCCCTAAGATTTTATCTCCAAATCCACACGTGCATATTTTTACATGTTGATATAATACATTGACCAGTGCAATAACGCAGTGTTCTTTTAAAAAAGAAAATTTTTTTTTTTTCCCCTTTGACCCCGTCAACATTTAAATTTATGTT
>CM037792.1:41529877-41579877 GCA_021229015.1 Solen grandis
TTATATATATATATATATTTTTTTTTTTTTTTTTGGGGGGGGAGCTTATTGATGATTGATCTGTGTATTATGCAGAGAATGGCTATATTTATCAAGTGAATGTGATAATGAATTAGGATGTAACAGCTGATTTTAATTCAGAATTGGCAGCATATGCAATTTAGTAAATTCATTATTTACACTTACGGACAGGTTAATTCTAATTTTACTCATTTTTCCCTTTTTAGCTCACCTGAGCACAATGTGCTCATGGTGAGCTTTTGTGATCGCCTTTTGTCCGTCGTCCGTGCATGCGTGCGTGCGTCCGTCGTCAACAATTTCTTTAAACAACATCTCCTTCTAAACTACTTAATGGATTTTGATAAAACTTCACAGGAATATTCATTATGGGGCCCTTTACCAAAGTTGTTAAAATAATTTTGATTGGTCAAAAATCTAGGTCACAGGAGCTAAATATATATTTTAAAAATGAAAATTTTAAAAATCTTCTTCTCTGAAACCACAAGGCCTAGCCTTTTGATTTTTGGTATGTAGCATGATCTTATGACTCTCTACCAAGATTGTTCAAATTATGGCCCTGGGGTCAAAATTGGCCCCGCCCCAGGGGTCACTTGATTTAACATAGGCTAATATAGGAAACACTTGAAAAAATCTTCTTCTCAGAAACCACAAGGCCTGGAGTTTAGATATTTGGTATGTAGCATTGTCTACTGGGTCTCTACAATGTTTTTACAAATCATGACCATTGGGTCAATTTTGGCCCCACCAAAGGGGTCCCTGATTTTACATAGGCTAATATAGGAAAAAACTTGAAAATCTTCTCAGAAACCACAAGGTTTAGTTTGTTTAGATATTTGGTGTGTGGCATTGTCTAGTGGATCTCTTCTACGTTTGTTCAAATCATGGCCTTGGGGTCAAAATTGGCCCCACCCCAGGGGTCACTTGATTTAACATAGACTTATATAGGAGAAACCTGAAAAATCTTCTTCTCAGAAATCACAAAGCCTGGAGTTTAGATATTTGGAATGTGACATGGGCTAATAGACCTCCACCAAGTTTGTTCAAATCATTAATCATGCATTGTCTAGTGGATCTATATTTAGTTTGTTCAAATCATGGCCCTGGGGTCAAATTTGGCCCCGCCATTGGGGTCACCTGATTTTACATAGGCTAATATAGAAATAACTTGAAAATTCTTCTTTATAGGAAACTAGAAAACACATGGCCTGGCGTTTAGATATTTGGTGAAAATTGGCCCCGTCCCAGGGATCACTTGATTTTACATAGACTTATTTTGGAAAAAAGCTAGAAAAAATTCTTCTCAAAAACCACAAGGTCTGGAGTTTAGATATTTGGTATGTATCATGGGCTAATAGACCTCTACCAAGTTTGTTCAAATCATGACCCTGGGGTCAAAATTGGCTCTGCCCCAGGGGTCACTTGATTTTACATAACCAAATGATATCAGGTGAGCGATCCAGGGCCATCATTGCCCTCTTGTTATTCTAAGGACAGATATATTTTGAAAGTAAAACTAACCTCTTTGTATAGCGGATAGGGGAATGTGGCTTACCTGGCAATTATCAGAGGATCAAGGGGAAAATTTTACAAACCAAAACTTACCACAATGCTAATTTCAGGAAGCATGTCATCATCATCATCATCATCATCATTTGCCACATCACCTGCTGTATGACCATCCTGCAAAGGCATATTTTTATGTTTTATTCTGTACCAAACAATGCAAAATGAATACAGCATAATAGGGCTAAAAAAAACAGGTCCACTCCTACACACTCCATTTTAAGGCAAATACCAGTATAACATGGTTCCAAACAAAAAATAGGTGTTTCTTTTTGTTGCAATTTAATGTGGTATATAAGAACTGGATGAGGATCCAAAGGATGTTGGTTCAAACCCAAGTTGGAGCAAGAATCTTTTATGAGTTGAAACCAAGTGCAAAGTACTGGTCCATCCCAAGATATGTTGAGAGTGATTAGCATAAGTTGTAAGAATATGTTTCCCTATCAAATTAACAGATATAATTATAAATTACATTGAAGTGAAACAATCACTTCACAATAGCTAATCAAAAGACTAAAAATGTCATACTGCTAATACACTAACTTGAGCCAATACTTAATCAAATAATGAGAATAATATAATAAGCAAATTTCTGAATTACATTGTCTTAATTATTTGATATTTCTATCATGTATTTTATCGAATGCTTCACTAACTTAAGGATGTGGACCACTCATAAAGATATGTTTGGATATGCATGGAAAATTGTGACAGGCGCATTACAAAAAGTTTGGACATTAATTCTAGTCATGGACAAATTGTTTGATTGGTCAGATAGTTGCAAGAAAATTTGACAAATTGATGCCTTTGAGAGTTGGAGAAAAGGAAGGAAAAAAAGAAAACAAGATCTCAGCAGAGCAGTGCCAATGCTCGTCACATGTCGACTAAAGTTTTAGCATGACCACAACAAAAAGACAACTACTAATTAGCTATCATAATAGCTAGACTTATTCTTCGAAACAGATGAGCTAAAAATTATGGCTGATCTTGGGAGGAACAAAGAGTTTGAAAGAATTTATAATCAGATTTAATATAAGTTAGTATAATTGATCTCCTTGCTTAACAAGTTAATACCATTTTGGTTTTTTTTTCAACATTCAGGACACTTGTATGGCTTTTCTCCTATAGGAATTCACATGTGTTTTACTAAATCTCCTGTATGGATTTGCATGTGTTTACTAAATCTGTTGTATGGCAAATTGTTAAACATATAATCCCCTGTATGAACTCACATGTGCCTGGTGAACATTAACTTCTGACTATATCTAACACTTGTGGGGCTTTTCTCTTGTATGCAATCATCTGTGCAAATCAAGCAGCATGCACACATTATATTTCTATGACTTTTCTCATGTCTTATTGTGCATTTGTCTGTTTGAGGCTGACTCCTAATAAAATCTGTCCTGAATTGATATGCATCTCAATGCTGACTTCTAGTTACATAATCTCAAGTAACCAAAAAGAAAGAAGGGTTACCAGTAACCTGGAACATGCCCTTTCTTTTTCCATACATGTTATATATGTGCTACCTTGTATTGTAAAGCAATAAATGATTGAATGAAACATGTGTTTAAACAAAAATGAAAATAAAAAAACAAACAAAAAAATAAAAAATTAAAAAAAAACAAAAACATACAATTTACAAATTTTACGAAGGTACTTCTGTCTGTTTTGAAAATAATTGAATAACTGAAAAGGGTAAAATATATGTTAATACATACAGAAAAAATAAATAGTTTGTCTCTTTAACAATTGTATTTCAAATGTCTTTGTATGTATTTTGTAGAAATAAATTAAATTTCTATTATTTCCTTATTTTTCTTTTTGCCATTAGAATCGCAATCAAGGATTTCTGTATGAATTGAAAACTAAAAAATTTGCAGTAGATTTAGATGAACACATCAAAATACAAACAAGAGTGAATCATTTATTGCCAGATTTTTCCTATTCATTATATTTAACAACATATGTCACCTGTGATGTTATGCAATGTCTATGATGTATAATCAAATGTTAAAATGTTGTGTTTATTTAAAAATAAATTATGTTATTCCAACAATGTTTTACATGTATCACCATGCCTTCATATAATTTTTCTTGATCCAATTTATTACGATAGATTATGTAAAATTTCAAACTTAATATCAAATTTGTTGTTAAAATATGGAGCTCCATTGCTGCCTTAACACAGGCAAACACATTTAACGATGTGTGTTTGACATGCTATGATGCAATCAAAATACAATGTGGTGTTATTTTCCATTACATCATGCCCACTTGTCATTCTGCAATGTGCGGTTGTTTCTTTTTGCTGTAAGAAAGTTGTTATATGATGCTACTGTGTTGTTACATGGTGTTTGAATATCATACTGTTATGTACATATCACATTATATGATGCTCACATATCGTTACATGATGTTCAAATACCGATATATGGTGTTCATTCCTTATTATTCGATGCTTTATTGCCAGGTTTTGTCAAAGTATTTCGGCATTACATACTGCCTTTAACATTTATAGAAAATGTCTTTGCCATTTTGAGTACAATGTGCTCTTTCCACCTATTTAATGCCTGTTTAAAGAACGAGGCATACTTATGAAGCGTTTTTTGCATTTCAATATACACAATGTGTAATTAAAAATAGCAAAGAACTCACAACATAAAAAAAAACTAAGTATTGAAGTATCATTTGTGCTTCTGTTGATCATCGTTTATTGTTTTACTTGGCTGGATTCAGGGATAACAGACAAAAATCAAACTGAAATAATACGAGAAAGTATTTTTAAAATGCACAGACATGTATATAATTTATGTACTTTAAGTAGCGTGTATTATCAACAATACCTGTCGTAAAAGTGATACGGGTATAACTCCCTTACTTGTCGCTCAGCATATTAGGGTAATTTAAGGACTAGAAAGAAAAACAACAAAAAACATTATAATCAGGCAGTGACAAAATAATGTGTTTTTGTGCGTCTTGATTCTGCATGGTACATGTACCCGGTCCCCACTATTTCCTCAACAGGTGCCCGCAGCCAGGAACCACTGATCATCATATAATGCCATTTGCACATCATGTAATGTCAAAATTACACCAGCGTAAGTAAAAACACAATGTAAATTAAGTTTCAGCAGGGTATAATAACCATTTGTGAACACGCAATAACTTCGACCATCACATCATTGTTGAAAAGCATCATAAAATATCAAATGGGCATACCATTACATGAAAATGAACACAATGTTAGAAAAGACTAGCATCGTACACTTCTATATCAGCATGATAAAAAGACAATCATCCTGTTATAGTAAATGTCAGGATCATAATACGAATCATATAAAAATAAATAATATCATATAATACTTAAAAAATATCATCATGTAATACTAAAATACCATCATATAATACAGTCAGATCTCGTAGTTTGAATAACCCAAAATAGTCAAATGATACACTTAAATTTTTGTATTTAATGGTATGTTGTAAAGATGGGTGTTTTTATTCGTGTTTAATTATAACATATATTGATTGTAACTGTAAATCATAATTCATGTTCGTCAATTATGAAAAAGATTTTTAATGAATATGCATTTATTGTTATATTAAGTACATGTACCATAAATTTAAAAGTGATGTAGATTCAGTAAAAGATGCGCCTCATGCACGCCATCTAAAAACTGCAACTTCACCAAATTTCCGATGCAAGATTAACAACTAGGCATATAGCTCAATGCAATGGCATCTCATTAGGAGCTGCTCATACAATTCTAAGACATGATTAAGAATTGAGAAGAATAAGTGCAAGATGGATATCCTACCTCCTTACAGAAGAGGAAAAACTTTATTGGTTAAGAATCGCCAGACAATTGTTGAAATATTTCCCTGAATACAATGATTAATCTTTCACGAATATCATCACTGGCGATGAGACGTGGGATCACTTTTATGAGCCCAAGCTATACAGAACAAAATATGGGCATCCAAAAAAAGCCAAAGACTTTGCATGGCAAAATGCATCATGAGCGTCAAAATGGTAATGTATGTAATTGTCTTAACAAATCAATGTCCTGCTATTCAGATTGCCGTACCAAAGGGTAAATCTGTAAATGCCAAGTTTTACAAAGGCAATGTCCTTTATAAACGAAACAAATATTTCGCAAACTGTCGACCAGAAACTGGTCTCCGTGGTGTCAGGTTGTTGCATGACAATGCTTCGTCATGCAAAGCGACCATTGTACGCAAATATCTGAAACAGGAAAAGGTTGTCAAGCTTCCTCACCCTTCTTATTTGCCAGATCTTGTCCCTTGTAACTTTTTCCTATTTCCGTGGCCCAAAAGAAAATATCAAACATGCAGAAATCTCGGTTTGGCTATTTCCCAGTGTCTGAACAGTATACCTCAGAAATATTACAAAAATGCCTTTAAAAATTGGATTAAAAGACTGAAAATTTGCATATCACATGGTGGTGAGTATTTTGAAGGATTGAGATAATTATTTTGCCATTGTTTGTTAAACACCTCTCTAAATTGACCCAGTTGCATTCATATTTGAACACTCCTCGTATAAGGCCCTCACATTGTGCTTTAATTTTCCTTTATTTTTCAGATTATTCTAACTAAAAGTTCCTGTAAATTATGTACTTGTACCTTCTTTGAACTTTAACTGGACCGTCCCCGGTGGCTGAGTGGTTAGAGCGTCCGCCTCGGGAACAAAGTCGTAAAAAATGGTACTGTTATAGCTCCCTTGCTTGGCGTTCAGCATATAAGGGTAGTTGCAGGACTGGTTGGCCCGTGTCAGGATAATGTGACTGGGTTGTGGTATCATACCACATGTCTACGGCGTGATACTGCAGTATGGCAGCACTATATCTGTCTCAAGTAGACATTGTCTCCAAATGACTGAAATACTGTTGGTGGGACGTTAAACCCAACAAACAAACAAACAAACAAACAAACTTTAACTGGAATTGTTTTTTTTGTAAATTTGTGCTTTTGTTGTGTTGTGTTGCTCTCCTGCTGTCTTCTTCTTCCAACTTTTATATATTGTCACCAGTATACTTATTTACCTCTAATATTCTTTCAAAACTTAACTTTTGATTATTATTGATTTGATTTATTTCTGTGCCATATTTTCTATATATCCCTTCTATAATAAAACTAACATACAACGAAAATTACTGTTTAATACAATATAAACAACAATTCCAACATATAGTTGAGTATTTCCATAAACCTGTAACAACTAATAATTAAACGTGTTTATTTGATTATCACATTTTTATAATTATATAATGCAAATTAAAGTACTATACTAGTTTATGTAATAAAACAAAATTGATCAAAGCAGATGACAAAACTGTAAAAGCTCTGGTCAAGGTTATATAAAATATCCCATATTTCAAATCAATGTCAGTTTTAAAACAATTTGTAAAACTGTGTAAAATAATAAGTTTTGAGATTTTTTCTTACTCATCTATTGACTCGGTCTGCTTAATATACAGGAGCAGATTGTTCCATAATTTCGGCCTTATAGTGCAGAATCTTCTATCGTTAAACCTAGTTTACCTCATATGTGATACTGGAATTAATTTGGTCATGAGTGATGGGCCTTGAATTATAAACAAGAGGGCCATGATGGTTTTGAAGCTGCTCATATGAGACACATTGCCTTGTCTGTACAATAATGGAGCATAGTCATATAGAATACATTATTCATATGATAATACAGCAAGATCAAACAAAATTATGAATATAATTGGTCAATGCCCTTTTATATACGATCGCGACCGCTCAATGAGCACTTGTGAATCAACACATAGAAGTAAAGAACGTGCTAGAGAACTTTTGGTTAACTGTCAAATAGCCGAAAAAAATGTAATGATGCATGAACAACTGCATGCAACCTACACCTTATATATAGAGAGAAAGAGATACCTGTATTGCTGCTTCTTTAAACAATTCATTAATTTTAAAAAAAAGAAGACCGGAAGGCCATCTTGTTTGAAGAGAAGTAATTAGGAAGAGGTTGCCGATTCTGTCGCAGCTTATACATGATGATAGCAGAAAATCTAATTTGCAAACAACTTCTAAATTGGTCCCATGCTTTCAACCATGATCACAAATTATTTTTTCCTATAAAAGAACTGTTACTATATTTTACTCACTGTTTTAACTTTAAAAAAAATATGTTTATTTGCTTTATCAATCATAAGAATACTCTAAGACTTCTATAATTTCTAAAAGTCCATTAGTCTTTAATTTGTAAAGAACCCCATCCCCTCGAAAGAGAGAGAGAGAGAGAGATCTTTTACTATTAATATCATCATCAACAAGATTCGCTATGGAAATATACTGATATATAGAATGTTTTCTTCTTCGGAATATAATATTTCTATGATGACAATTTAATTTAAGAATAATAATGTAATGATGATATACATAAAAAGGAATAAACAATATGAATCAAATTAATTAATGGAAGAAACTTGTATTCATGTTGTTGTTGTCTAGTAGATTCCTCTGTTGTCTTCGGGACACTCCTTGGTAGGATGAAGAATTTTGAGTTTTCTGTATTAAGGGTCACACTTTATTATGTACACTCGCAATGTTGTGAATGTATACTATACTCTAAAACGCGTAGGCGGCAGAGCTTATAGTCAGACGGTATTAATTTAGTCAGTACAGGTTATATTACGTAAGTGCTCTATAGTGTATGTATATACACATACTTATTCTAAGTTACTTGTAAATTATTGAATAATATTTATTATAATAGATGAACAGTTTTTGACTAAGCTACTCAGTGACACTAAGTACATAACACCCTGGTTCTTTCTGTGATAATGTTCTCACAATAAGCCTACGACCATCTTTCATGTTTTCTGTCATGTTAATTAGAACCGGTAATAACATTCATGTTGTGTAAAGTTGATTGTCCCTCCCTCGCCTTAGGTGGGAATCAGTACCGGCAATACATAAAGGTGACATATCCAGTCAAAATTAACACATGCTGTGCCCGCTGATAAGAAGGTATGACACCATCTGGTGATATACAATTACGTTGGTTAAATATACACATTCATGCATAAATGTACACACATGAGAAAAAAGAAACAGATATATTTTAAGCGAACTATACATGTAATAATATGGAATTTGTAGATTTTTTTCCCATTTAACTTTTATCATGTAGTGAATTTGTGTTTTCACGGACAAGGAGAAATCGGTTATTTGACTAAAACCGTATGCCTCTGTTCTCAAATTCAGTATGTTAATCTTCTATTGTAGGGAAAAGACAGTGGTTGGATACAAGTGAGTCCGGGTGCGATACTACCCTAGCTCATTTTGCAAAAAGACACATTGGTTCTTTTATGTGTCAGGGGAATAGCACCAACCGATACACGGGAGAGAAGTTCCTGCTTAGAACCAGTAATGAGTTCTCCGAGTTCCCATAGCAACCTCAATTAGCCAAACAAAACTTGAGCTTGATCTGTAACTCATGACGGCAGACTCATATACCGAATATAAGATCAATATCTGCAAGCGTTTAGAAAAGAACTCCAGAAAATGTGTGTGACTGACAGATGGACAGAGTACAAACCAATAGTCCCCTTCGGTGATACCAATAAAGACTTAACTTACTTACTTGTGGTTTCTGAGACTTCCTTACCAATAAGGCAATGTTAAACACCAAATATCTAAACTCCAGGCCTTGTGATTTCTGAGAAGATTTTTCCTATTTTGCTCAACTGTTTAGGGATGGTAGAACCTCGGCTGATATTGACAGTCACTGTTGAAAACACAGCATTAGTGAAGGAACTGTTAGATAATGACAGACTTTTCACAGTGCACTGTATTACACTTTTCATGGTGCACGGTATTACACTCTCGAATTAAAAAGTGCAACGTATTCTTACAGACGAGCTAAATATGGCAACAGGTTGTGATTACGTAGAGAAGTAAACGGACACTAGACTTTTGACATTTAAGTAACGTCAGCGTGACCCAACATTGACACCAGCATTGTTTCATGTAAACTTTATGGTTCAATGTACATTGTATCTAAATAATATTTGAGATCTATGTCAGTCCTGAGTAAACATATCTTGTGATGTGTTTTGTTATTTCGTTTTCTATTCCAGGTTTCAGTAATAAAGAAATTCTGCGAACTTATCAATCACCCCTCGTATAACAGATACAACTGGTTTCAGTATTATCCACTTACTGGTACACAAGAAAATATTTGGATCCAGTCAGTGAACACAAGCATTGGACTTCAGCGCCCTAGAATAGATGGACAGGATAGTAATGCCTGGACATTAGGATGACCAGAGGCATTAAAAGGATTTAGAAGTTGGCAGTTTGGTTTCTGTTAGGAACAGTATTTCTAGAAACGAAATACTGGTCCAACCCAGGAACTAAACCGTCCATAGGAATTAAAATTAATTTCAAAATTATTCTTTCACAATCCACAGAAAAATCTAAAAACTTTAAATTGAGTTAATAATTTTAAGAAAGCATTTTTTGAGGCTTGTTTAGAAATTACTGAGACACTGTTTATTTAAAAAAAATATTGTTTTGATTTTTTTTTTATAGAAGTAACATCTGATAATTCATGCAAATGGAACTTTTATGATGAAATACAAAACGAGAGATGTCAGGGAGACAGCGTGTTCGGCTATTCTCAATGCTTTATAGTATAAAAAAAGCCATGCTGAATCTTTCAAGGACCATGTATCTGTCAAAATACATGATAGTGTCTGCTTTTTTCGACTCATTACATTTATGTTGCTGAACAAGTATACAAAGTATCAAAGTAATAACATGACTTTAAAATATTTACGGGTGTATTGCTGAATTTTGCCTGGGTGAACTATGAAGAGATATCCCTGAAAGTTTTCTCCCTTAGTAAATGCATTGGTGTGAACGGCTAATCTTGATAGTTATTTGGGATGGCACCATGATTATAAGGCTAATTTACATGGTTATCATTTATTTTACACTCCCGCAAAAACTCCAAATTTTCAGTCATAATTCACTATACTGCAGGGGAATGACATGTTTTGAAAACAAGTGTCAGCTTCAAATCTAAGTCATGATGCCAGCACTTATATAACATACTGATAGCTAAAAAAATTCACCCCATTAGACAATAATGGCCCCTAAAACGTGTGAAGTTTCAAGTGAATACCATTATTGGTTGTGGAGATTTGCACATCAAACTTATAAGGTCACAAAGAGGAATAATTCAGTTTAAATCCATGCTAGAGTTATGGGTCTTGGTAAAAGGTGTACAATTATGACCCAAAAAACATTTGTGAAGTTTCAGGTGCATGAATACCTTTGATGGTTGTGCAGATTGAATTTTCACACATAATCTTAACCAGGAATTTCTAAGTTCACGAAGGGGAATAATTCAGTAAAAATCCATGCTAGAGTTATGGGTCTTGGACAATGGCCTACATTTTATGACCCCAAGACATTTGTGAAGTATCAAGTGAATACCATTGGTAGTTTTGGCGATAGAATTTGCATGCATAATTTTAACCAGGAATTTCTAAGTTCACATAGGGGAATAATTCAGTGAAATCCATGCTAGAGTTATGGGTCTTGGACAATGGCCTACAATTATGACCCCAAAGGCATTTGTGAAGTTTCAGGAGAATACCGTTGATGGTTGTGGAGATATAATAAGATAAAGAAACTTGCACACAAAACCTTAAATGTCCCATATATTGAACTGAGCAAGTAAACAAATAATTGATAGAGATTGATAAACTATAGTGTTTGCTGATTTTACTTTCAAAATTTATCGATTATTTACCTGCCAGCGAGCCATAATGTACCAACTATTTCATACTTGTACGGAAAATGGCAAAAATACTCAAAACAGAAATGAGCAGTGTTATCGGATGTGTGACATCATTATAAGGACTCAAGAAAAATGGCGGACAGTGAAGACTATACAAGTGCTGATGAAAGTTCCTTGAATAATTTGTTTTCAAGGGATTGTGATAGTGACAACAGTGCTGAAGCTGTCCCATATCAGTATGAATCTTTAACAAGGCAGGTAATGTGGATCTAAATGATGGTGACATTCAGTATGAAATAGAAAGGACTGGAAAAAACTGACTGGTCCAGCATTTCCCCACCTTCATGCACAATCTTTATGATATGGGGGAAAAAACTGACTAGGCCAGATTTATCCAACCATCATGCACAATCTACATGACAGGGGGGGAAAAAACTGACTACGACAAAATTTCCCCGCCTTCAAAACCCTAAAAAAGTAGGGGGAAAAACTGACTGGGTGGGGAAAAACCTGACTAGTTAGTTTCTTCCCCGGGGAAAAAACTGATTGGTGAAAAACTTGACCATTACACCGGGAATAAAAATTGGTATGATAATTATGATTTTATCAATGATCTTCTTATTCATTTAATTTTTTTTTTAGCAGAGTGTGCTTAATGTCATATTTGTTTCCGAAATTACATGAACAAAAAGTTAACGTTTATGATGCAATGAATATAAATTGTGTTCAGTGTGACTGATGCACTTGAATCTTGAAAAAGAAAAATATTTCAAACTTAATTGTAATTGAAATAACCCAGAAATGTTATGACAGTTAACAAAAAAAGAAGATGCATCATTATTAAGGTTGTTATTTTTTGTCTTGATATACTATACTGAAATAATACTGAAATAATCCTAAAAAGCATGATTTGTTTTAATGAGTTAATGTTTGCTTGTTTTTTTGCTTTTTGTGAGATTGTGTTGTTTTTTTTTTTTTTGGGGGGGGGGGGGGGTGGGGTTGGGGGCATGTTGTGTTTGTATTTTTTATCTGTTGCTATGAAGAACAACCTAAAAACATCTTGAACTTATCTCAAACACATTTAGAATATGTGAGAGAACTTACTAACGAACTGTTCTGTACATGAACCTAGGAGAAGGTATCAAAATCTATTCTTAAAGAAAAGTATACTCAGACGGTGTAAGCCATTCCCTTGGTTCTAGTGACCTGTGTTGACATGATGGAACTTGGAGTTATGGTCTGTATGGATGTCCTGCACATGGTCAACCACTGATGACCATTTAGCCTCTACTAGTTCTCCATCCTTGGAGGATGCTGCAGACCAGTAGAGGTGGTTTGTTATACTCTTTATCCATCTGCTCACAATGCTGCAGTCCTTCTCTTTGGCTAAGCCTAGCAGTCTCTTTTTGACCACTACAAAGATAAACCATAGAAAAAAACAAGAAATAATTGTAACAGTGAAGTGTTACAAAGTCTCCCAAAGAAAGTTTAAGAAATAACCCAGTCATAAGTAAAAGTGAGGGGGTGGGGCTTGACCCCTTGGTGACCCATGTGAACATAAAAAAGTACCATTCAATCAATCTGATCATGAAGAACAAGTATATGGTGGTTTATGGGTAGGGATCTCAATTGTTTTTGAAATAAAGGTCAGGGTGGGGCCAGACCCCCCTGGGGACACTAAAGGAGTACCATTCTATCTGTCTCATCATGAGGAACAATCATATATATGGTTTAGGGGTGGGGATCTGAAAAGTTTTGGAGATGTAAGGCCACATGTAAATTTGAGGGGGCAGGGTCTGCCCCTGGGTGACCTCGGGGGACACCAAAGTAGTACTTTTCAATATTTTCATTTTTAGGAACAAAAAAATAATTGGTTCAGGGTTGGAATATTTGAAATTTGAAAACTTAATAATAATCAAACGATGTTCCCTAAATAAAAAATGTAAGGCAATATAACTGAGAAAGATTTTGGTTGTGGTTGGTCATGTTTTAAGGGCAGAAGACAACACATCATGATGATGTAGACAAACAGGTAGATGGTAACATATGAAAGACAGAAGGTCATATTCTTACAACTCATGGGTAATCGCAACATGCTAGACAGATATCAAATGAATAAGAACATTTGCAAGATTGTCAAGCTGATTCTAGTACATGTCTATAAACTGATTTCAGGGAGTGATTTGATTTGTTGTTGTGTTGGAGGCTACTAACAGAGCACAGTATTTCAGTAACTACAGGGGAAGAAAGGCTCTGAAAGCAAAGAGAATCACAGACCTACTGCAACATGAATTCAAACCTCAATATTGTGAGGTAAAATAATGTTAAAGAGGCCTCTAATTGAAAATTATGATTTTTATTACATTAAGTTACCTTTTGCAACATGCCAGACATCAAAGGAGTGGACAGTGCCTGGCAGATGTTCCTTTATCCATGTTTGGATGTGCAGGTGTCTATCTGTTATGATCTCTGCCAGTGATAGCCCATTCTTCTGCAAACGATCCAGAATTCTTTTCAGGCCTTTTAACTCCATGTGGTAACTTGATTTCACTTCATGTGACTGAAAAATACAAGCATATATAATTTCGAACAATTAACAAAAATCCCAACAAATGCATGTGAAGCTCCTAAGAATCCTGTCTGATTATTTTGAAAGTGGGACGTTCATGTAACAGGAAAGATGAGATTGATTTTTTGTTACAGAAAAATGAAATTTCTTCTGAAATGAATCTGGTGTATGAAATAGATCATCATGATACTGTGGATATATAATCGAACTTCAGTGACTCGAACACTGAAAACTGGAACACCATACTTTACTCGAACACATTTCACAGCCCGGCATAAAATGTTCTTAATTCTATATTGTTCGACCTGGTATGCGTTGAAAACACTGATGGCTGGAACTCTCGAACTAAATTTCGGGCCCAAGATTAAAAGTGCTATGTATTTCACACCTATCTGTCGAACCTCCCTACCCGTGATGTTCGCCAACCAATGTTCGCTGGAGGGCTTAATTGCAACCTGCGGCACAGCATGTTTTTCACACATTGTGATATTGGCACAATCAGCGTTTGAATAATTAACACATCAAAGTGTTTGAAGATGATATAAGTAAACGTTGATCATGTTGCAAATTAAAGAAGGAATTTGTGTAATTGATTTAATGGAATATTAATTGATTGGTTTTCAGCTATATACGTAGATTATTTACAATACATTTTTCTGTTTTCATCGTTTTATGCAAAATAAAATGTATGCAGGAAATGATACGACTTACACGTAGGCCGATGTATGTGTCCATGTACGTTTAAAAAGTAAATATCATCATTGATGTTTGTGCTTTTATCTTGATAGCTGCTGTTTTATTAATTTATATTTGTTTTAAAAGAATAACAAAGATAAGTTTTTTTATTTAATGTTACCTCTATTATTATTTTGCTGACTGATATCTACTTTAATCAATCAATTCTAAAGGACGTCCTGATAATTAATTAAAGTTTTTAATACATGTACATATGTAAATTATTATAACCACGGTTGGGCCAAACTACCATTGATTAGAACAAATTACTGTTCCCCCAGCCTGTTCGAGTCACCAAAGTTCGACTGTAATGTGTCATTTTTTTTTGCTAAGATCTCTCAATCGAAACAAATTTATAAGCTTGAACAAAATTATCCTTTATGCACCCCCACCCCACCCTGCACCAGATTCCAGTGGACAGTGGATATGTATTAAATTAAAGTTTTACTCATTTTATGTGTCAAAGACAATTCATACAACCATTGATGACACACAAATAACATTAAAGGAACTTTACAAACCTGCACAAGCTCCAATGCAATAACTTTTCCAGTGTACATGTCTATCATAGAGAAGACCCCATATTTTGCACAGTGCCCAGGACTGTCTGAACGTCCATCACCAGCAACAATCACCTCCTTCGTATAACCAAAGAACTATTGAATTGAACCTTATAAAGATCAAGTCATTTATGTATATAATTTTCTACTAACAGTTCCTTGGTAAGAGCAGTACTTTGCACCTGTGGAGATCATGTTTGTTTGATTGTTGGGTTCAAAGTCCCAGTGAGAGTATTTCATTGATTTTGAGACGATGTCTATTTGAGACAGAATAGTGCTGCCACACTGCAGTATCACGTCATAGACATGTGGCATGATACAACTCCCAGT
The DNA here is from genome assembly GCA_021229015.1 of Solen grandis. NCBI lineage: Eukaryota > Metazoa > Mollusca > Bivalvia > Adapedonta > Solenidae > Solen > Solen grandis. The sequence goes on from CM037792.1 coordinate 41,545,470, forward strand.
CATATTATCTGATGCCAGCCCAGTCCTGGAACTATCCTCATATGCTGAGCCACAAGCATGGGAGGTATACCAGAACTTTTTTTAACAACTTCGATATGTTGTGACCATGGATCGAACCATCAACCTCCCTCTCCTGAGGCAAATGCTCTTACCACTCGACCACGGGGATGATGTGTGACGGTCATGATTAATTCTTAAACCACAATCTTCGGATCCAAACTAGACACTCTTAAGAATAAATGGTTTTAGAATTGCATACTTACTGTTTTTGCTCCTCGGCATCAGACTCACTCATGAATGTCTGGCACAAAGTCTGGATCCATGTCTGCATCGTCAAACGCATGCTTCGATGTGGACATGGAGGAATTGTTCAGTGGTGAGTTGGTGACCATAGCATGATTCATCCTCTTACTGGGTGTTGACAGGACAGAAGGACTGTGAAAACAGCAGGATGTGCCACATCTACAGTTCGACTGACATCATTCTTGTCATACTGTGTGGTGTTTCTGCAGAGTCTCTGTACCTGAAAATGTCTCCAGTGTGTTAGGGCAGTTGGTAGAAAGGATAACTACCAATACATTGTGCTGTGATTTGAACTCTTGACAAATATTACTTACTGTAAGTCTAAAGCTGAATAAATATCTGAATTAGTATTGTCCAGTGGGCACCAAGTATTGCAGGTTAGGCTTATTACTGATTACAGAATGTGTTGGTGAAAATGTTAGCTAATTTATATCAGAATCAGTGAACATGTTATAGTCTTTTAACATTGTATTTTAACATTCAGACATTTTTTCATATTTTTCATCCAATATTGAGTCAAAAGATGCAATGAAACAGCCCTATTTTTTTTCCTTCAAATTGCACGGACTATGAAGAAATCTACCACTACTTACCTCTAGACTTGTGTGCACATGTCTGTTTCTGCACACAGTTTCATATTCACTTGTGTGCCCGTTCCCTTCGTCCTTACTGTACATTTGACACATCTGCATTGTTCAGCTGGCTGTAGAACTAACAATCTGGATGAACATTTTGATTTTTGAATTACTAATAGACTAAAAATATGAGATAAAATGCAAAATGTCAGACTGATTCACAATGAGTAACAATTAGCAGGTGCTTTATGGATGTTTGATCTGACACTTAGGTAATTATGCGACTGAATAATAGTGCATAGCTGAAAATGTGAGTGGGGCCTCCGTAGCCGAGAGAGTAAAGTCGCTGACTTTAGCACTCACTTAACTTCTCACCGCATGGGTTTGAATCCCAGCAGGGTCATTCGGATTTTCATGTGAGGAAGCCTTCCTGCTGGCTTGCAGTAGGTCGATAGTTCTACCCGGATTCCTCCATGCATTTGGGGTCTTCCTCCACCTGTAATTAGCTGGATGTTGCTATATGACTGAAATACTGTCGAAGTGATGGTACACTCAAATAGTCAAGTGTTAAAGAAGTTTAGCTTTGGTCTAGTCAGTATTCAGACTCGATACATGATATAAACACCTTATTTTTTCATCCTCCGATCCTGATACATTCATAATCAGCTGTTTAAGCTATTTTTCACAAAAGTATACAAGAGTGTTCTCTGGAACATGTGTGTCACCTGCTGAATCGTGACAGTGTACAGATGGACAGACAAATGACGGAAAAGTGATTCCTATGTGTCACCTCTGAAAAACGCAGATGACACAATCAAAAGATTGTTGCCATGCATAAAAGACTTCATGTTCCCCCTCAGCAGTTTAATCTGAAAATATACTGCTCTAACATAGTGTTTCATAAATTACAGATAGAATGCCTGTTTCTGTATCATACCTTTGATTGCTGCTTGTTGGATTTGCATGGCATAAGTTGGATGAAGCTGCTGATTGGACTGGGATAACAAACCTTCTTCCTGAAGGGGACAAAGGGAATATAAAATTTCTTACAGAGATACCGCAAATTAAGCAAACAAAATGTGTGCTAAAGTCACTGACAATAAATATTTTAATTCATACAGAGCATGAACATTTGTCTAAATATAGTTTACACATATCATCATATTTCAGCATCATATAACCAACACTGCACAAATAGTACAGATAGAACTCCTTGTTAAACAGTACAGATATAACTCCTTGTTTTCAGGACAAATTTTTTATGTCATGGCCAGGGACAGAACAACAACTTTTGCTGGGGCAGACACTCTAACCACACAGACACCAGGATCAATTACAAAGTTTGTTTTCTACTTACAATGAATTACTTATATTAACTGGCACCAGCTCTTCAGTGATGATTGGTTGCTGTTCAGGAACTGCTCTCTGGATGCAGAGGTCACTGTCCATCTCCTGGCCATTAGTTTCTGTCTGAACATCATGAGTGAGACTTGCTGGTTCTACTTCATCAGCAGATGCCTCAAAACAGTCTGAAAATAAATAGAAATTTAAATAAAGCAAGTGACAAACACTGAATAAGAATAGTGTTTTAGGAAGGGGGAAAAGTATGCAAATGAGCTAGGAGGGGAATTTTTCTACTATGTATAATGTAGGTTTTATTGTATTTTACTCTAATTTATGATGTTTTATTGCATAAATGAATAATTAGGACAATAATATTACATGTCTGAACAGTTTTATTAAGAATATAACATTTAACAAGAGGGCCAAGATGGTCCTGAATTGCTCACCTGAGAAATATTGCTTTCATTGCCTTTTACAACATAGTCATACTGAATACAAAATCCATGCAGAAGAACAGCAATATAATCTTAACTCCAGTCAAAAAGTTTACATGTGGTCCATAAAACCAAGTTTACCCCTAGATTGGGACCAATTTTGACCCCAGGGCCATGATTTGAAAACATGTTCCAAGTCCACAAGGCTATTTTACATACCAAATATCTAAACCCATGATCTTGTGGTTTCTAACAAGGATATCTTTTAAAAATCTTTCCTATGTAAGTCTATGTAAAATCATGTGACCCCTGTGGCAGGGCCAATTTTAACCCCAGGGCCATGATTTGAACAAACTTGGTAGTTGTCCATAAGGCAATGTTACACACCAAATATCTAACTCCAGGCCTTATGGTTTCTGAGAAGAAGTCATTTTTCTATTTTTTATTAGTGATGTTCCCATTGTCGCTAGTCACCGACAAACAGTTACAGTAAGGAATGATAATAAACGATTTACATATATCCATTCCGCGATGTCGTAAAATTTTATACCATACCATGTCATGTGTTGTTGGTCCCCTTTCAAACAATAAGGCTAAAAAGTATAACCTATTAGCTGCTCCAGCATTATCAAACTAAAACTGTGTCGAAAACTACTTCATGAAGTTCATGCAACTGTGTATAATTAAGAGCCTTGCTGGAAATTTACTTCTGGTTCAACGATTAATAATTGTAAAGTTATTGATTATACCACATCAAATTGAACCGATAATCGATTGTGAACAATATCAACCGATATCTATCACTATTTTTTTTCCTATATAAGCCTATGTAAAATCAAGTGACCCCTGGGGTGGGGCCAATTTTTACCTAAGGGTCATGATTTGAACAAACTTAGTAGAGGTCAACTAGACAATGCTACACACTAAATATCTAAGCTCTAGGCCTTGCAGTTTTGCATAAGAAGGTTTTCAAAGTTGGCATTTGAAAAATCTATTTTTAGATCCTGTGACCACTTTTTCAACTAATCAAAATAATTTGAACAATCTTGATAGAGGGCATTATAAGGATGATTCCTGTGAAGTTTGGTCAAATTTCATTCCGTGGTTTAGGAGGAGATGTTGTTTAAGGATATTGTTGACGCCGGATACATGCACGGACAAAAGGGGATTACAATAGCTTGATCAGCATGAGCACATTATGCTCAGGTGAGCTAAAAATGACACTGCAACAGTGAGTCCATGCACACAATACAATATGGTATGTAAACTGTCATAATCATGGAGGGGTGAGGGGAAAAAAAGTGGGTGTGGGGGGCGGGAATATATCCTCGAGTGCCCAAACTGCGCCCCTCTAAGATTTAATTAGGAAATGCAACATAAATAAAATACATAGAATAGAAACTGTTCATGTACAAAATAATTCTATCAAATTCACATTAATACCCCCGCAAACAAATCCTTTTATAAATAAAAATTCACTCAAAAATAACATTTAATAAATTACAAGTCAAATATTATGCCATCATTTTGTGTGGTCCTAACTCCGCCCCCTAGGTGACGTCATAACAGTTGCAATTTGTACACATATGACTTCCATTTATAAATTTGTAAACAGATGGAATTTCCGAGATACTTTTATTTTGAAAATTTGAGTGTAAAAAGGCCATTCTGAGTGGAAATCATTTTGTATTAAGAAAAACACATCAAAAGAGTGGTGCGAGATAAAATTTGCAATATTTATCTGTTTAAATCAAAATTTCGTACAAAAATCATCTGAGTTTATTTACAGAAACATAGTAAAAAAAAAAAAAGCTCAAAGTCGCTTACGCGTGTAATAAAATCTAGCGAGACTATGTTAATATAAAGGAAGGTGGCGGAGTTAGGACATGGGCGCAGTTAGGACCTCCGACGATATACATGTATATCTATGTTCAATCATTTATTAAAGACTTATTATTCCCAATTAGTATAAAAATAAATAATTTTATTTATTCATTTTATTTATTTTTCTTCTTTCTGTTTTTTTTTAAAAAAAAAGTTTAGATCTAGGTACCACATGATGAAATAGAACTATATGTAAAATGGTTTTAAGTCTTTTCTTATACATGTATTCTTAAGTGTCAAAATTAAACAGACGAGTATAGCAGATCCGTGGTCGGTTGGTAAACCGAAGATATTCTAGAAATAAGAGAATGAAAAATCTGAAGGTCTAGGTAACTGAGAAGGGTCGCACCCTCATCTATAACATTTTTATTATTTTCCGGGGTGGATGTCAATCGAGATTAAATTGAACGGTAGTATGAATGAAAGTGGGGTTAGAAATAACAAGTCCGGTTGCAGGTTCTAGTACTGTATTCGTTTTAATATTCCATTTAACCTAAAATAATAATAATCATATTAATAATTTAGAAATTCAAAGAACAAAATAAATAAATCCAGCTATTTCAATAAATTCAAATCAATTCACAGAGCAATAACAATTTAAAAATAGAATTTGCTTAATCCAATAAATCAAATAGAATTAACTTACCGGGCAGTGGACTTATATGAAAGAAAATAATTATATTTTCTGATGTAAAGTTATGAAATGTACATCTGCTCTCATAGAAAGTGAAAACCAGTATGAGAAATAAAGACTAGAAAGGAAAGGAAGAAAATAACGTTACACCTGACTGATTTACCCATCATACACCCGATCAGCACTCACAGAATGACACTTCATGCTGCACACTGATCCTAAACAAAAAATACAACAAATGACTCACAAATATGACATGGAACATGAATTACTACAAAATGTCATCTAATAATGCCTGGGTAACATACTCCCTCCCAAGGGAAAAATGACTCCTGGCATTTTATAAACCTATAAAAAAATATAATAAACATTATTAATAACTTCAATGCAGGTATGTAAATGGCGTCAGCTGAAACAAGACCACAAATAAAATCTCTGACATTTATCTGCTGAAAACATCACACTATTGGGTTCAGCCACCAATCCAATGGCACTAAAATAAGGCTCTCATGCAAAACACTAAACAAACATTGACGGTTTGTGTATTCACATGCAGTCTAATCAATTGACCAAATGGGTCACAATATCAATGGTCCTGTTCACCAAGCCAACATCCAGTAAGTAGTTCCCAAGTTTCCAGGTAATAAATTATTCTGGACAAGATTTAACATAAAATACACATGAAATCAGGGGGCTTTCTGATCCTAGTTGAGCGGCGCGCCCGCACCCCTTCGGGTTCTTGAGTGTCAGGGTCAGGAGTTGGAATTTGGCACTCTGGGATAGGAGTGCCAGGAGCAGCTGAGGGCTCTTGAGCATGTGGAGTCCTATGTTCAGAAGACAGCGGTACCTCTTCTACTACAGACAAGTCTGACTGTCTGCTGTGGACAGAATTACTCAAATTCTGTGTAGAACTAGGGCCACAGTCTTGGTTGAGGTAACGTGACCTCCTCTGGGGAATTACATAAACCCCAGGACTGGAGCTGCTGCTGGAATCAGTATCTGTGTCTGACTCCACCCCTGTCTGTTCCAAAAGCTGGGTTCTGTGTTTGGCTGGTTTGAAAGGTTGGGGAGTAGCAACAGGTGCTGGGCCCGGGGGTAAGGTATTGAACTGTAACAGCATGTTACGGTGAAGGGTTCGAACTTTACCCTGTCCATCCTCCCGTTTAACGCCATACACCGGTATATCCGGGTTTGGTATGGATAGAATGACGTAAGGGTGCTCTTCCCATCTGTCTGCCAGCTTGTGCTTCCCTTTGTGTCCAACCGAAAGCACTAAGACACGGTCACCCACTTCTAACTTGGATGCCTTGGCATGTCTATCATAATAGCGCTTCCCATTGGTTAACTGCTTTGCAGACTCAGCAGCGGACAACTTGTAGGCATACTGTAACCTGCTCTTAAGCTTTTGAGCATAAGACTGGTGGTCTTGGCGATGAAGCCTACAACCGGTGCCCAAGTATGCGTCTACTGCGAGTCTGGGGTGCCAGCCAAACATCAAGTAATGGGGAGAAAACCCTGTAGCATCACTCCTTGTGGCGTTATAAGCCTGGACAAGGGGTGCAATATAGGATTTCCAATCCTGCTTCTTTTCGGCCTCCAAAGTGCCAAGCATCTTTAAAAGTGTCTGGTTAAAGCGCTCAGAGGGTTTGAATGGGCATGATAGGGTGTAGTTCGTGTCTTTGCAGTGCCGGCTATTTTGCAAAGCTCTGAAATAACCCTACTCTCAAAGTTTCTTCCCTGGTCACTGTGCAGCTTTTCTGGGAAGGAGTAATACCGAAAGAAATGGTCATAAAGTGCCCTAGCAGTGGTTTGTGCAGTCTGGTTCCTGCATGGAACAGCTTGAGCTTACCTGGTGAAGCTGTCTGTAATCACCAGGATGTTCTCATAGCCGCCCTTAGACATTTCTAAAGTAAGAAAGTCAACACACACCAACTCCATAGGTCGAGATGTCTTGATGTTGACCAATTCTGCGGTTTGAGAGGGAGCTTTCCTGTGAATGCAGCGCTCGCAAGATTCAACTTTGGCATTGACCTCTTTCTCTAGTCCGGGCCAGTAGAACCGTTGCCTTGCAAGCCATAGGGTCTTTTCCTTGCCAGGATGCCCCACATCCTCATGTACACCCTTCAAGGCTCAAGACCCTGGACAATACCTCGTCCTGTGCCTGCTCAAATTTCCAGTCCACCTTCTGGAAGCTGTCAAACTGGTTCCCAACCTCCTCGGCCGAAGGAGGCAAACAACCAGCAGACACACACATAGCTAAAGGTGTGCTAGCAGTGACGGTTGTGCAGACCGCTTGAACTGCTTCTGGAAAAATTGCTGGAATGCGTGAGAGCCCATCAGCATCTGCATTCAACTTTCCAGCCCGATACCGGATTGAAAAATCGAAGTTAGCCAGAGCTGCTACCCAGCGATGACCTGTGGCATCCAACTTGGCGCTGGTCAGCACATAAGTCAGTGGGTTATTGTCAGTGACTACCTCAAAAGTGTTACCCCAGAGGTAGTCATTGAATTTTTCTGTAATGGCCCACTTGAGAGCAAGAAATTCCAGTTTGTGAGCAGGCTAACGCTTCTCACTGGGTCTCAAACTCCGACCTGCATAAGCTACTACCCTTTCAGTACCAGCTTCATCCTTCTGGTATAAGACTGCACCAAGACCTGTGCTTGAGCTGTCGGTGTGAAGGACGAAGGGTTTGGTGTAGTCAGCAAATGCCAAGACCGGAGCAGTTGAAAGCTTCTCTATGAGGGTTTGAAAAGCAGCTTGCTGCTCTTCACCCCAAGACCACTTGACAGTGCTGTTCTTTCTCTTTTTCTTAGAGCCTTTCTGACCATTAAGACAGTGTCCCTGGAGCAGTGCATTGAGAAATTTTCTATAGCCGCATAATTTTTAACAAAGCGTCGATAATAGCCAGCAAAGCCCAGGAATTGCCGCAGTTCCTTAACATTCTTAGGCACAGGCCACTTTTTAATGGCAGAGGTCTTTTCAGGATCTGTATGTATACCAGATGCTGAAATAGTATGTCCTAAATAGGAGACAGAGGTCATAAACAGCTCGCATTTGGAAGGTTTCAACTTGAGACCATGTTCAGCTAGTTTGGAAAAAACAGATTCCAGACGTCTGACATGTTCATCAAAGGTTTTGGAAAATATCAAGATGTCATCAATAAAGACGAGGCATTCTCGTATGTGGAGATCTCCCATGGTACGTTCAGCTAGTCGCTGGAACGTAGCGCAGGCATTTGTCAAGCCAAAGCCCATACGCGTCCACTCGTAGAAACCTAGGTTTCCTACTAAGAATGCAGTAAAGGGAATGCTGCCTTCCTCCATCTTGACATTCCAATAACCTGATCTGAGGTCTAGTTTGGAAAACATTGTGGAGCCAACTAGAGAGTCAACAATGTCATCGAACCTGGGAAGCATATAAGCATCCTTCCTGGTTCGAGAATTCAACAGTCTCCAGTCAATGCAGAAACGAAGACTTCCGTCTTTCTTTCTGACAAGAACTACATTGCTGGAATACGGACTGTCTGACTCCCTAATCACCCCAGCGTCAAGCATCTGCTTGATATGCTGCCGGACCTCCTCATACATAGCCGGTGGTATTTTTCTGTATGGTTGCTTGAATGGCCTGTCATCCTCCAACACAATCTTGTGTTCAAGGAGATCAGTGCAACCAATGTCTGTAAAGCCAGTAGAAAACACATGTTTCCAGTTGCCCAAAATCTGATGAACTCGAAGGACCTGCTCAGGAGTGAGGTTGTCCTTATTGATGTTTATACCTAGGTCATCAGCCACAGAAGCAACAGGCTTGCATGAAGGCAACTCAGAAGCCAAACTGTCCAGAACATCAACCTGTGTGAGCTGACAAACAGTTGACTTTGGTCTTATGGTTATTGGCTTTGCGGTCATATTGCAGACTCTGACAGCAATTCTGGCAAATGAACCAGACTGCTTCAGTGTAACAAGCCGTGGGCAAACCAAATATCCAGGATTACCACTATCAGGATTTTCTGTAACCACCTGTCCAATACTATGATCAACATTCCTGACAACACATGTCAGAGTTGATGTCTGATTGGGTGCAAGTTTAAAAGACTTTTTGCCATATAGCCTAGCCGAAAAAGACTGACATGTCAAACTATTGACAGCAGTTTCCCACTCAGCTGGCAAATGAGAGGGTTCAGAGTAATCCCTAAAAAGCCTAATAATGCTTGTTCCTACAATTATAGGACATGACTTGGAGAACTCATTATCAGGGGTCACCAAAACTGGAACATCAATCTTAAAATCTGAAAATGGGACAGACATAGAACATTCAATGTATCCAAGATATTGAAGTTTAGCACCATCTGCTAATGAAATATCTAGGCCTAAGTTTTCTAAAGGCAAAATGCTGGGTACCTCTGGCAAAGACTTCACAGAGCTTTCATTTATAACTGCAATCATCGACCCAGTATCTATCAGACAGACAAACTCTTTACCATTTATCAATATGGTTGCTTGGTTTGATTCCCCAACTAGTCTAGACAATAAATCTGTAGGTGGACCTTCAATTTCACCAGCCTCAGTCTGGCCCCCTACTGAGGCGGTTACTCTTTTGGCTGAGTGTAGGTTTGCCTAAAAGAGTTAAAACCACGACCTCGACCAGACTGCATACCTCTGGCAGAACCCTGCCAACCACCCCTAGTACCACCATAGTGGGACAGTTTTGGTCTAGCAACACCTTGAGGACGGGCTAAGTAATACTGGCTCGGATGAGTTACAGGCGTATCTAACCGTCTCAATATCTCATCCAACTTACTCTCATATTTAGCCTCTAAACGAGATTCAACATGACAAATCTCATCCTTGAGGGACTTTTCCATTTTATCAAGTCTCTCCTCAAGACTCATGTGAGCACCCAGAGGTGTAGCATGAACTTTCCTAGAGGAAGAACTACCCTCTGCATTTAAGGAAATTTCCTTTTCAACAACCCTTATCTCACGCAAAAGAGCATTAAAATCAGAGATGGTATCATATTTATAACGAGTCTGGGATTTCAGTTTATCATTAGATAGGGATGTCCAAAATTTGTGTCTCAAGAGATCATTCTTAGATTCAGGAGTAATGTGTTCGTTATCAATGGCGGTTTGCAAAAAAGATTCAAGCCTGCAAGCAAAATTGGTTACCGACTCACCATTTGACTGCTTGGCATTAAAGAACTCCTGCATAACTATCCCATGGGTTGACACATCACCAAACATGGCATCAAGCTTCGTGAGGACATCATTCGTGTCAGCTGTCTCACCTAAAGGAATAATCAGCCTCCTGGCAGTACCACGAATAGACCTGCGAATAGCTTGCAAAACACTATGTTCAGCCTGATCAGGGTCACTTAAACAACATTTAACTTCGTATCTCCATTCAACATATGAGCATTCACCTTTGGGTACAGGTTCATCCCCTAAAAAAGCTGGAAATTAAGGAATGCAAGGGGTTACATTAAATACCATGGACACATCTTTCTGCTGATCATTTGATAAAAAACGTGTGAAACCACGTCCCTTTTGCGTCAGCTTACTAAAGCTTTTATCAGGAAGCTTCGACACTGGTGTCGAATGAATCGGATTTGATTTAGCCATCATGAAACAAATGTCGTAATATCAACCCTGAAAACACAAAACAGATTAATACATACAAAAATCTGGGCTGAAACAAATTCACTGATTAAAAAGTAAATACATTTAAACGCAAACAAATGGTCAATACAATCTGAAAATAAAAGATAATAACACTATACTGCTTCTGAAAATGAAAATTATTAAACATGTATAAACATAATTATACCACTTGAACAAAGGCACTATTTCTTATAGCTGAAACAGAAACTGGTTTAAATTGATACTATGCAAAAATATACCACAATTAAACACAAACTGACAAAATCACAGGTCACAGAATACTCAAGATCACATGCAGGTAACAAAATACACAAAATCACAGTTCACACATAGCCTATATACTCACCACTATATTCTTTCTCACTATTGTACAACACTATTCAATCACATACACACATCAGTCATTAGTAAAGAAAACAGGGAAATATAAAGAATATAGAAAAGACCCCAAATTAATCAACTAAAAAAAAAAATAATAATAACCCTAATTTCAAAAATGAGTAAATCAAAACTTTACTGTAAGAGTATTTAAACCTCAAAAAGTTACTGCCTGGTTTACATCATCAATGAATTACATACATATGCAAATATATAATACAAATTCTCATGAAATCAAAACAAAGAAAATATATACTGACTTACAAAGAAAAATATTCAGGGAGACCAATATGAGAATGATAGAAAAATGAACAAGTGCAAGAGTAAAATGCAGTTATTGTTGTATAAGCCTTGTTATGAGTCAAGGGAGACAACAATGTCGTGCTTACTGCTTACACTAACATGAGTTACTGTTATTGTATTATGTATAAGATATATATATATACACCATTGTTGTAGACTAGTTAGTCTCTGTTTAGCCATGCTACCATATAGATGTGCTATGTAAATAAAGTGTTGTAATCACGAAGGTCTCCGGTCGTCTTGATGTAACATGGTGTCAGAAGTTAAGGAGTAAACCAGATTGTAAATGGAATTGGACTTACATTTAATTGTAAATGGATTAGTGCATACGTGACAACACTGGACTTACATTTAATTGTAAACAGAAGAGAGGATTTAAACATTGAATTGTTTTGAAATATTGCATTGTATTAAAATACATTAAATTGTACACATCTCTGCTAAAGCAATGGCAAAGTTACCTCCACCAGAGAACTTCGACTTCACACAGCCCAACAAATGGGATGAATGGAAAGAGAGATTTCTGTTTTATAGGACTGCTTCAAAGTTACATAAAGATGACGGTGATATTCAGGTGGCAACCTTGATTTATACCATGGGGAAAAATGCAGACAGTTTAATCAAATCATTTGGACTTTCGGTGGAAGACAGTAAAAAATTTGACAAAGTGCTGGAGAAATTCGATGACCAGTTCAATCCCAAAAAGAATGTCACACATGAAAGAGCAAAATTTCATTCCAGGTGTCAGCGTCAGGGAGAAACAGTAGAATCGTTTATCCGATCTTTATATGAACTCTCAGATAACTGTGCTTTTCCGGAAAATACCAAAAAGGAACAAATAAGGGACAGGATAGTTATTGGAATTTTGGACAGTAATTTATCTGAGAAGATGCAGTTGGAGGCAGAGCTTACTCTGGAAAATGCCATCCAAATGGCAAGACAAAGTGAGATTGTAAAAAATCAAGTTTAATCCCAACACGAAAGAGAACATTTACTTTCAACAGATGAAGTCCAGCGAGGAGCCAGGCAAAAACAGACTCAAAGACGTCGGGGGGCGCCAAAAACCCAAAGTTATCAAACTCCGAAAGTACAAAGACGTTGCACAAGATGTAATAGGTCTCATGAACATGGTGCGTGCCCAGCCATTGGGAAAAACTGCAAGAAATGTGGGAAAAAAGACCACTTTGCTGTTTGTTGTAAAACAAAAAGTGTTAATGAACTTGCATCAGAAAGTGTGTTCCTGGGAACAGTCCACTCTGGAGACAGTCCATGGACAGCCAAATTGCAGGTGAGACAATTGTCAGTCTGTTTTAAGATAGACACTGGTGCAGATGTAACGGTTATTCCAGGAAATATTTATTTATCTTTAGGAAAACCAAAATTGAACAAATCTGACAAAAATCTGTTTGGCCCAGGAAGTAAGAAACTAGATGTCTTAGGTTTCTTCACTGAGACCATTTCAAGCGAAAAATGTACACGGTTGAGAAAATATTTGTCGTGCGTGGCATTGACCGTTGCCTTCTAGGCAGGCCTGCAATTATAAATTTGATTTTGGTCAAACTTAACGTAGATGAAATTAACTCAGTAGAATCTGTTAAGCGCACTCATCCTAAGTTATTTAGAGAATTAGGTCAGTTAGACGGAGCGTACCGTATTTCACTAAATGAGGGAGCCAAACCTTATGCTTTAGCCGTGCCAAGACGCGTACCAATTCCATTGCTTCCAAAGGTTAAAACTGAACTTGAAATAATGGAAAAGTCAGGGGTCATATTCAAGGTTGATCAAAGTACTGACTGGTGTGCAGGTATAGTTTGCGTACCCAAAACAGACGGTAATGTGAGAATATGCGTTGACCTCACAAAGTTAAACAAGAGTGTTCGCCGTGAAAACTATCCCTTACCCGTTATAGACCAAAGTTTGGGGCAACTTGCAGGGGCAAAGTATTTTAGCAAGTTAGATGCAAATAGTGGATTTTGGCAGGTGAATCTTGCACCTGAGAGTCAATTACTCACAACATTCATAACGCCATTTGGTAGGTTTGCGTTCAAAAGACTGCCTATGGGGCTCAGTAGTAGTTCTGAGTACTTTCAAAAACGAATGTCGCAGATCTTAGAAGGCATAGAAGGAGTTCTGTGCCAGACTGACGACGTACTTGTTTACGGACGGACAAGTGAAGAGCATGACTCAAGACTTGAGACTGTCCTGACTAGGCTTGAAAATGCCAATCTGACCCTCAACCCAGTTAAGTGTGTGTTCAAGAAAACACAGGTCAAATTTGTGGGACATGTAGTAGGTCAAGATGGTATCTCTGCAGACCCAGACAAGGTCAAGACCATACGAGACTTACCTCCCCCGACAAACGTACATACTGTGCGCAGTTTTATGGGTATGGTGACGCAGCTAGGAAAATTCTTTCCACTTCTAGCTGAATATTCCAAGCCCATACGAGATTTACTAAGCAGTAAAAACATTTTTTATGGGGGAAATGACCAACAAGTTGCTTTTGAAAAGATAAAGCGTGTTTTGACTGAAGCTCCTGTATTGGCGCTTTATGACCCAAACAGAGAGACAACTCTGATGACTGACAGTTCTGGTTGTGCTACTGGAAATGTAGTACTTCAAAAACAGGACGATGGGGAGCTGCTGAAGCCAGTTTCATATGCTTCAAGGTCATTGACACCTACTGAACAGAGGTATTCAACCATAGAGAAAGAAGCCCTCGGTGTTACATATGGATGCGAAAAGCACAAAGACTTATTGATAGGTAAACATTTCAATATTGTGACTGATCACAAACCCTTGGTACCTCTCCTTGGTCAAAAAGACTTAAGTGAGCTACCTGTTCGAATTCAGCGGTTCAGACTGAGATTAATGCGATTCTCATACACAATTAGACATGTTCCTGGTAAACAATTAATTATACCAGACTTGCTTAGCAGAAACCCAGTAAGTGACAGTTTGACATTTGAAGATAGACAAAATTGCACAGAAACTCAGATGTTTGTTGATTCAGTTGTACAAGCCTTGCCTGCTACAGACAGAAGGCTACAGGAAATAAGGTCAAAGCAAAAGTCAGATTATGTCTGCAAAAAGTTGATAGACTTTACCCAAAATGGGTGGCCTGATTCGAAACTTTGTGAAGTTTCAAAACTCTATTGGAAGTTTCAGTCAGAAATTACTCTGAATAATGACCTGGTAATGAGAAATGACAGACTGATTATCCCCGCAGAAATGAAGACAGAGATTCTGTCTAGGTTACATGAGGCACATCAGGGTATTACCAAGTGCAGGTTAAGGGCAAAGGAATCAGTTTGGTGGCTCGGAATAAATTCCGACATTGAAAATCTTGTGAAGGCGTGTGACATTTGCTCAAAAATGCAAAATGAGAAAAAAGAGCCAATGATAGCAACACCTTTTCCAGAAAGATGTTGGTCAAAATTAGGTTCTGATTTGTTTTACTGGCATGGTTCAACGTACTTGCTTGTAATAGATTATTATTCGCGCTATATTGAGTTAGCAAAACTCAGTTCGCTTTCATCGGCTGCAGTTGTAGGGCATTTCAAATCTATACTATCTCGCCACGGTCTGTGTGATACTATAGTCACAGATGGGGGTCCTCAGTATGCTTCAGATTAACTCTAATCTGTTGAGACAAAAGGAGGAGAGTTACCGTACATACTCTAAGAAAAATTTTGACAGGTCTAAGCGTTCTCGGTACCTTCCCCCACTTAGAAAAGGAGATGGGGTGTACATAAAAGATATGGATTCAGAGGGGAAGATTATAAGCCAGCATTCGCGACCAAGATCCTTCGTAATAGAAACTCCAAAAAGTACAATCTCAAGAAACTGTAGACATCTGGTGAAATTAAATAAACAGGTGAATGTTCACAAGGATATTGACATTCCTTCCTTATCAGACCAGCTGTCAGTGTCTACCTCTAATTCAGACTCACAAGGGTCTCAGAGTCCGAACTGTGCTAACCCTGATAGTTCACAGAATGTTTATGTGACAAGATCTGGGAGAGTTTCCCAACCCCCAGATCGTCTTAACTTATAATTGCGTACATACTTACTTTGAAGATTAACTCTCTAACATTGTTATCTGCTTGTGACATTTCAGTTGTGTTTCAGTGTTTCAGCGGGCACATAAAAAGATAAAGTTAATTATGCTTGTGATACAAAAATAATGTTTCATAAGAATACAGAGTTCATCTAAACTAATGATTAGAACTTTAGAAAAGGGGTGTTGTATAAGCCTTGTTATGAGTCAAGGGAGACAACAATGTCGTGCTTACTGCTAACACTAACATGAGTTACTGTTATTGTATTATATATATACCATTGTTGTAGACTAGTTAGTCTCTGTTTAGCCATGCTACCATATAGATGTGCTATGTAAATAAAGTGTTGTAATCACGAAGGTCTTCGGTCGTCTTGATATTACAGTTATCTCCCCTTACGGCATAGGCGTCGCCACTATAAAACACCTTCTAACCTAAAAATAACCATGGGATTTCCAAAAATCCTAAAAAATAATATTTGACAAAATGTAAATTAATCAAGTATATAATTATGCCTCTTGTATTTAAAAAGAATAAATATTACAAACAAAATATAACAAAAAATAAGATAAAGTTGAATTGAAGGAAATTAATTTACAGTACTTTTGGTCCAAATGTCAATCCTTCCATCCACGTGAAGCTCCTTCCTATCGCGAACTCCTAGTCCTCGAAAGTTTATCCATCCGCGCGGAGATCAAGCACAGACACAAAACAACCACTGTGATTCCAAAACAGAAAAAAACAACATACAGCGCTGTATTCACAATTTTGCTAGCAACACAGAAGGAGAAAAAAAAACACTGACCGGCACACGAAACACTAGCTGGCACAAACACGAAGGGTGGTGCACACTTCACAGCAATCCAAAGTTGACACTCGCCATCATCTATCAGGTCAGGTTAGCCTTTCCTGCAGCTAGTCCACATTTGTGTACCCGTAATTTGTGATATCGTTCTACTTTCGATTTGGCGATATCCAAGCAAAAAAAGGCGTCGGAACAGTGATGCGTCGGAATAGAGTACAATACGATAGATCTATCCAGTTCTCGACAGCATAAGAAGTAATTGCAAGAACTATGAACAAAATGATCCCTCACTATTATATTAAATATATCATTAAATGCATCAATATCTTCCCTACAAATATAATTAATTTTCAATGGTAATCTAAAACAAATTTAAAAAATAACTGTCAAAATCCAACAACAGTCAAAAAAATTATTTCCAAAATGGCGTCTTGAGTTCTCGACAATGAACTGAAAATGAGTCTGCCATGAGTATGGTGCACATATAGAGACAAAATCTATAAACAACAGTTGCATTGAAGTTCTGTGTTCTTAATCATAGAACAGATTGGTTTGTAAAATATTAGATGATCCAAATGAGAAAAAGAAACACTAGATCTATCACATTGAAAGTGTTCCAACATGTTATTATAGGGTGCCCTCCGAGTTTTGTAACTGGGAGTACAAAAGCAATTTTTCTTAACTTCGTATCCTTTCAACCAGAGAGTCCTTACAATTTTGGAGGTTTATGCTGGGCCTCCACTGGAAATGTTTAACATGTCGCCAACATTTTCGCCACTTGAGAAAAGTTGGAGCCACTTTAGAGCCAGAGTAGGAAACTTTGCAATATGTTTACTGGTGTAATACTCATGATGTGAATGGGTAAATTTAAAGGGAATGGGAATGAATCATGTTCTATGTTCTTGTACCACTAAATGATCTTAATTAAAATATTATCCACAGTAATGTTTAATTTCATATTCAAGTATACAGTGTAAAGAACATAGAAATGATTTATTCCAAAATGTGACCAATTTTCCAAACATCTTTGAATTTCCTAACTGGAGAATTTTGAATTTTAGATACTTTGGAAGGTGGGGTGAAACACCCTTCTAAAGGCCTCTTTGCTGCCATGATGGCAATTGATACATTCCATTACCTTACGAGACATTTTATACAGAAATGGTCAGGACGGCAATTAAAGTAATTTAAAAGTTGTTGAAAGTTTTTTTTTCACGTTCTTTGTCTATTTTTTTTCGGGAATATTTTAATTAAGCATCATTAAAAAATGTTTGCATCAATTAGACAACGTTCGTAACTAATACCTTCCATTCATTAACAAGTCCGATGGCAAACAAGACTATCGGTGTTTTTAACCTTAATCTGTCGGTGTTTGTTTTGTCATTAAGTGATTCGTAATTGTCGCTAGTTTGCCAGAATATCGGTACACTTCAAGAAGAACAGCTACAAGGTGTTATGTAATGGACAAATTGGACTTTTATTGCACATACTTACGCAATCAATCCTCGTTGCCAAAAACAACAAGTTATTTGTCTGTAGCATGCGTGTGAAACATGTAAACAAACATATAGGCGCAACGATACGATCCAAGTGTTCCGCAGCAAAACGGGCGTTGATTGGATAATGTGACATAAATCTGACTCCGCCCTCAATTATCGATTTTTTTGGCTCCTCTCACAGCATGAGATTTACTGTGTATACTCTTAAGGGATACTTCCTGTGTAAACACCAGCGTTTTTGATATGCAATGCTCTACAAAAAGCATGCGCCACTTACTTTCGCCAACTGGCAAAATTTAGTGCCAGAATCTCATAATAATCGCAAATGGCGCCATTGGCGATTGACAGCGGAGGCCCTGTTTATGGCCAATTTTGGATGTAAAAACCCTATACAAAGGTTAAATGGGTCTGCTGTATTTCAGTTATCAAGTATAAAGTTTACTATCATATTAATAACAGCTATGGCTCTAAATGACGCCTGTACATAGTATTGTTGAGAAGTGTATTCATAATCAAACCTACACTATTTTAAGAACAGATGTTGGTTTACATAAATCAGTGATCGTATACTTGTTGAATATTATCGGTAGATTTAACAAGTGGTTTAAAAAAATCATAAAAAGAAGCATTAGTGAAAATGGTAGAAAATCGGTACTTCTTTATTAAATGATTATTTTTACCTGTTTTCCAAACATTTTCAGTAAAAAGAAGGTTTAGAAACAAGGATCAATCAACGTCGTTTATTGTCAATGGTTTCTCTGTAAAATTACTTGACGTCAAATATTGCACAAATAGCCCGAGAAAACCAATATGGCGAGAACTCAATACTTGAGGATACAATACTCAAATGGACCAATCTCAGAATCTGTTCGTTGTGTGGATTCAAAGATATAAGACGCAAATTAAAAAAAAAAATAAAAATAAAATTCATGTCATCATGTTACAAATCATTCTGTTTACTAGCAATAATTTCTCTTTTATATGGATGAACTTTTGACAAAATAAACTTACAGAGGCCGTCTTATTTAATGATGCCCTGTGTTTTCAATCTGGGATTTTGCAGGTTTAATGCCCCTGTTTCTGTTTCCAGATCAGCAGTCTTTAACTAATATAACAGATTTTGATAGTAAAGGTTCTCTAATGACTTCCTATCTAAATTGGCATAAAAGTTTTTTTAAGAAGATTATTGAAACAGGTCAAATTTAAAAATTATTTGATATCCAGCCTAGAATTTTACGCCCTGCCTTCTTAGCTAACCTCCAGTATCCGCACTTGACTTCAAATATTCCCATCTTCCACAGTGGCTAGAGTGTCTGCCTTGAGAGAGGCTGTTGTTCAATCCACATCCATGACATACTTAAGTCATTAAAAATAGTACTGGTAGCTCCCTGCTTGGCACTCAGAATATACACAGGGTAGTTCCAGGACTGGTTGGCCCAGTGTGGGTTTGGTATCATGCCACATGTCTACAGATTGATACTTAGTGTTGCAGTTGATGGGATGTTACACCAGTCAAACAAAAATTGATCAGTATTTTTCAAATGGCATACGAAAATGCCCATTTCAACCCATAAATCTGAATGCTCCAGATATATTGCAAAAAATTATCTCTAAATCAAGAGGACATTTTACCCCTGTTTAAATAAAAAAAGCAAGGGAAAACCCTGCTGTAAGAATATAATTTGATATTTGGCGACTCCTTATAACATCGTTTTGTACTAACATCTCATATTGCACTTAACGCAAGAGATTTATATAACATTTCCTGACTTTATTTATGAGTGTAAATGAAATTAATTTTAATTAAACCAGTATTTCAGAATCTGAGTTTGATCAGTGGCTGTGCTAAACAAATTCCATCATTACTATTGTAGTGAAAGTCATAATGGTATGAAACATGCACACACAGCAACACTTAACACAACAGTTAAAGCCCTTAACTTGCTTTCAATAGCCAAACCCTTCCAGCTGTTAAGTGCAACTTGTTTACACAACATTGCAAAAAACAAACAAAAAAACACAGCTTTGTTCTGCTTTTTATACCCTGATAAGCAAAGGGAATATATAGGAGTCACCCTGTGGTCTGGCAGTTGGTCGGTCAGTCGGTGAGTCTGTTGTAATTTCAAAATTTTGTTTGGGGCATAACTCAAAGACTAATATAGATATTAACATAAAACTTCAAAGGTGGATAGATCTCACTGAGAAGTGCAGTAAAATTTACAATAAAAACCCCTACAAAATATAGGGTTACAGTTATTCACAACTTCAGCTGACTTACTACTAGTAAGTAGAGCTGCAGGAAAACATTTCATATGTTGTTACATTACCTTTACTTCTATCGATATCAACTCTGCTTAAACGGTGGAGTTAAAATTACATGTATAGCTTAAGTTTAGCAAGTAAAGCATGCCTACAGTCTTCTAGCCCATTGTGCACTTTGATCTAAAATAAGTGATAGTAACATTTGTAACAAATCCTTGCTACCCAGCAAAATACATGACTCTGATAACACAACCGGTTCTGTTGTCAGTAAGAAGACTAACTTTGAGTCACATGAAGATGATACAGTTCCTTTCTCTGTACTGAGGAAAAATATGTTTACTGATGATTTGATGTCAGATTCTGAATTTTGTGAGTTATCAGTCTACAGTTCAGGCTCAGAATATGAATTTAAATCTTATGAAAAGAAAAATTCTCAAAATCTGTTTTTTTATCATCAGATTCTGATGATGCCAAAAAGGAAGGAAACCAAATTAACACAAACCTACTTTCAGTAAAATAAGTAGAAAGAAAATAAGGGCTTATGACTTGCTTGTTAAAAATGATGGTGTATCTAGAGGAGTCATTGATATAAAGACTGAAAGATATCATGGTAGTAATGCAGTAATTTTAGGTTATGATCCCCAAACTGCGCTGACCTTTCAGGCATACATGTGATGTGATTGATGCATCCGACACACCTTTGTGTTATCACAAACACTTCTGTAAAGTTTTATAATAATCCAAACATAGATATGGAAGTTATAGAGCAGACATGAAAATGAAGCCTATGTATGAATACCAAAGACAATTTCTAACAACTCCTTTGACCTTGACCTTTCAGCGCACACATAATTGTTGCACCAACACATATTCATGTAATGACAAAAACTTTTGTAAAGTTGAATGAAAATCCATCCATAGACATTTAAGTTATAGAGCAGACACAAAGATGTAGCCATAAATACAAAAAAAAGCGAGAATTTCTAACAACTCCAGGGACCTTGACCTTTCATGGACCCATATGGTTAATGCGCACGGCATTTTTGTGTTATGACAAACATTTTTTTAAGTTTTCTAAATCTATACATAAATATGGAAGTATTTGAGTGGACAAAAGATGTAGCTTATGAGCACCAAAGACTACTTATAACAACTCCTGTGTCCTTGACCTTTCAAGGGTACATATGGTTGATGTTGATGTGGGTACACATCCTTGGGTTATGAGAAATACTTCTGTGATGTAAATTTATTGAAATCCATCCATAAATGTCCAAGTTATGGAGCGGACACACCAACCTTAGTCTCAGTGGGAACTAATAAATTCCTGTGTTTATGATTTTATAAAAATAATGAGTGAAAAATATAATAAGAAACACTGTTTTGGGTGTGTGTGTTTTTTCTCAGATAATTGCAGAGGACAAAATAAAAACAAAATTTATATTTCAATTCTCTGGTATTGCCTTTGGCATTTCAGGTTAAATGCCATTGAGCAAAAATATTTAGAAAAGGGTCACATCAAAAATAAAGGTAATTCTCTACATGCAACTATTGAATAAGCTAGTAGAAATATCTCTGTATACACTACTGGACAATGGGCTGCAAAAGTCAGGGTTTTAAGACCAACACACCCCTACAATTTCAAAGTAATGACGGCAAATTTTCTTTGATTTCAAAGAAAATTTAAAATATCTCAAAAACTTTGACTTGGATACAAATAATTAGAAAGTTCATCATGCTGAGATTAAAACATTTTGTTTGGGAGCTGATTCCTCTGATATAGATCATTTCAAATATGGATACAATGAAGCTGAATACTGCCTAAACTTGAATCAGCTTGTGGAAAAGGTCTCAGTCTAAAGATCCCCTCTCTATTAATTTGTCCAAACTGTATGAGAGACAGATTCCTTTACCAGTGCAAAATTACAATGACCTTATTTCACTCTGTAGGATGAAAGTCATATTCCTTTAGTTTGTCATCCACTATATCTATTATTATCCCATAGTTGAGAGTTTGCACGGATCAAGAAACACAGTTTTGTCAATAGCCTTCTAGGAAGTAGGAGTATCTGTTGATTTCAATATCCATTCCAATATTTTAAATACTTGTCTACTGTAAAACAAAACAGAATGACAACACCCCACCTCCCACCCCTACACACACATGAATTTCAGTAAAAGTTTAAGATTAGAATGGTGTCAGTAAGAGTCTTAGATGAGAAAGGTTTTTGTATAAAACAGAAGATGGATAATGCCATTTATCCATGGACAATAGTTTGCCAATGTTAAAACCAATATGTAATATAATTTTTTATGGTATATCAACTCAGCAAATTTATGCTACTTTAGCATTACCACATGTTTATATTAGATTTTTTTGTTTGTTTGTTTATTTGGTTTTAACGACTCACTGACAGTATTTCAGTCATTTGGAGGCAATGCATACTTGAGACAGATATAGTGCTGCCACCCTGCAGTGTCACCTCATAGATATGAGCATGATACCACACCCGGTCACATTATCCTGACACCAGACCAACCAGTTCTGGAACTACCCTTATATGCTAAGCGCCAAGCATTAGTGAGTTAAACCAGTACCATTTCTTAGGATTTTTATATGTCACAGCCGGGGATTGACCCCACGACCTCCCGATTCAGGGGCGGATGCTTTAACCACTCGGCCATTGGCACCAAATTTTTTGTAGATATTAATTCTAATTAGAATGAATTAACCTATGTCACAATTAAATGATCATAGTATAATTATATTTATTCATGAGCTGAAAGTTAAAATTTTAAAGAGATAAAAGGGTAAGGAAAACAATCACTTTTATCTGTATCTTAGCTGAAAAACTACCTTTGACTTTGTAACATAACAACTGATTACACTGTACTATATAAGTATTTTATCTGAGAATTGTATACCAAAAATAATGAAAAAATAACTCAAATGGATTCCAATATTGAAGCACTTGTATAATTTGATGTTTTATGAATTTCCCAGAGTGTTTAAAACAAAGTGATAACCAGAACTTTTATTACACTTCGTGTATTTTTTTTTTTTTAAAAACACCTCCAAATACTCATTTTTTTACATGAAGACATTTTTATGTCACAATGAAAATTTGTTTTAAAACCTTCTACACTTACACTATTTGTTAAGTATACTGACGGGCAAAAGAAATGCCCCATTCCTATTTGATGTCCGATTTTTCAGTATTCGTGATTTAGAATTACAAAAACTTATTATCATCTGCAAATTTGAATATTTTTAATTAAAAAATGATCGTAAAGAAATTATCAAATTGTTACAGTTTAAATGCTGACCGCGATGGTTGCAGGCCCAGATCAGACGTTGGTGACGGTGGCGTAAAGTTAGAACTAAACCACGGTAGGGTCTACAGCAGGTAATCCCGCGTTCCCTCAGTCGTCTTTAACCGTATAAGGACTTATTGGGCGACCACGGTTACGACTACTAAACGCGACGTCGATTTCGCCGTCACAAACCTGTTACGCAAATGACGTTGACGTATGAAATTATCTTGTCTTACAGACGTCACACGAGGTCTTCCTGAACGTGGCCGATCGGCAAACGTTCCCGTAACTCTTAACACGTCGAACAAGACGCCGAATCTTCGAACGCGAGACGTTAAAACGTCTGGCGACTTGTTCTTGCGTTCGCCTGCATTAGAGCATGGCCAAAACACGAGCTCTCTCTTCAGAATTTAGCCTTTGCATTCTTAAATACGAATGTTTAATCAGAAAATCTCTGAAATTGTGATTGTCTATCGACTAGCACATGTAACTGTGTAAAATGTGGTAAACATACACGAGGTGCACATGGAAATCATGAGCAGCCACCGGAAATGGACATCGGGCTGAACAGAAGCGCACGATTTTTTCTTTGCCGTGATTGTCGGTCAATGTACATGTATACAGACTACATTTCACTAAAATTTCAATAGGTATGAGGAAAATAACGCCAAATTCCGTTGGGGCGTTGTTTTTGCCCGTCAGTATATATTTTGACCATGATTACAGTTAGAATAGTTTTGCAATAATGTTCTATTCTATACCAGGAAAAAATCAACTGTAAACTGTTGTATCTTAGATATGACCTTGTAAAAACTTTATTTTTCAAAAGAAAAAGAAAATAAGGCTATTTGTAATTTTCTGATGTTCACAATATCCATGTAGTTAAAAAAAATTAAACATTTTCAAACATTCTTTTAGTTCAGCATTTTTTTCCCTCCCCTGAATTTTTTTCTAAAAGTGAGTTACACTCTTCCCCTAAGCCATCGAGTTGATCCTTGCAGAACTCTGGTTGCCATGGCAACAAAAAGAAAAAATTCTTGGAAAGTTTAAAAATCATCTCCTTCAAAACTACTGGCCAGATTTCAAAATAAATTGGTACAGATGATCCTTAGGGGTAGCACTACAAAGATTGCTAAAATTATTCAGAAAACATTGGCGTCAGGGGCCGGGCTTATTTTACATTTTTTTATATAGGGAAAAATTAAAAAAAACATCTCCTCTAAAACCAATGGACAGAATTTGATGAAACTTGGTATAAATGGTCCTTTGGTGGGACTCTACAAAAATTGCTCAAATAAAGTTGCTCTATGCAAAACTCTGGTTGCCATGGCAACAAAAAGAAAAAAATCTTGGAAAGTTTAAAAATCATCTCCTTCAAAACTACTGGCCAGATTTCAAAATAAATTGGTACAGATGATCCTTGGGGGTAGCACTACAAAGATTACTAAAATTATTCGGATCCACAAAAAAAATGGGCGCCAGGGGCCGGGCTTATTTTACATTTTTTTTATATAGGTTCCTCTAAAACCAATGGACAGAATTTGATGAAATTTGGTAAAAATGATCTTTGGATGCGAGTCTACAAAAATTGCTCAAATAAAAATGATCCATGCAGCACTCTGGTTGCCATGGCAATAAATAGAACAAAAATCATCTTCTTCAAGATTAATATAAATCATCTTCCAGATTAATAATTTGCAGGGTTTCAAAATGTTTTTAATTGGTACAGATGATCCTTGGGTGTAGCTCTACAAAGTATTCAAAATTATTTGGATGTGTGTTGTAAACTCGGCAACAATACGAGGGGAGGCTTATTCATTATATTTATATTGATTTACGCAGAACTCTAGTTGCCATTGCAATGCAATGAAAAGATAAATTTAAAATTCATCTTGTTTAGAACTGCTAGCCAGATTTAAAATACATTGTTATAGATATTTATTTAGGGTTAATTGGCTAATTTTTACTTTGTTTTTCTGACATTTTTAACAATTAATCAAAATCAAAGGAAATGTCCTTTGTTTTCACGTTACGTCATCAAGACAAATCCGCCATCTTACCATTTTACTATTTGCACTTCTGTTTCAATTAAAGATTTACAGATATATACTTTTGAGTTTAAAAAACAGAAACACGTGAAGATTGATTCTATATCAAAGAAGTGAAATTGCATAAAGTGGTTATTTAATACAATATATAAATTCATTATTGAAGACGGAAAATATATACGTTGTAATTTTTTGCAGTTGTCGGTAATTAATTTCCTTAGTGTCCTACATGTACAAGTCCTATATAGTTGGTGTATATTAATAGCAAGTAATACATACAGATTGTTACATATTTTAAATGATTTATTTATTATTATATTGCACCTTAATTAGTACCAGTCGGTTAACATAACATGGACTGGATATAATTGCATTAATTATTATTCATAAATTCAAATTAGGTATTCATATACCTTAACAACCAACCAACAGTAGTCAGGTCATTTGGAGACTACTGTTGCTTGAGACAGATATAGTACTGTCACACTGCAGTATCACACCATTGACATGAGGCATGATACCACAACCGGTCACATTATCTTGACACTGGGCCAAGCAGTCAGTGAACTACCCTTATATGCTGAGCGTCAAACAAGGGAGATATACCAGTATCATTTTTTATGATTTCAGTATGTTGCCACAGAGAATTGAACCCAACTGACCTCCCAATCCTAAAAATAAATGATGTATTTTACATATATGAATGATGCATATGGTTTAGAAAAAAAAAAATTAATTTTTTTTTTAAACAGGTTTAAAATGAAAAGAAAACGTCACATAGGTTGAGACATTACATATTTCAAGTCATTAAGTTTACATCTAAATGCATTTGTGTAGAACAGACCAAATATGATAAAATATATTGATATGTAACAGATTTTATGTAAGAGGGAGAAAAGAACTGCAGGAACATATAAGTTAAACACTTACACACACACACGTACTTGTGTGACTACGGTTTTGAGGTCTTAGTCATTTTATAATGTTCTGAGAACTACATCATGAAGAAAGGTACTTATCGAAATATAGGAGAGGCTGAACATTTTGTTCAATATCAAATAGATGCTATTCTATCAAGAGACTATACTCTTACATTAACGTAACTATCCGAGGACCTGTCCACAGTTCCTATCATTTTGAGGACAACATAAAGAGGACATCCTCATATGCATTTGAGGACAACAAAATTTGCATATTTCACACTGACCAGGGGTAATGCACCAACATGGGGAAAGAGTTTTGTGTATCAATACAAGGACATATTTTACACACACAATATAATACACCTTTTTGAGGACATTGTAATTTGTATTGTACTAGGTTTTAACAAGATGAAGAAAAGCAATACCATTACCAATTTGCTGCTATATTTATATGCCTATTTCTACATATGCATTTATTTTTCATTAAAAAGTCTAGGGATGTGTGTGCCTTTTCAATCAGTGGTGAAAACATGCAAACATTCTTTTTTGATGGTCCATTTAAAATACTGTGACATTTGTTTTTGTACATGTGTGCAAACATGTTAAATACATGATCTGAAAGTATTTGATAGTCCAAGGTCAAGCAGATCTATACTGTGTACTGAATGCCATTTCAGTAAATGCGTTAGACATGAGAGAAAAAAGTTTACTTTAAAGTAACAGCTGCTTGAAGTCTACCTGATGGGGAGTCTCTCATGATTGGAACTGCTGCTGTTAAGATGCATATTTTGCCCTTTTTATAGTGCATACTTTCAGGAAGCTTAGTTAAAATGCCCCCTGTTTGTTCACAAAAAAGTACCTACTTATGTCAAAATGTAGTTTGTAGGCGTAAGATGATGACCTTACTTTTAAATAAATAAATAAAAAAATACTTGACTCAAACAGTCATGGATATACATTCACTATTCTGTGACTGACTGCGTTTAAGATGTAGCACACAATGTCGATGGAACTTAGTCTCGTAGATGTAGATTTAAAAACATGCATTTTATTATTTGCCTTAAGAATAATTTAAGTCATCTCAAGCGCTCACTACTTTTATTAAATATGTCTAGTTGTCTTATCAAGGTTTTAGAACTGTAATATTCACTTTTTCAGATTATGGATTTGCTTGTTTCTCTTTTCAAGTTCTCTATTTCTGTTAACCTGTACGAAATTTTACAACCGTAAAGTAGACGGAAATTTGTCAACATTTACGCACGTAAAAACGAATTTAGGCTTTGTGGACTTACAACTTATAGTGGAATTTACAACAGTAAAATGCTTTTACGGCCGGACACCGGCCGTAAAGTAGACGGAATACGTGCGTAAAATAGACACGTAATATGTTAATTAGACGGAATTTTTTCCAACCGTAAAAAAATTACGGCCGTAAAAATCATTTTACGTGTGTGCAAATTTACGTACGTAAAATCTAAAATTACGTACGTAAAGTAAAAAATTTACGTACGTAAAACTAAAATAATTTACGTACGTAAAAAATTGTAGGCCAGTTTACACCTGTAAAAGTAGTAGGTAATAAAAATGTCTATGAATAATTACCTGGGTGCATTGAATATTTTGACAAAATATATATATTTAAACATTTAATAATAATGTAAAAACATAAAAGAAATACATCCAATAAGTGTCATTCAATTTTAAATCAGTTCACTGTTTCCTTGTGTAAGACTGTGACTCTCTGTGTGATCCATAGCAGTATTTAATTCCAACACCTGTCAGGCAGCTTCCTTCCCTCAGCTTTGCACCAGGTCACTACATAATCTGTAAGAAAAATAGTATTCACTTTAATACTGCATCATTAAAAAATTCTAAATATTTAAAAAAGTTTTGTTTGGCTGAATCAATTTTTCAGTTATACCAGAGGGGAATTTTCCTTTTAATTCTTGGGAAGGACCAGTACTACACTCCTGGTATTGTAGATAAATCAAAGCTGACAAACGGATAATGAAATATTTCATTTAATATGGTGAGCGATCTCTTATATATGCATAAGCTACTACAATGAACTGCTATAGAATTTTTTTTTTTTATCAAATTACCCATGTTCCATGAGTGAAGTACATCCATCTTATAATTTTGAAATTATGCTCCAGACATTTAAAAAAATCTGCTGAGTGGATAAATTCAAGAACTATAAGATAGATGAGGAAGTGTTTTAATATGGTTTTTGTACACTACACTTCTATACCTCATAAGGAGCCATGATCCATACAGTTTTGAGTGAATCCATGTGATAGTGTTGATGTTATGCTATGGACATTTTAAAAAAAATCATCTAAAAGCAGACAATTCAAGAATTAGATAATTAGAGTTATGGTTCTTGTGCACTGCACTTCTACACCATCCATTTAGCTTTGGAGCTGTCTGATCTGGACCTGCCCTGTTTTCCAATGCGTCAAAATTACTATATGAAGTAAAGGGTTTAAAGGAATTAAAACAGCAATTCTACCCTCAGTTTTAAAACTTAATGGGCACACTGATTTAATAAGCAAAAGATAACATTAAGCAAGCAAACTTACCTCCAGTTTGAACATTATACTTCTGGCAAATGTTTAATCCCCTTTTCCTCATGTAACTCGATCTCCATGGCATTTCAACTTGATGTCCCTTTTCAAATTTTGTTTACATTGATAAATCCATCTTCCTTTAACAACTATCAAAGTAGCATCCTTTTGGAATAAACACAGACAAACATGGTTCTATATTTTTGTAAAAGAGTTAGATGACCAGAACCTTCTTACTATCTCTGAATTTGAAAACTGGGAGCTCCAACACTGCTGTGACTGAAATGGGGCCTGTTAGGGAAATCCTTGGCACATAACAAAGAATTCTGGCAGAAAACTGCCTGTAGTTAACCCCTTGATGCCCCATTAAGCCAGGGGCGGCTTTTCAGTATTCAGGTCAGCTGTTCAGAGAGATTATCAGGTCTGACCAGGCTTGAAGGCTATAAAAACTGACCTTTTCTAAATGTTCACCCTGATGCTCGCATGGAAACAAATTTGCTTTTTTAAGAGTCATTCAAATTGTTTAATATCTATATATATATAATTGCATAAAATATCTTTTTGAAATGAAATCATCTTACTCTTGTACTTTGATAAATTCAAGTTACATAACATTATTATACCCCCGAAACGAAGTTTGGGGGGGGGGGGGTATATAGGAGTCACCCGGTGGTCGGTCGGTCGGTTGGTCGGTCGGTTGGTCGGTCGGTCCAGCGGTCCGTTGCATTTTCCTTGTCCGGAGCATAACTTTAAAACCACAAGTTGGAATTCAATACAACTTCATGCAATGATCAAGCACATGGAGAGGAAGTACAGTGCACAAGAACCATAACTCCATCTTCAATTATTAAAGAGTTATTGCCCTTTGTTACTTTTCCTTGTCCAGAGCATAACTTGAAAAGTACATACTGGATTTCAAAACAACTTCATACAATGGTCAACCACACTATGAGGAAGTGCAGTGCACAAGAAACCATAACTCTATCTATCGGAATTACAGAGCTATTGCCCTTTGTTACTTTTCCTTGTCCAGAGCTTAACTTTAAAACTACTTGTTGGAATTCAAAACAATTTCATATAATGGTCAAGCACAATAAGAGGAAGTGAAGTTTACAAGAACAAATGTTATGAGCATCACCAGCAGTTCAGCCCACCAGTGGCTCAGCATGCATCAAGCACAATGAGATAAAGTGCAGTTTACAAGATGAAATGTCATGAGCATCACCAGCAGTGCAGCCCACCAGTAGTTCAGCCAAATTACAGGAACAACAGTCTTTGGTTTTCATGGTGTTGTATATTCAGTAAGTAATACCTATAAAATTCTCTTTGTGCATGCTTGAACCATAATTAGTCTTCTTTGATTTTAATGGTGTTGTATATTCTGTAAGAAATAACAATAAAATTTTCTTTGTGCATGCTAGAACCATATCTGACTTTCATAATACACATCTTGCCTTATGTAGAACAACATGGGTACAGCCAGAGATAACTTTTTGGTAAAGGATTTACAATTTTACTTTGAAGCCAAATGTTGAAAAACTAAATTTACCCCCCCCCCCCCCAAAAAAATAAAAAAAAAAATAAATATTAAGACATAAGCAACTTCTTTGTTTTCAAAACTACTTACAGTTTGGTAACTTTCACTTCTCAGGTAACAAATACTTTTCTCAGGTTACAATTTGAACAATGCTTGTACATCATAGACCAAAAAGTGATCCTTGGAAAGTAGTGTATCTTCCTTAATTATACCACATCATTCTTTTATATCAAACTTTTGCTGTAACAAAAAAAAAATAAAAAAATTTTCAAGTTACTTCACTAAGACATTAGAATTGTTAAAAATTTACACCCAATGATGTGGCATGTACCTTAAAGGAAGCTGCATTGCCCATGGCATACCTCCCAGAACACTCCTTCACAAATATTGAAATCATTTTAAAATCATGTAAAATTAAAGCAACACATTAAAATATAATATAATGCTATTTTCCCAAATGTTTTAAAAACAATCTTCTGTACAGTATGTTTTTCTCTCTGGTACCTTACTTACATAAAATATATGTTAAGGAGTGTGCGGTGTACCCGGTAACACTACAGAACATTTCATGTCACTAAGAATGTATTTGATGCTTGTTGTTGTGGTTTTCCTGACTTACACAATATACAAATGTATCCTATTATATCCTCAGTTTTCACCAAATTATGATAATGCACTTTGTAATTGCTTTTAATATGCTGGTGTTGGTATTTAGTAAATTGCTTTAGTGTATTGGTATTTTTTTGCTTGTGCACACATTGTTTTCATTTTACTTATTAGTATCATTCCTGTTTTCATCATACGCATCACATGTATTTTCTGTAGTGGCTAAATGTCATGCAAGCTTTTTCATGCATTAGTTCTTTCCTTTCAGATAGCAAATAAGACTCGGCAATACTCAGAAGTTTTTCCCTCTTCTTTCTCTGTTGATTTTTTATAATATTACCAATAACATTCGGCTGGTAAAGGATTTTTTATGTTTGATACAGCAAAAAGCTCACTCCGGTTGCTGATATTGTTCTGGCAGTTGAGGACCTCCATAATGATGCCAGATACAGTTGGAAATGTTGTTGTTTAGAAATTTGCTTCAACATGAACATTTTTCTATTCTCAGATTAAAGCAAGTAAATATGTCTGATTGTAAACCATCGCAGGAAGAAGTGCAACCAGCAACGCCATCAAGTACTACCGGCACTGTTGCACAATCTCAACCAAGCTATTATTCTAGCACACATAAAACTTGGAAGCAGTCAAGTCTTTCTCAGCATGTTGTTATGTATGCACCGGTGCCATCCAAACCTACATCTGCTATAAGTGAACCTTCGCCAAGCTTCTCTCAGGGAACTTCAAAACAATCACCACCACCTTCTGGACCACTAGCTGCTGCAACCAAAATAACACAGTGCTTGCAACAGCACTTTGAGGATGCCGACACTCACCTGAAGGTCGCCATGTACCATCTCTCCAAAAATGAGCCCAAAGAAGTCTCAAAAACCCTTGAGAAAATAAGAAATATGAATAAGGCCAAGCACCATCAGCTCCAGTTCCATCTTAACACTCTCAAGACAAGTAGTTGTGTACTGCAGCAGAAAGTGGCATCACTGCAGAAAAGAGAAAAGTACCTATTAAACACTCAGGCAGAATGCAGCAGAAGATGGAGTCTTTCACCTCTATCTTTGATAATGACATGGATGAGCCTGCTTGTAAGAAACGTCTGTTTGAGGACACTGATGACAAGGAAGCTGGTGACAAACAGTAGAATTTGTTGGAAATTATCATCTTATATCTTGTGTAGCATTTGCTTACACATTTTAACTCATTTGCCCCCGTAAATCATTGTTTAACATTATTTTCTATATCAGTTTATATGTGTTTTGCTATATATGCATAATGTTTAACATATTGTGTGAAGAAACACTTTTCCAAGAAATCATCTTTAACATCTTCTTTGACACTTTAGACTAGGCATACAAACTGACTTTATTCTCAAAAAATCACGGAGCAGCTCATTTTCCCCAGAAATAATGGAAGAGCCTGCATGTTAGAAATATATATTTCAGCAGGATGACAAACAATAGAATTTCCATGAAATTATTTCATCTTGTTTACCGAAAATCATTGTTTAACATATTGTGCTAAGAATGCAATTTTATATAACATTTTATATGCCTTTTGCCATATATGGATAATGTTTTTACACCCATTCTCTTTCTTTTCCTGAATGCTACATTGATTACCAGGTTTAACATCTTATGTAATGTGACATTTTCTTGCTTAGAATATAGTTTTGTATAGTTTTTTATGTGCCGTTAGCTATATATGCATACTGTTTATATACCATTCTCTTTAATTCCTGAATGCTAAAATTTACATCTTGTGTTACATTTTCTTGCTAAGAACACAATTTTTCATAATACTTAATGTGTCTTGTGCTAAATATGCATAGTGTTTGAACACCAATCCTTTACTTTTCTTTGAATATCTGGTTTTCTATACTTTCCTGATTCAGTATTGATAGTATATAAAGTAATCGTTTTCCACTTTTTTGTTGATAATGTAAGTAATACTTTTCCACATTATCTATTCGTGTTAATATTTGTAATTTTCAAAGGTGGAACAGGGTTCTCATGGAATAGTATCTTTATTACATCAGTACACAATTGTTTTCTGATTTATTCTAAAATTTATAATTCCGATCATATTTATGCTTTAAGTCATTTACAACAGCTGGTTTTAGTATACTTTGGCTTAATTATTACATCTTTTTTAAAACTATTTATTAATAAAAGATAAATAGACTACTTACTGCTTTAGAACCTTGTTCTAGCCTTTCTGAGACTGGCACTTTTCCTCCTAGCCAGTCTCTTGTTTTTGTTTATGTATAATGAAAGAAATAAAACAATTTCAGGTTGAAGTAACTCAGAGCAATGAACAGAGCAAAACGTGAGAGAGAAAGAAAAAGGAAACAAGTGGCACGCACTATTGCCTCTACACCTGAAAGTGCTACTAACACGCATACTACCAGCAATAGTCGAACTTCCAGACCTATGAATAAGGCTAGCACACACACTACCCCACTGGTAATTCAAATTTTTTATATTGTTGATTTTATTGTTGATTTTTAAGAAATATCTTCAAAGCCCCTTCTGGCTATATTAGGTCCTCATTCAAATTTCTGAACAAATTAGATAACATAAGAAACACCCATTGCATCTGAGGACACACGAAACTTGTAATCAAGCGGTTTCATGAAATTCGTAGATACTGGCTCTTTTGATACTCCACTTTATATTATCAAACATTGAAGTACTGTTTATAATAGTTCTCTTTATTCAAACCCTTGATGATTGCTTATTGTATAAGTGGTTAATTTTGCGACGTGGAAATATTTGTGATTTTTTGCAAATCGAAATTATTTGCAAATATTTGATCGCGTTAAAATAATTTCTTTTTAGGCAAATTTTCTTCTATCATTTGCAAACACATTTTCATACAGCATCTTACATGAGTAAATTTTACTGTTCAGGTACAAAGATTATTTTTCTCATTCCTTGTTTGTTTAAGTTTGGTCTTAACAAAATAACTAATGTTTTAATAAAACAATATATGTGTTAATAACACAATAGGTTATTCATATAAAAAAAATTTAAAATGTTTATTTCAAACAGTTATATAAATAATTAAAGTATTAATGAGCTGAATAGAACAATTACAATAAAGGCATATTCTTAACATGTACCTGCGTAATTTATGATATCACAAAAACAGTATTAAATTCGAGAAATCATATTTTGGCAAATATTTCTGCACACAAAAAGTCCACTTTTTGACATTCGCAAAATTTTTGTGACGCATAAATATCCACTTACACAGTATACTAAA
>CM037792.1:41579977-41598679 GCA_021229015.1 Solen grandis
ACCTTTTTTTAAAATTTTTTAAAACGGTTTTTGGGGTTTTATTTTTTATATCATGGCAAGCAGGCAACCAGAGCTCCCTGATCATGGGACTAAGATTCTACACAGTTTGCATGGCAAAGAAATATTCATATACCATTTTAAGTTCAATAAATTAATAACCATCAAGTCAAAAATAAATTTGTACATGAATATTCATCAGATTGAAGATGAACAAGAGGGCCAAGATGGCCCTTGATCGCTCACCTGAGAAAGATGATTGCTCAAGAAATAAAGATGCTAGAGTGTAAAAGTGAAATCTGGCTTTTTTTTATGATGAAAAGGGCATAACTCCTAAATTAACTTGTCAATATCAGTTATAACTGAACCAGATTGCAAAATTATGGGCATAAACATTGTCTTAAAAAAGACTGCTAATAAATGAAGATGCTAGAGTGTAATCAAAGTGAAATCTGGCATATTTTTTTATATTTAAAGGGGCATAACTCCTGACCTTATCAACAGATCTCAGCTTTAATCGAACTCAATCAAGATTTGGTCATAAGTATTGCCATAAAGTTTTTAAAAGATGAAGAAAAAAAGGTTTTAAAAGGGGTTAACTACTGACCTAATTGACGGATCTTAGCCATAATCGAACTCAATCAAGACCTTATGGTCATAAGCATTGCCATAAAGTTTGAAGATGATTAATCAAAAGATGCAGATGCTAGAGTGTAAACAAAGTGAAATCTTGCATTTTTTGAATATTAAAAGGGGCATAACTCCTGACCTAATTGACGGATCTTAGCCATAATCGAACTCAATCAAGACCTTATGGTCATAAGCATTGCCATAAAGTTTGAAGATGATTGCTCAAAAGATGCAGATGCTAGAGTGTAAACAATGTGAAATATGGCATTTTTTGAACAATAAAAGGGGCATAACTCCTGACCTAATTGACCGATCTCAGCTATAATCGAACTCAATCGAGACATTATGGTCATAAACATTGTCTTAAAGTTTGAAGATGATTGCTAAAAAAATAAAGGTGATAGAGTGTAAACACTAAAAATTGTTGACGCCGCACGACGCATGACAGACGAATCAGAATTGTGTTTTCAAGACAAAAATGGAACCATGACCAAAAATATTATTGATCAGACATAAAAAGCCTTCATAAATACAAGGCAGATATGACCAAAGCTCAACAGATTAAGAGCCATGATGTAGAACTTTGATATTCCAAACAGATTATGAGAGTAACACATCTGTTATGGAAATCCTTCAAAATATAACAATGATCCACAAAGTTATGGCAAGATTCACCACTATAAATACTCACTGAATATGCATAAACTGTGCACTATGACCTTGACCTCTGAGCTGACAATAGGGGCCTTGCACACTGACTCATCATCTAATCATGAAACTAACCTTAGACAAATTACTTGGAAATCTGACCATGACCCATAAAGTTAAAGGATGGACACTAAGTGGAAACAACACAATTTAGTATGCAGTGGAGGTTGGCAAAATTCAAACTAAAACTGTGACCTTGACCCTTAGGCTGCCATTATGGTTCTTACACATTGTTTTGCTATGGTGATCATGATACAGTCAACCCTCGTTACATCGGCGTTCGATACAATGGCAAATTCGAGATCCGGCAATAAAAGTCATGTAACGGATTTCTTTGTTCTTTATTTCTCCCTTTACAACGGCAAACTCGGCTTCTGGTACCGGCAGCAATTTTCAGCAGACGAATCTCCGTTTCATTGTGTAATCACTTTTCGTTATAGCGGCAACCTTACGGACGGCTTTTGATCATTGCCGATTTTCGCCAAAGGGACAAGGTCTTTACACGGGTGATCACAGCTGAACATTTGTTTACATATGCCGCATTTCGTAGTGGAGGATTTCATTGTTTGAGAGAGTAATAAATGGGAAGCCACTCCAGTAGACGTGTGAACAACTTGCCTTTAATTAGACAGATAACCGTTGTTAGGGATTGAAATAGGTGTGGTGATCAGTTTTTGTTTGTTTTAACACGGATGAAAAACATACTTTTGATCAAACTTATAGCTGCATCGATTGCTGATGATATCGATAAGTGGTATCAATTAATGAGGTGATCATTTTGTTTTGTTTATTACACGGCTTTCAACATGCCTTTGGTTACAAATTTAGTCGAGTTTCAATCAACGTGTTGTCAGTTTGTAATGATTTTCAACAATAGGTAACTGTACCTACCAATGGGAAAATGAAGAGATAATTTCTTGATGCACGAGAGTTAAAGATATCCAATCAATAAACGTAATTTATAATTGTTGATAATTATTGTTATGTTTTTATATCCTTACTTGTATCCTGACTTTCATTCCAATAAAAAAGTTAAAGCAATCACATAAAAGAAAATAAACTGTAATTTCTATTTTTGTTTATTATGTCTTTTCCCTTTATGATATAAGTATGTTCGTAAAGCTGTTATACCTAACCGGAAGTTGTATATACATGTAGCATCTACATATTTACAAAGTAGGGTAAAGCATGAATACGTGTATAATTTTTCAGGT
The DNA here is from genome assembly GCA_021229015.1 of Solen grandis. Classification (NCBI taxonomy): domain Eukaryota; kingdom Metazoa; phylum Mollusca; class Bivalvia; order Adapedonta; family Solenidae; genus Solen; species Solen grandis. The sequence goes on from CM037792.1 coordinate 41,582,527, forward strand.
AAAACAAAGTTTATTTACAAATCACACACACACACACATGATACATGAAATACGTGTAGAATTAATTCAGATGCATCATAAAAGTTATATTAGCCTTATCATTTATTATTTATAAATCCCTTTCACCGAAATCAACATTACGGTTAAGTGGGTGGGATGTGTAAATAGGAAAATAGGATTCGCTCATTACACCGGCAAATTCGATACATCGGCAAAATTGAGATTTACGAACACTGCCCGTGTAACGAGGGTTGACTGTAAAAATCAAACCATTATTCCAAAGGTTACACACTATCTTTCAGGCTTCCCTTCAGCCACTGTCATGGAGGAGGGGGATACAAACATGAAGCCATTTAATTAATATTGGAAATGAAGAGGGGTTGCTAGACAAATTAACAGTATGCACTGCTATACATTATTATGAATAGCAGATCATGTATGTACCGCAGAAATAACATTTATAAACATATTGATTTTTTTTGTATGATTAAATGTCGATGCTAGAGATGTAAATGCCTGTGTTCACTATAAATTGCCATAAAATATCTTATTGACAAGCCAGCTGTGCATCCAGAAAACTTTGAACCATGCATATATCAGAAAAAATGCATTTTGCACTCCTTTTATGCATGTTTAGATAGCATATTTTGTTGATTGTGTTAAAACTGTGGGTTTCTGATGATGATACTTTGGCAGTATTTGCACAGTGGTACTACTATCATACAAGAAGATCTGCTAAAATATAAATCAACGGTGTATTATTTGTTATTATCAGTGAGTATATTGAAAGGAGTGTCCCATAAACTTCTTTGATATGGTCTCATTAACATGAAAATGAAAGATCATTTACAATGATGGTATCAACAAAATTAATCCTTTACCTCATTAATATTTATGATCAATTTAATGACTTGATGAAAATTGATTCTTTTTTAATGAATAATGTACACCTCTGTATGAAACAATGGATTTTCATTTGCTTTGCAGACTGTGTTAGATCAGAGCCACTTTTATATAAGTATGAGCAAAAAGACCCTGATCAGACAGTTCCTGAAAAGAGTTTTCTGATCCGGATCACCTCTGCCCTTATGAGGTAAAGGGTTAAAGACTTTATGATAGTGATGATTTTATTGCAGTTCTTATGATGAAGTTTATATAGGGAAAATATAAAGAACCCATAGATGCTATTATGGAGAAAATGCTACTTAAGAGAAAAACATTTAAAGAAAAAAAAAATCATCATTGTTTGGCAGACCCCTAAAGCCTCAAAACAACAAATAAAGTACATTATCAATGGAGCTAATATTTTAGTAATGAAGTCACTATAACTGTCTTTCAGTCAACCATATGAGATAGTGAAACAGACTATAATATACTTTTTGATATTGCAGATATTTAGATAGTTGGGCCAAAACATCTTGGAGAATTGTTTCCATAAAATAACTGTATCATCAAAGAACCTGATGCCATGATGGCCCTAAGTCGCTCACCTGAGAAACATTGTCTTGATGGTCTGTACATGTCACTTTCTTGTAGGCAAGTCACTTTCTTGTAGGATAGTCATACTGAATACATTATCCATACACTAATACGGCAAGATCATTTCAATTCCAGACATCAAACAGTACCTTAGGGCCAAATTTGAAGGACATAGATTAAAAATATTAAAGTAGATCACTGGGTCATGGTCAAGGTCACCCAAGATCAAAGTTCAATGCCAACACACAAAACTGTACCAGTTGTCTAAATTTGAAGGCCCTTGCTTAACCCTTTTCCCTCATATAGACTCATTTTTGACGCACTCAATAGGTAGCACATAAAGCCTGATCTGCAGAAAACCACGGTTAAACCTTACCAAATTTAATTAAAAATCCTCATTTCCAGACCACTGAGGAGCAGCGAACAGCATAAAACCTGATCAGCCTGCGAGTTACTTGCAAGCTGATCTGGTTTATCTTTCGGCATAGAACCTTTTTGGATTCTAATTTTTTTTAGTTAACAAAAACAGTGGGTTTTTCCCTTCCAATGTAGGGTAAAAAAAAGTTTTATTTTTAGAAATGTTTTAAATTCTAAAAAGAGTAATAAAGGAATTATGTTTTTGATGTTTTGCAACAAAGCATGAACACTTTTTGGTACCTCTACCAAAAATAAACAAATAAATAATATTGCTTAAAAATCGGGGGTTTTGTTTTTTTTAGTGGCTTATTTTTTTAAGAGATATTTTGAAAATGCAAATTTTTTTTTAGTTTTAGGGTAAAAAAACTGGCAGTCCTAGTAAATAATGGAGAGATACAGGAGTGAAGGTTGGGGGTTTTCCCTTGGCATAAAAAAATCCTACTAAAAAGCTTTAATTCGGGACTAACTCGGGCCCCTTTGCCTAGATAATGTGACTGGTATTTGTGGGTATCATCCACACATTGTGTAAAGGCTTGCCCCTTCTTGACTATTTGAGTTTAATATCCCCAAAAAACTGATTCCAGTTTTAACTTCCCAAATTAAGGGAAAAAACCCAAAAGCACGGGGGGCTTCGGTAAAAACCGACCAAACCGCAAGCAAAATCCAAAATCCTGCTGGGGTTTAAACCCAAAGGTTATGTCTTCATTTGGCAAAATTTCACATAATTAAAAAATTTATTGGTGGAAAATTTTAAACCACACATAAAAAACTGGGATGGCAACATATTCATATTGGTAACGTTTAGATATTAATCCTAAATTAATTCAATATTCTAATAAAAAAAAATAAAATTAGATAAATTTAAAAAAAATTTTTAAAATTAAGTTTTTAATTTCCCTTCAAATTTTTTCTAGCCATTAACCTAAATGAAAATTCCATTTTGGGGGGCCCTGTGGATATTATCATTGGTAAGTTTAGGATTCCCCTTTTTAATGGGGATGGCTTGGACATTGTTTGATTTTTTTATTTTAACTACTAGACTAATAAAATCGCCAAATTAAGTGCGGCCCAAGCCACAATGAAAAGGGGTTTGTAAAAGGTAAATTTTTATTTTGGTCCCCTTTGGTTCCAATTGATTAAACGGGGTTGAAAAAAACTTTTGGCCCCCAAAATATGGAAGGGTTTTCCCGAAAGATGACAGTTTGCACAGTAGCAAACCTTGAATCGGAAATTTAATTGGACATTTAAATGATGTAGGAATTTTTTTTAAGTTAAAGAAAAAAAAGACTGCTATTACGTTTGAAACTTTCATCCAACGAAAAAACCAACTTAAAAACCCTTTAGCAAAATTTTTCACCTCAAATAAAGGGTTAAGAACCAAATCCCCCCCCCCCTTCCCCCCCTTTTCAAAATTTTTTTAAGGGGGGAATATCCCATAAAAAAGCATCATCGGCAATGGACTGATACAAAATTCCCTCCCTTTGTTTATAACGGTCAATTTCCCCGCAATTAAAACCTAGTGGTGATATATGAAAAGGGAATACATTAAGGGCATAGGGAAAGCTAAAAAAGGAAAGTCCCGGGTGACTACCTCGGGAAAAGGTGCCATCACCAATCATGGGGACTTTAAATGACGAATTTTAACTCCCATCAGAGCACCCCGACCTGAGGGGGGAAAAGGCAAAAAACCAGTTTTAGAACTGCAAATGTAACTAAAGTTTGTCAAATTCCAATGGGGGGGCATTTCAACATTTACAACCCTAACAGCAGAAATGGTAACCCACAATTCTCTATCCCAACAACCCCTTAAGGCTTTCAACCAGAATGGAAACCCCCCAAATTATGTAAATCCTAAAAAGCCCTTTTGGGGGGACATATTTTAACGAAATGTCCCTAAAAAGGATATACCCCTATAAAATGAAGGGGACAGGCTGGTTTATTGGGCTGCGACCATTACTACTGGATATGTTCGGAGACAAATTCTTGTTCGGAAAAATTTTTTAATTTTGTTTATTATTATAAATTTCCTCCAATTGATGAAATAGGGGTTTTCGAATAAAAAATCCTGAGGATTTTTATAGCCATTTACAAGTTAAGGGCCCGTTCCCCTGCAGTGGGGATATTTAAAAACCCTCGGTAATAAGGATTTTTTGGTTCCTCTCATAGCCCGCCCAGCAGAAGAAAATTACCGATTGGCGGGTTCCCCTGAATAACACTAAAAAAGTAACCCCCAAACCCCTTAAAAAGGAAAATTTATTGTGCCTTAAAGAAGGAGAAGTACAATTCGCCGTACTTGGGGGAACCCAAACAAAACCCCCCTACTTAAAAACAAAACACGGTTGGGTTTTTGACAGGGGCCACTGTTTTGTATTCCCAAACTCCGTTTGAAAAGAAACTTCTCCAAAACAGGAATTCGTAAATAAGGGGAAAAGCTACCCCCCAGTTTTGTTTCAAAAATTTATCAAAAAAAACGTGCATTCTGAAATGCGGACGTAAATTTGAATAATTCACGATGTATGGTGCTTTTTGTTTTGTTTTTTGGGGTTTTTTTTATTTTAAAATTTTAGAAAACTATGGAAAAATAAATAAAAAAAAAAAAGTTCTCTTCTTTTTTTTTGGGGAGAAGAGAGAGGAAAGGTCAAGAGAAAAAACGCACCAGCCAGATTAAAATTAAAAGAAACCTCATAAATTAAAATCCCACTGAGACAACAAACCACTTTCGTTTTTTTATTATCTATTTTAAAAGGAAACTTTAGGGGACTTGGAATTTTGGGCCCCCGTAACTGTTTTCGCTTAGCACTAAAAGCAATTTAAAGGAAAACCTATGAAAATTGGGGAAAAAGATTAAAAAAATTTTCAATATTCGCGGGGTTTAACCTATCCAATTTTTGAATTCCAAAATGGTATTTTTGCCATCCCCTAAAAAATCGAGATGATTTACTTTAAAATATTTACATTTCTGTAAAATATCTTTTGATTTTTTAAAAAATTTCCTAGTTGTTTTGATTTTCCTTTGGTCAAACTGAAATCAAAAAAAAAAAAAATACCTACTATCAGGCAAGAGATGAGCTGAGCATCTGCATAAAGCAAAATTTAAATGATATAAAAAGAAGGCTGTAATGAACTTTAAATGCTCACGACTACCCAAATGTGAATGTCAAAGGTCAGTCAAACTTCCGTACATTTCCCTTTTTAGAAACAAAAACCTTTTTTTTTGTCAGATACAGCCCCATAAAAAATCAGTCAGCATCATGTCTTTTAAAAAACAAGGGTGTCTTTGGAACACATGTCATTCAAAAGTGTGACGGAAAAAGGAAATGACAGACAGCAGAGGACGGATGGACAACAGACAGAAAAAAGGATCCCTAGTAACCCTTGCTTACCAGGTGAAACAAAATTACTTTCATTTTTCCCAAATAAAAGGTTTAAAAAACAGGATACTAGATAATATTGATCTATCTGCTGCCAATGTTTTAACCGGGTTTTGCCTGATCAACAGCATTTAAATGCAGCGGTTTTTTTATTTTTATTTATTTTTGGTCTTTTCCCTTTACTTCGCAATGTATCCCGCAAGGAACAATGTGTTTGGGGGAAATTGAGTATGAGCAAACAGACCCCTTTTTGGATCATTTCCAAAGCAAACTGACACTTGATCCCCTGTTAAAAAACCCCCAGTAGAGTCAAATTTTTAGTAAGATTTATGTTTTAAACTGTAAATAAATTACACTGATGTGTGGTATTCACAGAGGGGGCGTTAAGTTAAGGGTTTAAACAAAATACTGTTTTGTAAATTTTAAAAAAAAAAAAAATGAATGCTAAAATTAATAAGGTTGCCCATTTAAATGGTGGCCACTAATACCGACGACCCCGTCTAATTTCCAGCCATCTGTAAATTTTTGAAACAAACATAACCTAAATTAAATCTTCGTTTTAACATAAAATGAGGAGATGAGAAAAAAAATATACATAAGACTGTCCCAGCAGGATAAAGCAGAGATTAATTGTACAGTGAGCATGGATTGGCTTGATTAGCACACATGACCCATATAACAATCAATTGATTATTTTTCTTTAAAAAAAAACATACAGCACATTAACCTTTCCTCATGAGGAAACCATAAAAAAGACCTATGCGAACAGCATAAAACCCTTTTTTTTTCCCCCCATTTTTTTTTTTAAATTTTTTGGGTTTTTTTGCAGATAGGCTTTTGTGGTACCTATTTGGTGCCTCAAAAAAAGTCTATATGAGGGAAAGGGTTAAAAAGGTAATTCTGCATTGTATCAAATGTAATGTTTTTTTTGGGAATTTCCAAACAACCCCATTAGAAACCTTTCCCAAACCGAACTTGGTAAACCAAAAATTCCCCCTAGATCGGAAAGTTGGCAAATATAACCAGCTATATGTGGTTATTCTCAAAAGTAAAAAATTATTTTTAGTGCTGGTTATTCTCGGTTGGAACAGTTGGCTAAGGTAGCCGGTAGCCAGCTACTGTAAAATGGGAACTTCAAAGGAAAAGGGAGTACTAGTACCCGCTACCAGGGAAACTTTTTGATATTTTGCAATTAAATCTTTAGTGAAAGAGAAATCCTAAACAATTTAAAATTCCGATTCTGAAGATTTAAAAATCCCAAAAAATAACAAATTTTTAACTTTTAAAATTTTATCATCGTAACCAAATTTCATTTTTATTTTTGCGAAAATATCGAAGAAACAAGTACTTAGAATGTCTTTTTTATGAAAACATTAAATTAAAAATTCATAATTGCTGGTTTTCCCCCCCGAAAAATACCAAACTTTATTTTAAAAAGTCAAAAAGCCACCAACTACCGGTCATTTTTTTGGGCATTAATATTTTTTAAATGTTTTCCCCCCGAAAAGATAAGTAGCTGGGTGTTAAAAATTTTATTTAAATTTTTAAATATGGATATATTCATAATTTTCATGGTTTACCTCAGAAAATATGAAACATCATTTAAAAATCTTGAATGGCTGGGCCGCTACTGGTCATTTTTATTGGACTACAAATTTTTTTCACCATTTTCGCCGAAAAAAAAAAAAAGTGGGGTTTTTTTTTTCATATATTTTTAAAAATGGATTAAATTTATAATTGTCATGGTATTCTTACCGAAATACCAAACTTCGTTTATATCTTCAAAGATATCGACAGCTCCGGGACATTTTTATTGGGGAATTTTTTTATTTTTTAATTTTTTTTTTTTTATATTTAAACTGAAAAAACAAGCAGTGGGTGTTTATTTTTCATACATTCAGAAAATGGATATATTCAAATTATATTGTATTCCCCCCCGAAAGTCCAAACTCCATTTAATATCTTGAATGAGATCGCCATACGGACTTTGTTTGGGCTACCCAAAATTTTTCACCATTTTCGCCCAACAAAACAAGTGACGAGTGTTTTTTTTCATATATTTTATAAAAAAAGGATATCCCTATTTTTATGGTTTTCCCGTCAAAAATACCAAATTTCATTTAATTCATTAAAAAATCACCAGCTACCGGTACATTTTTTACTGGACTATCAAATTTTTTTTTTAAGTTTTCCCGAAAAAAACAAGTAGCTGGGGTTTATTTTTCATAAAATAATAAACTACTGATATATTAAATTGCCATGGTATTCCCCCAGAAAATATTTTTTGAGCAGACTCTCCCCCATTTTTACCTGTCACAAAAAACCCAAATTTTTGCTGTGGTCCCCGGTGGTCATTTTTGGTAGTGGGAGATAGGGATAGGCACTGGTGTTAATTTTGAATTGGGAGCTAAGTAGTTTATAATTTAAAATGTAGTATGTCATGTGTTTAAATATCTGGAAACATTTTTCAATTGCAGTGTACAAAATGTATATGCTATTTCTTTTTAAATAGCGTTTTGTATTTACTTTTCTAACACAAAAGACAATTGCTCGTGGGGGAAAGTTTGTTATATATTTTATTTGGCCATATAAAAATGTATTTATTATTTTTATAAAAAAAAACACCCAGCTATTTTTTCAGGCGAAAACATTCAGGAAAAATTGATGTCCAATCAAAAGTACAGGGAGCTGGCGAGTCTTTTAAAAATATTAAAGAAGTTTGGGATTTTCTGGGGGGGGGGAAAAACCTGAAACATTAGGGGTATTCTAAAGTTGTTTAAATTTGAAAGAATAAACACCCCTACGTTTTTACCCAAACAGTAAAAATATTAATCCAATTAAAAATTTACGGCCCCCCCCCCTTACGCCCCTTGAAAAATAAAAAAGGTAGTTGGGGGTTCCCCAATTTGAAAAACAGTAGGTTCTTATTTTTAGGAAAAAAACACCAGCCTTTTATAGGAAAAACATTAGAAAATATTTTAGTCCAATCAAAATGTACAGGTAGCTGGGGAAGCTTTTAAAGATATTAAATGAAAAATTTTGGTATTTTTGGGGGAATACCTGACTATTTGAATATCCAAGCTTTTGAAAATATGGAAAAAAAACACCCCATTTTTTTTTTTGGGGAAAAAATTTAAAAAAAAAATTTGACGTCCAATCAAAGTAGCTGTCCAGGAGCTCTTTGAAGGTATTAAAAGAAAATTTGGATTTTGGTTGGGAATACCCTGGCAATTACGAATTTTTCCTGTTTATGAAAATATGAAAAATAAAAACCCCTACTTGATTTTTCAGCGAAAACATTTAGTAAAATTTTGAAGTCAATCCAAAAGTCGGTACTTGTGAACGCTCTGAAGACAAAACTGAAGTTTGGTATTTTCTGGGGGGGAATCCATACAATTTCAAAAATATTATAGTTGAAGAAATTTTGAAAATAAACACCAGCTACTTTTTTTTTTCGGCGAAAAAGGGGAGAAAAAAAATTTTCAAATCCAATCAAAATGACCGGTACTGGCGAGCCTTTTAAAAGGGATTAAATGAAGTTTGGTATTTTCTGGGGGGAATCCATGGCAATTACGAAAAATTTCCTAGTTATTATTTTTATGAAAATAAACCCCCCGCTACTTGTTTTAGGCGAAAACATTTAGGAAAAAATTTTATAGTCCAATCAAAAAGTACGGTAGCTGGCGAGCTCTTTAAAGATATTAAATAAATTTGGGATTTTTGGGGGAATACCAACAATTAAATAACCTAGTTTATGAATATAGAAAAAAAAACACCCACCACTTGTTGTTTTTTTCGAAAATTTGAAAAAAAATTTTTGACAGTCAAATCAAAAAAACCGTAGTGGCGCGTCCCGAAGATATTTAAAAGAAAATTTGGAAAAATATTCATTTTATTTTTCATGAAAAAAAAACACCAAGCTACTTGTTTCTTTGAAAAAAATATAAATTTAAATTTTTGTTTCGCAGATACAATTTAAGGATTTTTTTTTTTTTTTGGGGCCTTAAATCTATCAGAATCGGGAAAAATGTTTAAGTTTTAGGATTTTTTTCACTTAATGGTTTTAAAAAAAAAATAAAAAAAACCCCGGTACTGCTACTAGTAGTGCCCTTTTTTTTTTAAAAGTTACAGTTCAGTAGTTGGCTACTTTTAGCCAATGTTTCCCCGAGAAGTAACCCGTACAGTAACTAACTTTACTTTCGAGAAGTAACCACACTAGTAGTTTTGGGTTTTAGTAGCCAACTTTTCCGATCTAATTCCTCTCCATTTATAGTTTTTTTCCCCCCCAAATTCCACCTTTCAGGCCAGAGTTTTTTATTCTTAAAATTTTCGGACCAGCCAACTCCATGTTTTCCCAAAACCCATACTTGCTCAACTGTATTGGGGCACTAATTTTATCATCTTGTGGGTTTCCCCCAAGTGTTTTACAAAAACAAATTTTTTTAAAATTTTTTATTGCTTGTAAAAAAGAATTTTAAAGATCTTGATTTATTAATGACCGTTGCTAAAACATCAAAAACACAAATGTTTTAGTTTTAACTGATGATCATAAAGTTAAAAAATGTTGATATCCTGTTTTACTTTAAACAAGCTGAATCACAGCATGGATAACCCCATAAATGCAGGGTTGTACTACATTTAAGGATGTACAGCACACATGTGTTTAATTTAAATGTTTTTTTATGTTTTTCATCAAAAATGTACTAAAGTAACTATTAAAGGGTACTTTTTTTGGGCTAATCTTTTTTTTTTTTTCCCTCCTCCCACCCCTTAACTTTTAGAAAAAAAATCTTAAGTCTATTAATAAAAAAAAGGCCTCATTACTAAACCAAAAAAAATTGCGGATTAAAAATTTTGCTCTTCAGAATTAGGAATCTCACGCTATGATCTCGTCCTGGAAAACCCGATAACTAAGATTTCTTTACATGCTCCCCATAATTAGCCCAAACTGTGAGCTATATATTTTTATCTTTTAAAATAAGTAACTGTTTCAGGGAAATGTTTTTTTTTAACCATACTTATCAAAGTACGGTAGTTAACACCCATTAATATGAAAAAATTAAATTTCCCTGGTTTATATTGCAGTGAATAAAATTTTTCAGTTATTTGTAGGAAAGTGAAAGATTTTTAGAGTCAAATTGATTTAAAAAATTATGGAAATATGACCCCCTTTCTACAAAACATAAATGGTTGATAATGCATTGGTGTTATAAAAATACAGAGCATCAAAAATAAAATAAAGACTCTGAATTTGTATCCGATTGTTCACTTTTGGCAGGGCGCCGTCCCAAAAACTAATGATATATCAGTCCTACTACATTTTTTCTTGTAAGTAATGAAATCAGATTAATTTTAAATGTTTATGATATTTTTTTTTTTGTACTTGGAAAGAGCTAATTGTTATTGTTTGTTTGTATGACTTTTCATAAAAATTTGGGGGGTAGTTCGAAAGGTTGACGTATGTAATAATCAAGCCTGCCCCGATTTAAACTTTAAACCAAAAAAAAAATCTTAATATGACAGTATCAAGCAGAGGTTACGTATCTGTTCTGAAAAATTTCATTCTATTAAATTTTTATGTAATGATTTTAAAATGCCCTGATTTGTCTTGCACAAACTTAAAGCTAGGGAATTTTTCAATTGGGAGCTCCAGGACCATCTTTTTTTGATTTTGCTTTTTCAAGTTAAGTCCCAGGACAAAATTCCATTCTCTATATATTTTTTTTTATTTTACGCCGCCCGAGGCGGTTGTATATTTGGGTCATCTTCTCTGTTGTCCCTCCGTAAAATCCCTATCTTGTGAACGCCCTCCTCCTCATTCTGAATAAACTTTTCAAAACTTGGTCAATGTCATTACTAAAAGGGTAGATGTGCATGAAAGTGGCGATTTTCCGGGCCATTTATTTTTACAAGATTTGTGCCCCTTTAAACTTAGTCTCTGTAGCTGTTGATATTGCAGACTTGTGAACGCAACTCCTCCTACATTTCTGAATGGTCTTTTTAAACTTGGTCAATGTCATTCTATAATGGGTAGATTGCAATGAATGGCGATTTTCGGTATTGATTTTTACAAGTTTGTGTCCCTTTAAACTTGTCTCTGTGTGATTGGGTATTGCAGAATTGTGAACGCAACTCCTCCCAAATTTCGAATGAATTTTTCAAAAAATTGGTCAATGTCTAACTATAATGGGTAGATGTGAATGAAATGGGATTTTTTTGGGTTTTATTAATTTTTTTTCAAGTTTTTGTCCCCCCTTTAAAAATTAGTCTCTGTAGCTGATTGATATTCACTTTTTGGGAAAGCAATTTTTTTGTTGGGGTTTTTGACCAATCTTTTCAAAACTTGGGCAAAGTCATTACTTATGGGTAGATATGCACAAAACAGGGGTTTTTATGTTTATCAATATTTTCAAAAGTTGCCTCTTAAACATGGTCTTTGAAAACAAACTCAAGTTTCTAAAAAGAAAAGTGCATAAACCCGGGTTTTTGGACAGTGATTTTTTTTCAAGAGTTATGGGAGAAAGAAAAAAGGATTCTTTTTTACTGCTATTTTTACCTACTGTCATATTGGAAGCATTTTTGGGTTCTATTCTGTTCAGCTAATTAAATTGGGTTTTTAGACTACATTATGGTTATGCTTTCAAAATTTTTAAAAGCAAAAAATTTAAAAACCCCTCTTGGGTTTTTTATTTTTGGGGCCAAAATTTTTGGGCATCAAGGACTCTTTTTTTTTTTTTTTGAAGTCATTTTTCGGCTTTTTTTTGTACTTATCTTTAATTGTTAACATGTCAGTCCCAAAATTTATTTTGCGTTAGCTTCCCAAAATGAGGCCAGGTAAGTTTTTCACACTTTTTTCTAGGTGGGTTGATCGTGGTGTCCAACCAAAAATTGTTGTAAATGCTAATTTATGTCTGAAAAGTTGAGTAAAAAAAACACAATCACGATAAAATCCCGAGTCTACTAGAGTACTTTAAAAATTTGCTGATAGAAAATTTTAAATATAGTTGTACTCTTGAACTTTTCTTGTGCTTTTTTTTGTTTTTAGTGTTTTTTTTTTTTGTTTGCATTGCATTTCATATTAAATATAATGTTAAATTTCCAGGATGAAATCTTCCTTTTTTTTAACATTTCCAATTTTATGCACAAAAAATTTAAAAAATTTAAAAATACAAATTATTGCATTTTTTTTTTGATCTGTGGGGAAAAAGTCATTTCTTTGATGGGGGAGGTTTAAATTTTTGCTTGTTTCTTAATTTTCTAACAGCTGAGTAGGACGATGGATAAAAAAAAAAATAAAATAATGTTTAAAAATCCTTTATATAAATCTTCATCGTTTATTTTTGTACCAATTCCCCACTGTATAAAACAAAATAAAAATAATAAACCCTGAATGCAAAAGGCTAACAAAAGGTTTCCTTTTGGGATTTTCATTTGAAACCATGAATACTTTCAATTACTGCAAAAAAAGGTTGCAGTAAATCCTTTAAATACTGCAAAAAAAATTTTAAAAAAAAAAAAAAAAAAAACAAAACTATAATGTAAAAATTTAAGGGGACCAGGTGTAAACTGTGGTCCCCAAAGGTTTTGGGGTTCCCCAATCCTGTTAGGGGCAAAGGTATTCTGTCCCAATCAAGGCACAAAATACTGGTCCAACCAGGAACCAAGAGAGATTAGTATAACTTATAAAACCTGTTTCCAAAAATTTGATTTGGTAAAAACAAATTTAAAAACAATTAACCCTTACAATGGTGTGGATTGTCCTGCCTTGCAACAGTGCATACCAAGATCAGCCTGCACATTCCCCTGAGTTGATCTGGTCTGCACTTTTTTGTATTCAGTCAATAACTTTTCAGCAAGCCATCCCTATAAACAACTAATGTACAGCCGAATAAAAATTGACAAGTCCAAAAAAAAGATTTTTGCTTTTGTTAAGGAAGAAACATACAAAAACTTTACCTTTACAAAATATGCTGAAATCTAAATTTGTATTTTGTAGGACACATGAAAACACTTATATGGCACAGTATACATTTACATGACATTGGGGAAGCTAGAGCTGCTAGAATATGAACTTGCTCCCTAGTTCAAAAAGGTTTGTTTTCATTACAAAATAATATCACTTTCTATAGGTTTGACTAATCACTCAAATGACCCCCCCCCCATCAACTCCGCAAAAAAAAAAAAACAACAACAAAATTAACACCGCGAGAAAAATGGGTGAATTTTTTAAAAATGCACTGCATATACCCATGTACTAAATTTTCTAAGCACCCAAATCATGGTCACTGGAAAAAGAAATTGCCATAACTTCTGTTCATATCTCGAAAATTTTAAAACCCTACATGCCTAAACCTTTGCTTTAATGCAAATATCTCAAAGTATAAAATCCTATTTTGAGATTTCAAAAAAACAACAAAACAAAAACAAAAATATCAGCAAACTTTGTACTCTAAAAAAAAAATATTTCCAAATTTTTCAAAATTTTCATCCACTATTGAAATTTTAAAATATTTTAAAATATGGTTTTATTTTTTAAATTTAAAATGTGGGGGGTGAGTGTGTTATTAACTTGACAACTCGATTCTTTCCCAAAAAACCCAATTACCAAAAAAAGCTGTAATAAATGTTCTAAAGATCCATTACCTCTAAACAAAAGTGTTCGTGGAACACGTGTGTACCTACTGAGGTGTGCAAAAAATGTGACAGACAGGGGATGATGGAAAAGTGCCCATGTTCACCTCTGCTTACAGCGGGGACACAAAAATTTTCCATTTTAGTACAAAAAAAAATATTCCAAGAAATTTCTTTTTGCTGTGTATTATCCTTTTGGGGTTGTAAAATTCGTAGTTATAATTAACCATGTAAAACTGTGCATAAAGAACACGTCATATGAAACATCACAGCGGTTATTCTTGGGCTTGGTGCAGCACTACAGTCTGCTTCTATATATATGTAGTTACAACAGTTGCATCAAGCCATTTCATTATCATTTATTATCTATTTAATTAATGCAAATTTGCAAAATTGAGTAATTCAAAAGAACTTACTGCTAAAGCGTACCTCTGTCAGGCCATCAAAACACGTCTATCAGGCCCCAAAACACAGCCTTGTGAAGTAAAGGATAAATTGCCTCTGAAATCAAAGATCATCTGTGCTACATAGTGATAAACAGCTGATGCATGGAAAATAGAGGCATGGGGGAGTGCACACACATTATATCAAAGGCAGTGGGAAAAAAAAAACTGAAAAATCATAACTTATAATAACTGCTGCATTCTAATTTGCCCAACCATTTTGATATTGATATATATTCATGTAATATTTAATAGAGGTCTAGTATTGTAATTACATCTTCCCTTGCGAATTTTATAACACTGAACACTGTAGCTCAAATAAATATCTTCTACACAGATTTATGACTTCTTCTGCCCAGGGCTAGCCTGGTTCCGATCCTGACCATGGCTGGAGCCAGTTTATGTCTGTGGGGTCTCTCAATGAAATTATGGGCTTGATAAAATGTTTTTTTATGTTGCATGAATGTATAAATTGTCTCTACCTCATGTATGTATGTCACTTCCACCATATTTTGTACATTTAATGTACCGGTACTACTAGTACAATGTATCAATTGCCATATGGGTTGACCAACCCCCTGGCTTCTATTGAATAATAACTTTCAAACTTTTCTTGAAAGCAAAAACTGTGCTTAGGTTGTGGTTCAAACATCTGGTGATAATTTCTGCAAAGTTTTTCAAGTTAGGAGAATACCCCCACCTGAAAACCAAGTAACCAAGAGAGAAAACTAGAGATGTTCTCCCCACCCCATTCCCTTCCCCTAAAACACATACATACTGAGGCACATAGTGACATATGCACAAGAGTTACTTGTGCATAACGCTTCTCCATCATGAAAACTATCCACTTGTGAAGTTTAGAGATAATAGCACTTATACTATTTGAGTTATGCTCCAGACAAATATTAAGTCTGAAATTAAACAAAGGGCAATAACTCCAAAACTATGATGTGCAGAGTTAGGGTTCTTGTGCATGATACTTCTCCTCCATCCACCTGTGAAGTTTCAAGTTAAGGATGCATGTAACAGTTTGCTACATTTTCTATATAGACAAAGAAGGAAAAAACTGCTCAATAGATTTTTTTTTTAAAAATTCATAATTATAGAGAATCATAAAAGAAACATTTTAATGGAAAAAAGAAGTGGGGGTCACCGTACTACTTTTTGAGTTATCTGCCCCTGAATGTGATATTTTAGCACTTTTAGGCCATATTCAAGGGCAGATAACTCAAATAATTGTTCCTATAGCCACATGAGCATGGACAGACAGACAACTCTGACAAAAACAATGTCTCCCCCATAGTTATATATCCAATATATTTCAATATGCATGTATTGAACAATATGTTAAGGTGGCCTTGTATCAGGAACTCATGATCAAAAAGGAATTCTTATTGATATTTTATCTTTTCTTAATAAGAATTAAGTACACAATGGCTTTTTTTTTTTGCATCACTTATGTTAGAATTTTCACTGTGCATAGTCCAAGACCCAATTTCTCGAAATTCTGAAAATCATACTAGTACTCAAACTCAGAATTAAGTATGTTTATCATGCTCAACTTGATCAATGAGCTGTGTCCATTATTTTAAACATATTTTCAGCTAAGTCTAATTTTGTACCCAAATATGCTTGAGACGTTAGTGTTTGAGAACAAATCTGCAATACTTAAACTTAAGCTTTAATGTGATATTTGAGTGAGATTTTTTTTTTGGACATGCTAAAATATTATACTCAGGCTTAAGCTCAAAATTTAAGCAGACTTTTAATAAAAACCTTTGATAAAGTTAAAAAATTTTAAGAACATGGGGC
>CM037792.1:41598779-41648779 GCA_021229015.1 Solen grandis
CAAATGAAATCATTACATATGTGAGGCACAAAAGCGCATATTTTATTGTCATAACTCTGAAATTTTCATTATTCTGAACAACTGGCATCATGTCGAAATCATTACCCTAAAATGAAAATTAAGAAGTATGCCTATGACGTCACATGACGTCATATGACGTCACGACTGAAAATATATGTTGAAATTCTGCAGAACTGCAAACTGTGTAAGTTTCAACTATCTATCTCATCCTGAAGCTCTTTTATCCTATAATGAAATTTTCGGTCCTATGTTCGAATCTTATTTCAGCCACAGAACTTCGGTCTTTCGGAATTTTGGTTAGCTGACAGGATATGCACACCTTTGATTCAAAATGTACCGAAGAAAATCCGACCATAAATGACGGCTGTAGAGCGCGAACACCATTTTTCACTATTTTTAGCTGTGACATCATGTGACGTCATAGGGTGCTGAAGATGCTTTTGTTCAAAAACGCATACTTTACTGTCATATCTCTGAAATTTTCATTACTCTGAACAACTGGCATCATGTCGAAATCATTGCCCGAAAATGAAAATTTAGAAGTATGCCTATGAAGTCACATGACGTCATATGACGTCACCACTCAAAATATATGTAGAAATTTTGCAGAACTGCAAACTGTGTAAGTTTCAACTTTCTATCTCATCCTGAAGCTCTTTAATCCTTAAATGAAATTTTCGGTCCTATGTTCGAATCTTATTTCAGCCACAGAACTTCGGTCTTTCGGAATTTAGGTTAGCTGACAGGATATGCACACCTTTGATTCAAGATGTACCATCTGTGAAAATTTGAAGAAAATCCGACCATAAATGACAGCTGTAGAGCGCGAACACCATTTTTCACTATTTTTAGCTGTGACGTCATGTGACGTCATAGGGTGCTGAAGATGCTTTTGTTCAAAAGCGTATACTTTACTTTCATAACTCTGAAATTTTCATTATTCTGAACAACTGGCATCATGTCAAAATCATTGCCCTAAAATGAAAATTAAGAAGTATGCTTATGACGTCACATGACGTCATATGACGTTCTGATTCAAAATATTTGTAGAAATTCTGCAGAACTGCAAACTGTGTAAGTTTCAACTTTCTATCTCATCCTGAAGCTCTTTAATCCTAAAATGAAATTTTCGGTCCTATGTTCGAATCTTATTTCAGCCACAGAACTCTGGTCTTTCGGAATTTCGGTTAGCTGACAGGATATGCACACCTTTGATTCAAGATGTACCATCTGTGAAAATTTGAAGAAAATCCGACCATAAATGACGGCTGTAGAGCGCGAACACCATTTTTCACTATTTTTAGCTGTGACGTCATGTGACGTCATAGGGTGCTGAAAATCATTGAAATCAAAATTTCCTCACCTGACTAATAAGCCATAAAAATTTCATCGTCCTAGGTCCATTGCAACATATAAAAATAAGCGTTTAGTTAGGAAGAAGAAAAGAATAATAATAATAATAATAACTAGATGTCATTCGTGAAAACGAATGATAGGACTTTCTGCAAGCTGTGTTAATGCAAAAAGCAGGAGATAGAAGTTTCATGTAATGTCTCACCTCTGGTAGTATTTCATGTTCATGCTGAACAATTGACATTATATTCCGAAATTAGTGCAAATGATAAGAACTAAGTATTTGTCTGTAACGTAACATGATGTCCTATGACGTCAGGACATGACTGCAAACTTGATTTCTAGTTTAAAGGTCCTATGTTTGAATCTTACTTCAGCCGCAATACTTCGGTTTTTCGGAATTAAGGTTAGCTTACAAAATACACCTTAGTTTCAAGATGTACCATCTGTGAAAATTTGAAGAAAATCTGATCATAAATGGCGGCTGTAAAGCGCAAATACCATTTTTCACTATTTTTAGCTCTGACGTCAGGTGACGTCATAGGGTGCTAAAAATGCTGTTGCTCAAAAGCGCATACTTTACTGCAATAACTCTGAAATTTTCATTATTCTGAACAACTGGCATCATGTCGAAATCATTCCCCTAAAATGAAAATTAAGAAGTATGCCTATGATGTCACATGACGTCATATGACGTCACGTATCAAAATTTATTTAGAAATTCTGCAGAACTGCAAACTGTGTAAGTTTCAACTTTCTATCTCATCCTGAAGCTCTTTAATCCTAAAATGAAATTTTCGGTCCTATGTTCGAATCTTATTTCAGCCACAGAACTTCGGTCTTTCGGAACTTCGGTTAGTTGACAGGATATGCAAACCGTAGTTTCAAGATGTACCATCTGTGAAAATTTGAAGAAAATCCGACCATAAATGACGGCTGTAGAGCGCGAACACCATTTTTCACTATTTTTAGCTGTGACGTCATGTGACGTCATAGGGTGCTGAAGATGCTTTTGTTCAAAAGCGCATACTTTACTGTCATAACTCTGAAATTTTCATTATTCTGAACAACTGGCATCATGTCGAAATCATTGCCCTAAAATGAAAATTAAGAAGTATGCCTATGACGTCACATGACGTCATATGAAGTCAAGACTCAAAATATATGTAGAAATTCTGCAGAACTGCAAACTGTGTAAGTTTCAACTTTCTATCTCATCCTGAAGCTCTTTAATCCTAAAATGAAATTTTCGGTCCTATGTTCGAATCTTATTTCAGCCACAGAACTTCGGTTTTTCGGAATTTCGGTTAGCTGACAGGATATGCACACCTTTGATTCAAGATGCACCATCTGTGAAAATTTGAAGAAAATCCGACCATAAATGACGGCAGTAGAGCGCGAACACCATTTTTCACTATTTTTAGCTGTGACGTCATGTGACGTCATAGGGTGCTGAAAATCATTGAAATCAAAATTTCCTCACGTGACTAATAAGCCATAAAAATTTCATCGTCCTAGGCCTATTGCAACATATAAAAATAAGCGTTTAGTTAGGAAGAAGAAAAGAATAATAATAATAAACATAACAAACCCAATAGGACTTTCTGCTTTAGGCAGAAAGTCCTAATAATAATAAACAGTACAAACCCAATAGGACTTTCTGCTTTAGGCAGAAAGTCCTAATAACTAGATTTCATTCGTTGATACGAATGATAGGACTTTCTGCTAACATTGAAAAATATAAAGATTAATTCCGTTAGAAAGAATATATATTAAATTCCCTACCTTTTACTTTTTTTTTTTTTTCGTATGGACTTCTCATCATGAACTTTTTGAAATAAGCCATATTCCAAAAATAAAAATAACAGGGTTTAATTAATTTTATTGTATATATAAGAAAAAATTTATGTATGGAGTACTATTATTTTCAGAATTTTATTTTAAATTACTGAACTTCAAATCCCTGTGATATTTATTTCAATTTAAAAACACACACTCACAGACAAGTGAATTTATATCTAAGTCTTTAAATAATTTATTTTACAACAAGAAAATTACCAAGAAACAGCTGATTTCTCCATACTGCCTGGGTTTTTTTTTTCTTTCAACGCCCGAATAGTCAGCCCTTTAATAATTTAAATTTAACGGTTTGACAGATTGCGGGAAAATAATCGCAATATCGCTGACCAATTTCGCAGCGTAAAAATCCGAATCATCCCGAAATGTACTGCGCTGCTGGTCCAGGTTGTTGTCCTTTTCTCGGATTCGCATATATTTCAAACAAATAAACATTCAAAGGAGGATTATTTCACGACAATTTTGTATATTTCGATAGAGAAATATATATTTGAGTGATTCCGTATGTTAACTTCATAGATTTATTTGAATGATTTGAAAAAACGGAGTTGAAGCGAGTCGACCCCTGAAAAGATGTCCACCCTTATTGATAGTGTATGTACAGTGTGTGTGTGTGTGTGGTGTGTGTGTATGGGAGCAAGTCCCTGTGGCCTAGGTCACACATTCAGGATTTTTACTGCCGTCCTTGATAGGACCATTCCCGATTAAAATGTGTCAAAAGTCTGATCAAGATCCTGTGATTCGTGGCTGGAAATTCAAACTTTTATTAAAATTTGTAAAAAACATTTATTTAATCACGACAACAATCAGATATTGTTCAGGAGGCGTCCCGATCCAGCCGTTTCCAGCAGAATTCGTCCCGATTATCCGTTCTCAATCCGATTCTGATCCGATACAGCAGAATTTGTCACGACATAGTCACGATTGTAATCCGACTAGACAAAATCGGCTGAGTTTCCCGAATGTTACGGGACGCACCTAACTGTCAGGAGTGCTTGGCCGACCTCTCCGGACCATTCCCGATCCGTAGGACTCTGTTACGAACATATACGACTGCGTTCAGACAATGATAGGACATTGAGGATAGTAATCCGACTTTTTCGCTTTTCGTGTCGTAGCGCTGTCTGATCTCAAACGGGAGCCATAATCGACACTGTGTGAACGCCGCATTACAGACAAATTAGCTTGCAGCGTCTTGAACGAATGACATGTGTTGATCATTTTGTTTAAAACGTCTACACTTATACACGCTCATGGTATCTCAAGCTGGCAATTAAATTACATTGTACTATAACATATATTTTCACATAGGTTATCATTTATCATAAATTTGGAATATAGCTTGTACAGTGGAAACTCCCTAAACCGGACCCTCAGTAAACCGGAATCCTTCTCATTCCGGACGATCTCATAAGTCCCGTTTTTTTGCTTATTTGATACATATAGAAAATAACTCTCTAATCCGGATCCTCCGTATTCTGTACTCCGGACGCAAGTTTTGGTCCGGTTGTCATTTTTGTGCTTAAAAAAACCCTGTAATCCGGATGCTGTTTTCCAAAATCATTTGTTTCTTCATAAAAACGCGGTGAAAGGGAAGAAATAATAATCGTCCGGACTGTCAGGTATAAGGTTTATGGGATTAAGGTTAATTATGGTACGGACAGTCAGGTATATGGTAAAGAGTGTTATTAAGTATAAGGTGTAAAAAACAAACTTGACAATCAGGAAATTGATCAGGAAGACAAAAGGTAAGTAATTTTGTTAATTAATGATGAAAAAGAATGAGAGTATAGCAGGTGATTATTAAAAAAATCTGAGAGAAAAATAGAGTGGGTATTATGTTCAAACAGGGTCTTTCAAATAGTATGGTCCAGAAACGAGCATAGTCCGCGAAATAACTGCGAACGGATCACGTGACCAACATCCGGGGCACCCGCCATTTTTGAAACAGGAAGAAAATCAACGTATATCTCGGTATATACAAATAAATGTGACCAACAAAGTCGTCTTTCATGCAATGTAAGTACTCGTTTATTATTTATTTTAAAGTATTTTGTCTCGATGTTTATTTGTAGGTGGGATATTGTATTTGAAGGTTTACTTGATTCGAACGACTGTTAATTAATACTATTTGAAAGACCCTGGTTCAAAATACAATTATGACAATAAAGATCTATTAAAAAAAAGTTAAGAAAAAATATCATCATCAACATCATCATCCACAACAACAGCTGAGTCTGATTTACAAAACCTCCGTAATCCGGAATCCTCTCTAATCCGACTTTTTTGCTGGTCCCGAGGGTGTCCGGTTTAGGGAGTTTCCACTGTATCAAAATTTATAGTGCATACTAGGGGAATTTTTTAAGATAAATTCATTTTGTCACTCTAAGCTTTATAGCACAATGTTTGCTAGTCTGTCAATGTTTAGCAGAATATGACATGAAATATAACTATAATCTAGTTCACTGCGAAAAATATCGTTGTAAGAATGAAAACCTAAAACAATTCAATGGCACTTGTTAATGTTTTCTTTCCTGCTATCTGGATCAGTCATTGTAAAATGAAACTTCAGGACACAAAGCATGAGGAAACTAATTACATGTATACAAAACATGTCTTAAATCGAGACCCTACAGTTTAAGTAATTCAATAGACTATACTATTAAACTCGGTAAAGGACATCGATATATAATATTACACTATAATTTTCTCGTTTCTTAATCATTTCAAAACAAAAGTAATTAATTTATTAAAATATTTTAACCCTGTTCAAAGTTCATATTTTAACAAACTTATAACCTTTAATATTCTTTCGCGCTAAAAGCATGCTCCGACATCTAACATTTAATGATGATATTACCCATTATTTTCTCCCGATCTGATGCCGACGCGCCACTTATCTGTGAAATGTCTATATGCACAGTTTTTAATATTACGGTCAACATTTTAATCTCTTCGAGCGTATATTACTCCGCTTTATAGACATGCTCTTATGAGTTGTTGTTTATTGTTTTGAAATGTAAATACATGTACATTGTATGATCGTACAGGATTACATTGACCTCATCATTACAGATTTGCAAGTCCCAATGTCCGATGTCTCTGAAGACCCAGTAACGTAATAAACATGAATTTTATGCTTAACTATCCGCAGTGTAATATACATTTACTACAAACCGACGACATGTGCAAAGTCATAATCCCTGCATATTCAAAGATGTAATTTCCTCGAATACAAATGACGGCAGGAAATTATATCCCTAGAAACAAAATCAACAAAAACAGGAAAGTTATTCGAATTTCTTCCGGCCTGTTGTTTGAATCATATTTTTGTGCAACGCAGTTGCAGAACTCAAAGTATAAGGAAGCTATATATATCAAACTAAATATTTCCTTATTTTGAGATTTAAAATCTTAAAATGTACCAAAATATGTTTGATGTAAAAATTCAGTTTTAAAACGACTGGAACTTTAGGTATAACATTTTTTTAATATGTACTTTGTGCTACATTAGTCTGTTAGTTTGGAAACTTAAGATTTTAAAGTTACCTGAATAGTGAATATATATATATATATATATATATATATATATATATATATAACAAGAGCTGTCAGAGGACAGCACACTCGACTATTCAAAATGCTTGCTGGTAAATCAAATGAAATCTATTTCAATTCTTGCCATTCACATACCCTGTACAAAATAATAGTCAAAAATGATATACCTTGCTAGTCTGATACCCCTTAATATTTTTATGATGTCTAAAATCAATTCCATGCCTAGTTACTGAGACAAAAGCACAATAAATGCAAAACTTTAACCAAAAATCAAGGTTAAAAAAGGGTCATAACTTGCATAAAATTCAGTCCAAAAGTTATCCTCATTAGTTTTCTGATGCCCCTGAGACACTCCTAACCTTTCTAGTCAATTCCACAAGCAATTCCTGAGATTGAGCTGGATAGTAGCTTGAATGCAAAAATTCAACCAAAATTCTTAGTTAAAAGGAGGTCATAATTTTTAATATATTCCATCAAGTGTTATTTTCCTTTAAGTATGATACCCCTAAACATATTAAAGATGTTTCAAATCAATCGCATGCCTGGATACTGAGATATAAGCATGAGAGTATCTTGCATTCAAAACTTCAACCAAAATTTCTAAGTTAAAAAGGGGCCATAATTTGTAATATATTCCATCAAGAGTTATCTACCTTGGTTGTCTAATGCACCTAAACATATTCATAAACTTTCAAGTCAATACCATGAATAATTATTGAGATACAAACTAGATAGTAGCTTGCACGCAAAACTTTAACCAAATCTCTATTACATGCAAAACTTTAACCAAAATTTTTAAGTTAAAAAAGGGCCATTATTCATATCAAATTCAGTCAAGAGTTATCTACCTTGGTTGTCTGATGCCCCTGAACATATTTATAAACTTTCAAGTCAATACCATAAATGGTTATTGAGATATAAGATGATAGTAACTTGCATGCAAAACTTTAACCAAAAGCTGCAACGCCAACGCAAGGACGACTACAATTGCTCTCGTATTCTTCGAAAAGTCGAGCTAAAATGAGGAAACGTATTTTAAAAATAATGTGTAAAACTGAATGTTATCAGATTTTTTATGAAGGATGATTCATATCAGACTATAGCAGTAAGCGGTAACACCATAGACAGTAATTATTGTGAAACATGTTTCGCTCAGTATATGCGTTCTGTTTTTTATATATTGGATAAATATATTATGCCATGAATTATGCTTCTGCTATGCAGATATCTTTTAATTGAACAAAGCAAAACTGTTTCCTATATTCGTGTTGTTTACCTGTGGTAAAGACTGTATAACGTAACTTGAAATACAATCTACATAGTCTCAAAATGTAACAGAAATTTATTTCGTATTGTCGTGTATGAAATGCATTTTTCAAGTAAGATCTTATCGTGATGAAAAGAGCCTTTGCCTTAACACAATTTACCTTCAAACAAGCGAACCTATACTTGATATCAGCGGTACTTTACGGCCCCGTGGTTAAATTACACAAGATGGCCTTAAAGACGCTCACCTGTAAAAAACTGCCATCATTGCCTGTACAAGTTACTAAATTATATTCAAAATGATATCAAAAGGGGCATAACTCCTGACCTAATATGCCGATATCAGCCATAATCGAACTCCGCTGAGAAATTATGGTAATAAACATTGTAAAATTTAAGATGATAAAAAAATATGGCATTTTTATTTACTAAAGGGCAATAACTCCTAGCTTTTAAGTTGATAACTTGGCCAAGAGATTATGGCTAAAACCATTATAAAAAAAATTCTAGCTTTTTTAAATATTAAAAGGGGCATAAGTCCTGACCTTATTAAGAAATGAAGATGCTAGAGTGCAAACAATATGAAATCTGGCATTTTTTAATATTAAAAGGGGCATAACTCCTGACCTGATATGCCGATATCAGCCATAATCGAACTTCGCTGGGAAGTTATGGTAATAAACATTGTCATAAAGTTTATAGATGATTACTTAAGAAATTAAGATGCTAGAGTGCAAACAAAGTGAAATCTGGCAATTTTTAATATTAAAATGAGGCATGACTCCTGACCTTATAGGTCGATATCAGCCATAATCAAACTTGGCTGAAAATTATGGTAATAAACATTGTAATAAAGCTTGAAGATGATTGCTTAAGAAAATGAAGATGCTATAGTACAAACAAAGTGAAATCTGGCATTTTTAATATTAAAATGGGGCATAACTCTTGACTAATGGGCCGTTATCAGCCATAATCAAACTTGGCTAAAAAAGTATTGCAATAAACATTGTCATTAATTTGAAATATTGATTAATAAATGAATAGAAAAAATAAATATTAAAAGGGGCATAAGTCCTGACCTTATATGCCAATATCAGCCATAATCAAACTTGGCTGAGAAATTATGTAATAAACGTTGTCATAAAGTTTGAAGATAATTGCTTAAGAAAGGAAGATGCTAGAGTGCAAACAAACTAATTGTGGACGACGGACGGACAGACGACGGACATTCATCGATAGCTCATCCTGAGCACAATCGATCCATAACCACTTCTGCTTAGCGTGGACTTTTCAAGACTTGTACTTTTTGGTTAGCCCAGATCCGTAGAATCATTTAGATACCACTGTATCTATAACTTGTTTAAGTAGGAGTTTGTTTATTAGTCTGCTGGCGGTGTATAAGCCGCTGCACAACATGGATGCTTGCGGTATAACAAAGGGGCATTCATTACACTTGATAAGATTATTTATGAAGTTAATGAAACAGCTTTATAAAAACATATAGAAACATAAGATATATTATTTGTCACATGAAATTATCATTGCTTCACAGCACATCTGGAACTATGTGTTCATTGACAAACATGTATACGTAAGTGTTTTTATGTAGATTTGGCCAGCATTTCCATAAATTTCCAGTTTTAGTTGAAATTCTTTATTCATAGTAATATAGGCCTCCGGCCCAAGATACTATGCATATGGTAACACAAAGGAAGTTACGCCATACGCCTTCTACTGACTGAATCATCATTATCAGCACCATTATTAAAAAAAAAAAATTTTCCAATGATAATTTCTTCATTTAATTATAATTCAAAAAGTATTATACCATCAAAACCAGTTCTAACTTACATGAGATGAAATACATAATTTAGACAGGGTGGTATTAATAACCTGTGAATATTTAAAAACAATTAATATTTTATCATCCAGAAAGGTTCAGCAATTTATCAATATATAACGTTATTCTATATTTAATATTAACATCAGTTGAACTATGGATGTTATAAAACCTTCCAAAATTTCTATCTGAATCATACCAGTTCAGTAGATATTGATTTCGTATATCTGCAACTCCCACAATGAAAAAATATACATATATTCACATTCCACTATTTTGAACCTAGTCTATTTTTAATCTCAATTCAAAGTTACTCGTATGTTAAGAAATAAAGATATGCCATGAAGATATGCAAGCACATATAATCATACATTAGAGTTTAATTCGGAAATACTGTTAACTCGCGGGCCAATATTGTGATTAACTTTTTCAGATACGGATAATCTTTTTTATTATTTTATTATTATTATTCTATAACAGCGTTTTTGTTTTGTTACTATATGAAGAATCAGGTGTATTACCCCGATATTCATGGGTAATGTACTGTACGTTTCGGTTAGAATACCCATCGCTGTAACAAACAACGGAGCATACTTTCAAGATATTTACTTATATATTTTGAATATAAATTTTTTGGATATCACTTTCTGTCATGACTGACTATTATGAAATTCATTGTAAATATACATATTTAGAATATAAACGATACCTGATACACTGAAAGTATACGTTCCTTTATTCAATCTATAAATAGCGAATGTGACGTCACTAAATTGCTCTAAAATCTATATTAGACCAAAACTGCAAATTGTGCTTCCGCGCATATCATGTTGCCAATTATTTTTTAATTTGATTTTAAGCATTTTATCAAACCTTTTGCGATCATAGGAAAGAACGTCATGTCGGCAGATGTAGTCTGCTACATATTTGTACTGTCTATCGCACATATCACTGGTTTTATTTTGAAGTGTCTTCATTTGGACAACTTTAAGATGTACAGAATTTTGAAAACAAAATATTTAATAATTGTCTGCATAGTTCCTTGCCATCACCTGATGTCTGAATTAAAAATGAACAATAAACCAGACAAAAGGGAATAATTATTTTTCAGGATGTTCATAATTATAGAAATTTAAATGTGTCCCTATATTCAAGGGACAGAGAACAAACTATAATGCATTATGTTCTTTAAAAAAAAGTGTGGGGGGGGACATACATGTACATAAATATACTGGAGAGCTATACTATAATGGTCGCACATTTTACACAAAGTCATAAATATGTGTAGCAAGACCAATATCTTCTATCACTGGTGGCCTAGTGATTAGGCTATAGGCCTCAAGAATTGGAAGTCATGGGTTTGATCCCTTGCCGTGACATACCAAAGTTGTAAAATGGTACTGTTATAGTTCCCTTGCTTGGCGCTCAGCATATATAAGGGTAGTTGCAGGACTAGTTGGCCCAGAGTCAAGATAATATGACTGGGTATGGTATCATACCACATGTCTATGGCGTGATACTCCAGTGTGGTAGCTCTATATCTGTCTCAAGTAGACATCCTCTCCAAAAGACTGAAATACGGTTGATGGGACTTTATATCCAACAAACTAACATAGTTCTATTTCTTGGAGCTCAGCATAATGAAGGGTAGCTCAAGGACTGGTTGGCTCAGTGTCAGGTGTAAGTGTAATGTGACTGGGTGTGGTATCATACATGTCTACGGCTGATCGAGACCCCATGCTTATAGGTTGGGTGAGTCACCCAGATCAGGTGCACATTCAATAACTAAAAATCTGACACAACTTCAGGTAATAAAAAATAAGTTTTGCTGACCATAGCATCAAAAAACAAATGGTATTCTGTAACCAAAAGAGACCGTATAGCAAGTTTTTGTGCTAAATAAATGTTTTTTTCAAATACGAAGAAGAACCAACAAAATCTCTATATACTACCTCATTTTAAATATAGTAGGCTCCCTTGTCCGTAATAACTGGATGTTATCATGCCACTTATTTTTGGCATGATACCATAGGTCAAGGTCAAAATCTGGTGTCAAAGGTTAAAAAGGTGAACCTTTTATTGTGATTGAGCTTAAACTCCATTACGCATGGATGGATTTTTAGTTCACCTGAGCACGATGGATTCATGGTGAGCTATTACGATCACGCTCTGTCTGGCATCTTGGCCCTAGCTCTTGTTTAAATTTGTAAAGTGAAAAAAAAATTAACCATGGCCATAACTTCTAAACTATTAAAGCTTCTGTAATCAAATTTCACATACTTGTTCTTGTTCACTATAACAAGGGCTACATCTCCATCAAGGGCCATAACTCTTACATTCTTACAAAGAATTTCGAAGGAAACTCCTTTCCCGACGAAAGCATTTTTTTCCGACAAATGCAATTTACCCGACGAGTACAATCATCCCGACGAAGATACAAATATTAACAAAATACAATTTTCACAACTAATACTAAATTCCCGACATATAATTTTTCCCGACGAACAGAAAATTTCCCGACGGAACTTTTCGACGAATGATTTCCGACAGCACATAACTTTCCGACGAATGCAATTTTCCCGACGAGGACAAACTTCCCGACGAAAAAGATAATGCGACTTTTTCCGATTAATACAATTTTCCGACGAATACAATAATCCCGACGAAGATAAAAATATTAACAAAATACAATTTTCACAACTAATACTAAATTCCCGACATATAATCTTTCCCGACGAACAGAAAATTTCCCGACGGAAACTTTTCCGACGAATGAGATATTCCCGACAAGTACAAAGAATTTCGAAGGAAACTCCTTTCCCGACGAAAGCATTTTTTTTCCGACAAATGCAATTTTCCCGACGAGAATATATTTCCCGAAGAACAAAAATTTTCCGACAAATGTAATATTGGTTGATTATGCGACTTTTTCCTGACTAATGCAATTTTCCGAGAAGTACAATAATCCCGACAAAGAAGACAAATATATAACTAGTTTACGACTAATACTAAACAAAAAGCGACAGATATTTTTTCCCCACAATTTCATTTCTCCAGACGAGTACAAAATTACCGACGACGACTAAAATACGATCTACGATCCAGATCAACCATTAATCTTGGTTTATTTCAATGGTTGAGCTACGATCTACGACCCAGCTCAACCATTCCATAAACATTTTCAATGGTCGAGCTACGATCTACGACCCAGGTCGATATCGGACTCTTTGTTTACGCAACTTGATATCGTATCGACAGCAGTACTATTAGGTGCATTCAGTTATAGTACGTATACCACGCTCTGCGTTTCGAATTGTTTGTGATTGTTGTTTTCCCTTGAAGTCAGTGCTCGCGTTCCTCGGAGTAGGTGGCGGGTGACGTCATTTCACTATTACGTCATTGGAGAACATGGCCGCTCAGAAGGTACCAATATTTGGCCATTCATTTGTGTCACGACTTAAGACTTTTATTAAGTTCGAGGAAGATCTATCCTTCAATTTTTCTCTTCGGCAACCCACTCTGGTGCAGTACTCCGGGTTCCCTGGTGCCTCAGTCGATCGGCTGCGACGTAATGTCGACGCGATACAGGATTTTGAACCGGACATTGTGGTGCTGTTGGTTGGGACGAATGATATTTACCGTCCGTCACAGACACCTGTCAGTGTCGCGTGTGCTATTTGTGATCTTGTGGACTTTTTGATTCACTTTCTTCATGTGAAACGAGTGATTGTTAGCAAAATATTTTATCGAACGTTTCCTTCTCGTCCGACTCGCTTTCCAGTCGACATTCCATGGTTTAACAACAGGGTGGACGAAACGAATCTACTTCTGAGCGACATGTTGTCATCTTTCCCGGCAAACCAGGCCTGCTTGTGGAAATGTAAAGGATTTTCATCACCGAGTGCACAACTAACCGCCTTCTCCGAGGACGGGGTACATCTGTCTGACCATGGTCAACACAGACTCTACCAAAATGTCAGAGCTGCCATTGTTGCTTCTTTCAATCACATCAATTTAAGATAAGTATGGTTACATACACTTTTCCATTCCTTTATACAGTTTATACAGTTATTCACATTTAGTACACTTATTGCCTTTGTAGCCTGTTTCCTGTTACTGACACTCCCCACCCTCAGTGTAAGGGCGGGGGTATTATTTTCTGCCTACCTGAGCTGCTTCAGACGGCTGCTTAGCTTTGCGTCTTGCCTTTTATGCACATATGACTTACGGTTCCAAGTCTACTACTCCTGCTCAAAAAAAAAAAAAAAAAGCAGACATCAAATAATCATAATGATAATTGTTACATGCTAACAGTAATGTTATATGATAGTCTTTTGCCACTGCCATCCAATTGCAATTTATTCATTCCCACTTATGTGGTCGAACCCAGGACAGGCGCTCATGGCTGCTGCTTTCGGGCACTATCTGTGATTTTTGTTTTCCAGATAGTAAGCGTTTTCTTTGAGCATTTCCCTCAGTGTGACGATTGTTCAATATGTCCTTTGCTAGCAGAGAGAAATGGGTGATTCCTTCCCATATAGCTTTCCACTGAGGTGATATTTTTGGGACACTTATCCTCCACTGATGAGAGATGCTACTTTAGCATGTCAATTTTTCTCAGTGTTGATGTTTGGCTTTTGCCGAGTGGTTCATACCGGGCCAACCAGTCCTGCAACTACCCTTATATGCTAAGTGTCAAGCAAGGGAGCTATAACAGTACCATTTTTTACGACTTTGGTATCGAACCCACGACCTCCCGCTCTCGAGGCGGACGCTCTAAACACTCGGCCACCGGGAACGGTACACCTGTTTAGCTAGTAATATCAATATGATATAAGTAAAAAGTTTTTTTTTCAATTTATATGACTAATACATATCTGTAAACTTACATTTTCCGAAAATGCTTCAATTAAGGTGAAAGCGAAAGTAGGATATTTTATGAAAATTCTTACAAATGGCTTTATATTCGTATTTTTTATGTAACTTCCTTATTTCTTGATCAATTTCAAAACTCTAGGTGCCAAAATAATCGTCTAAAATTCTCTACATCTCACTTGCTTAATGTAAAACTTATTTCTAATGATTCTTAAGATATAAGTCGTAAAATTCTGACATGACGGCAAAATCGCTGAAATTCTATATGTTTAAATTTTTATTTTTGATGTTACTTCCTTATATTTTGATCAATTTCAAAACTTAAGGTACCAAAATAATCGTCTTAAAATTCTCTACATCTCACTTGCTTAATGTAAAACTTATTTCTAATGATTCTTAAGAGCAAAATCGCTGAAATTCTATATGTTTAAATTTTTATTTTTGATGTAACTTCCTTATACTTGGAAATTTTATAACTTTAGGTACCAAAATAATCGTTTAAAATTTCTACATTTTTTCTTTTTGAGATACAAGCTCTTAAACCTCTTGAAAAATGAAAAAATCACCAAAGCTATATGCACGAATTTCGTTTTTTCCCCATTACTCCATGAATCTTAGGTCAATCATTTAACTTAAAGCATCAAAAGAACGGCCAAACATTGCTCTACAAATAATATTCATCATCATATTTTCAAAAATCAAAGATGTTCGAGATATAAACTGTTAAACACACTGAGGGTTACCGAATTTTGTTTTTTCCGCCATAACTCAACCGATTCAACCCCGATCATCAAAAACTAAATATAATCTGAAAGGTCTTTCTAAGCACTACAAATTATACGCATAGTGTCTCGATAGAATATTTACCGTTTTTGAGATATTTAAGGCCGAAGAAAAACCCGATAATTGATATATGACCTTGACCTTTGGGATTTTCCGGAAACGGAAGTGACATGGCTCTATAGATTCTAATACTGCATCTTCAGACAAAATTTCAAGTAAATCATGCAAAAAATAAAGCCTACAGGGCTTAAAAACCGTTAAGTTTTAATACAAAAGTTTTAAGAGCATTATGACGTCATGTGACGTCATATCGCGTTCATCTTTTCAGAATGTATAGAAGATCTGGAAACTAATATTCAGCCTAAATCTCAGCTTTCTAGTTTTTCTGGAAGCGATTTTATACGCATTTGAAATTTGACGTCATAGGTTCGAATCTTGGATTCGCCATAAAACATTTGCCTTTCGAATTTGGAAAAACGGACACCGGGATGCACAACTAGAGCCTAACATACACATTCTGTGAAATTTTGATGAAAATCGATCCAGAAATAATGGCTGTAGACCGCGTACAAACTTTTTCACCTGACGTCAAATCTGACGTTATATGACGTCATATGAATATACAATTCATTGCATCCGAAAGCTCATGGTTTGAAATATATGCCATAAAGTTTTCATTGTTCTGAGTCAATGGCAACACCTCGAAATTAACACAAATATAAGAGGAAGAAAAAAAGAATGAGAAGAAGAAGAAGAAGCAGAAGAATAACTAGATGTCATTCGTGAAAACGAATGATAGGACTTTCTGCAAGCTGTGTTAGTGCAAAAAGCAGGAAATAGAAGTTTCATGTAATGATTCACCTCTGGTAGTATTTCATGTTCATGCTAAACAATTGACATTATATTCCGAAATTAGTGCAAATGATAAGAACTTAGTATTAGTCTGTGACGTAACATGACGTTATATGACGTCAGGACATGACTGCAAACTTGATTTCTAGTTTAAAGGTCCTATGCTCGAATCTTGCTTCAGCCACAATACTTCGGTTTTTCGGAATTAAGGTTAGCTGACAAAATATTCACACCTTAGTTTCAAGATGTACCATCTGTAAAATTTGAAGAAAATCTGATCACAAATGGCGGCTATAGAGCTCGAATACCATTTTTCACTATTTTAGCTCTGACGTCAGGTGACGTCATAGGGTGCTGAAAATGCTGTTGCTCAAAAGCGCATACTTTACTGCAATAACTCTGAAATTTTCATTATTCTGAACAACTGGCATCATGTCGAAATCAATGCCCCAAATTAAAATTAAGTGGTATGCTTATGACGTCCAATGACGTCACGATTCAAAATATTTGTAGAAATGCTGCAGAACTGCAAACTGTGTAAGTTTCAACTTTCTATCTCATCCTGAAGCTCTTCAATCCTAAAATGAAATTTTTGGTCCTATGTTCGAATCTTATTTCAGCCACAGAACATCGGTTTTTCGGAATTTCGGTAAGCTGGCAGGATATGCACACCTTAGTTTCAAGGTGTACCATCTGTGAAAATTTGAAGAAAATCCGACCATAAATGGCGGCTGTAGAGCGCGAACACCATGTTTCAATATTTTTAGCTCTGACGTCACATGACGTCATAGGGTGCTGAAGAAGCTTTTGTTCAAAAGCGCATACTTTACTGTCATAGCACTGAAATTTTCATTATTCTGAACAACTGACATCATGTCGAAATCATTGCCCTAATATGAAAATTAAGAAGTATGCTTATGAAGTCACATGACGACATTTGACGTCACGACTCAAAATATATTATGAAATTATGCAGAACTGCAAACTGTGTAAGTTTCAACTTTCTATCTCATCCCGAAGTTCTTTAGCCCTAAAATGAAATTTTTGGTCCTTTGTTCGAATCTTACTTCAGCCACAATACTTCGGTTTTTCGGAATTAAGGTTAGCTGACAAAATATTCACACCTTAGTTTCAAGATGTACCATTTGTAAAAATTTGAAGAAAATCTGATCATAAATGGCGGCTGTAGAACGCGAACACCATTTTTCACTATGTTTAGCTCTGACGTCACGTGACGTCATAGGGTGCTGAAAATGCTGTTGCTTAAAAGCGCATACTTTACTGCAATAACTCTGAAATTTTCATTATTCTGAACAATTGGCATCATGTCGAAATCATTGCCCCAAATTAAAAATAAGTGGTATGCTTATGACGTCCTCTGACGTCACGATTCAAAATATTTGTAGAAATAATGCAGAACTACAAACTGTGCAAGTTTCAACTTTCTATCTCATCCTGAAGCTCTTCAATCGTAAAATGAAATTTTTGGTCCTTTGTTCGAATATTACTTCAGCCACAGAACTTCGGTTTTTCGGAATTTCGGTAAGCTGGCAGGATATGTACACCTTAGTTTCAAGGTGTACCATCTGTGAAAATTACAAGAAAATCCGACCATAAATGGCGGCAGTAGAGCGCGAACACCATTGTTCAATATTTTTAGCTCTGACGTCACATGACGTCATAGGGTGATGAAGATGCTTTTGTTCAAAAGCGCATACTTTACTGTCATAACTCTAAAATCTTCATTATTCTGAACAACTGGCATCATGTCGAAATCATTGCCCTAAAATGAAAATTAAGAAGTATGCTTATGACGTCACATGACGACATTTGACGTCACGACTCAAAATATATGTAGAAATTCTGCAGAACTGCAAACTGTGTAAGTTTCAACTTTCTATCTCATCCTGAAGCTCTTTAATCCTAAAATGAAATTTTCGGTCCTATGTTCGAATCTTATTTCAGCCACAGAACTTCGGTCTTTCGGAATTTCGGTTAGCTGACAGGATATGCACACCTTAGTTTCAAGATGTACCATCTGTGAAAATTTGAAGACAATCCGACAATAAATGACGGCTGTAGAGCGCGAACACCATTTTTCACTATTTTTAGCTGTGACGTCATGTGACGTCATAGGCTGCTTATAATCATTGAAATCAAAATTTCCTCACGTGACTAATAACCCATAAAAATTTCATCGTCCTAGGACTATTGCAACATATTAAAATAAGCGTTTAGTTAGGAAGAAGAAAAGAATAATAATAATAAAAAAATGACGTCACGTGACGTCATATGACGTTTATTTTCACATAATTGTTAGACACCCAGAGACCTACTAACTGACAAAATTTCAACTTTCTATCTCAAATAGGACAGTTTTTATAAGCATTTAAAAATTGACGTCCTTGGTTAATCGAATTTTAAAAACCGGCAATAAGAACGTAATATACACATTCTGTGAAAATTTGATAAAAATCGGCCCATTAATAATGGCTCTGGACCGTGTACAAACTTTCGTAGTCAATTTCAAATGTGACGTCATATGACGTCATAGGCTTCTGAAAATCATTGAAATCGAAATTTCAGCGTCTGAATCATGTGTCATTAAATTTTCATTGCCCTTCGACAATTTCAACATATAGAAATACCCTTGTTAATATTAGAAATACATTATCATATAATGACGTCACGTGACGTCATATGACGTTTATTTTTACAAAATGTATAAGACTCCCAGAGACCTATATACTGACCAAATATCACTTTTCTATCTCAAATAGGACCGATTTTATGAGCATTTAAAAATGTACGACCTTGGTTCGAATCTTGGATTCGCTATAGAACCATGGACTTTTCGAATTTTGAAAAACGGACACCGAGATGCACAACTAGAACTTAATATACACATTCTGTGAAAATTTGATGAAAATCGGTTCATAAACAATGGCTGCAGACCGCGTACAAACTTTTGTTGCATATTTCAAGTGTGACGTCATATGACGTCATAGGCATATGAAAATCATAGAAATCAAAATTTCAGCGTTTGAAGCATGTTTCATTAAATTTTCATTGCCCTTCGACAATTGCAACATATAGAAATATTCTTGTTAATATTAGAAATACATTATCATATAATGACGTCACGTGACGTCATATGACATTTATTTTCACAAAATGTTTAAAACTTCTAGAGACCTATATACTGACTAAATATCAACTTTCTATCTTAAATAGGACAGATTTTATAAGCATTTAAAAATTTACGACCTTGGTTCGAATCTTGGATTCGCTATAGAACCATGGACTTTTCGAATTTTGAAAAACGGACACCGGGATGCACAACTAGAGCCTAACATACACATTCTGTGAAATTTTGATGAAAATCGGTCCAGAAATAATGGCTGTAGACCGCGTACAAACTTTTTCACGTGACGTCAAGTCTGACGTTATATGACGTCATATGAATATACAATTCATTGCAACAGAAAGCTCATGGTTTGAAATATATGCCATAAAATTTTCATTGTTCTGAGTCAATGGCAACACCTCGAAATTAACACAAATATAAGAGGAAGAAAAAAAGAATAAGAAGAAGAAGAATAATAAAAAAACAGTACAAACCCAATATGACTTTCTGCCTGTAGGCAGAAAGTCCTAATAAAAAAACAGTACAAACCCAATATGACTTTCTGCCTGTAGGCAGAAAGTCCTAACTAGATGTCATTCGTCTAAACGAATGATAGGACTTTCTGCAAGCTGTGTTAATGCAAAAAGCAGGAGATAGAAGTTTATGATACCTCTGGTAGTATTTCATTGTTCATGCTGAACAATTGACATTATATTCCGAAATTAGTGCAAATGATAAGAACTAAGTATTAGTCTGTGACGTAACATGATGTCATATGACGTCAGGACATGATTGCAAATTTGATTTCTAGTTTAAAGGTCCTATGTTTGAAACTTACTTCAGCCGCAATACTTCGGTTTTTTGGAATTAAGGTTAGCTGACAAAATATTCACACCTTAGTTTCAAGATGTACCATCTGTAAAAATTTGAAGAAAATCTGATCATAAATGGCGGCTGTAGAGCGCAAATACCATTTTTCACTTTTTTTAGCTCTAACGTCACTTGACGTCATACGGTACTGAAAATTCTTTTGTTCAAAAGCGCATACTTTACTGTCATAACTCTGAAATTTTCATTATTCTGAACAACTGGCATCATGTCGAAATCAAGCCCCAAATTAAAATTAAGTGGTATGCTTATGACGTCCTATGACGTCACGATTCAAAATATTTGTAGAAATTCTGCAGAACTGTAAACTGTGTAAGTTTCAACTTTCTATCTCATCCTGAAGCTCTTTAATCCTAAAATGAAATTTTCGGTCCTATGTTCGAATCTTATTTCAGCAACAGAACTTCGGTCTTTCGAAATTTCGGTTAGCTGACAGGATATGCACACCGTAGTTTCAAGATGTACCATCTTTGAAAATTTATTGACAATCCGACCATAAATGACGGCTTTAGAGCGCGAACACCATTTTTCACTATTTTTAGCTGTGACGTCATGTGACGTCATAGGCTGCTGATAATCATTGATATCAAAATTTCCTCACGTGCCTAATAACCCATAAAAATTTCATCGTCATAGGACTATTGCAACATATTAAAATAAGCGTTTAGTTAGGAAGAAGAAAATAATAATAATAATAAACAAATGACGTCACGTGACGTCATATGACGTTTATTTTCATATAATTGTTAAGACACCCAGAGACCTACTAACTGACAAAATTTCAACTTTCTATCTCAAATAGGACATTTTTTTATAAGCATTTAAATATTGACGTCATTGGTTCGAATCTTGGATCCGCCATATATGCTTGGACTTTTCGAAATTTGAAAAACGGACACCGTATACACAATAAGAACGTAATATACACATTCTGTGAAAATTTGATGAAAATCGGTTCATAAACAATGGCTCTGGACCGCGTACAAACTTTTGTTGCATATTTCAAGTGTGACGTCATATGACGTCATAGGCATATGAAAATCATAGAAATCAAACTTTCAGCGATTGAAGCATGTGTCATTAAATTTTCATTGAATACATTATCATATAATGACGTCACGTGACGTCATATGACATTTTTTTTCACAAAATGTTTAAAACTTCTAGAGACCTATATACTGACCAAATCTCAACTTTCTATCTTAAATAGGACAGATTTTATAAGCATTTAAAAATTTACGACCTTGGTTCGAATATTGGATTCGCTATAGAACCATGGACTTTTCGAATTTAGAAAAACGGACACCGGGATGCACAACTAGAACTTAATATACACAATCTGTGAACATTTGATGAAAATCGGTTCACAAACAATGGCTGTAGACCGCGTACAAACTTTTGTAGCATATTTCAACTGTGACGTCATATGACATCATAGGCATATGAAAATCATAAAAATCAAAATTTCCTCACCTGTCTAATAAGTCATAAACATTTCATCGTCCTAAGAGTATTGCAACATAGAAAAATAAGCGTTTAGTTAGGAAGAAAAAAAGAATAATAAGAAGAAGAAGAACTAGATGTCATTCGTGAAAACGAATGATAGGACTTTCTGCAAGCTGTGTTAATGCAAAAAGCAGGAGATAGAAGTTTCATGTAATGACTCACCTCTGGTAGTATTTCATTGTTCATGCTGAACAATTGACATATATTCCGAAATTAGTGCAAATGATAAGAACTAAGTATTAGTCTGTGACGTAACATGATGTCATATGACGTCAGGACATGACTGCAAATTTGATTTCTAGTTTAAAGGTCCTAAGTTTGAATCTTACTTCAGCCGCAATATTTCGGTTTTTCGGAATTAAGGTTAGCTGACAAAATATTTACAACTTATTTTCAAGATGTACCATCTGTAAATATTTGAAGAAAATCTGATCATAAATGGCGGCTGTAGAGCGCAAATACCATTTTTCACTATTATTAGCTCTGACGTCACATTACGTCATAGGGTGCTGAAAATTCTTTTGTTCAAAAGCGTATTCTTTACTGTCATAACTCTGAAATTTTCATTATTTTGAACAACTGGCATCATGTCGAAATCAAGCCCCAAATTTAAATTAAGTGGTATGCTTATGACGTCCTATGACGTCACGATTCAAAATATTTGTAGAAATGCTGCAGAACTGCAAACTGTGTAAGTTTCAACTTTCTATCTCATCCTGAAGCTCTTCAATCCTAAAATAAAATTTTTGGTCCTATGTTCGATTCTTATTTCAGCCACAGAACTTAGGTTTTTCAGAATTTGGGTTAGCTGACAGGATATGCACACCTTAGTTTCAAGATGTACCATCTGTGAAAATTTGAAGAAAATCCGATCATAAATGGCCGCTGTAGAGCGTGAACACCATTGTTCACTATTTTTAGCTCTGACGTCACATGGCGTCATAGGGTGCTGAAGATGCTTTTTTCAAAAGCGCATACTTTACTGTCATAACTCTGAAATTTTCATTATTCTGAACAACTGGCATCATGTCGAAATCTTGCCCTAAAATGAAATTACGAAGTATGCTTATGACGTCATATGACGTCATATGACGTCACGACTCAAAATATATGTAGAAATTCTGCAGAACTGTAAACTGTGTAAGATTCAACATTCTATCTCATTCTGAAGCTCTTTTATCCTAAAATGAAATTTTCGGTCCTATGTTCGAATCTTATTAAAGCCACAGAACTTCGGTCTTTCGGAACAACGGTTAGCTGAAAGGATATGCACACCTTAGTTCCAAGATGTACCATCTGTGAAAATTTGATGAAAATCCGACCATAAATGACGGCTGTAGAGCGCGAACACCATTTTTCACTATTTTAGCTCTGACGTCACATGACGTCATATGGTGCTGAAGATGCTTTTGTTCAAAAGCGCATACCTTACTTTCATAACTCTGAAATTTTAATTATTCTGAACAACTGGCATCATGTCGAAATCATTGCCCTAAAATGAAAATTAAGAAGTATGCTTATGACGTCACATGACGTCATATGACGTTACGACTCAAAATATATTGAGAAATTCTGCAGAACTGCAAACTGTGTAAGTTTCAACTTTCTATCTCATCCTGAAGCTCTTTTATCCTAAAATGAAATTTTCGGTCCTATGTTCGAATCTTATTTCAGCCACAGAACTTCGGTCTTTCGGAATTTCGGTTAGCTGAAAGGATATGCACACCTTTGATTCAAGATGTACCATCTGTGAAAATTTGAAGAAAATCCGACCATAAATGACGGCTGTAGAGCGCGAACACCATTTTTCACTATTTTTAGCTGTGACGTCATGTGACGTCATAGGCTGCTAAAAATCATTGAAATCAAAATTTCCTCACGTGACTAATAAGCCATAAAAATTTCATCGTCCTAGGACTATTGCAACATATAAAAATAAGCGTTTAGTTAGGAAGAAGAAAAGAATAATAATAACTAGACTTCTTTTGTTCTGGACAAAAGAAAGGGCTTTCTGCACTGCAAACCATGTCAAACCTGATCATACTGTTTGAGTTTTCTGAAATACACCGTCTTCAAAAATTGAAGAAAATCCGTCCCGAATTGATAGCTGTAGAGTGCAAACATAAATAAATAGCAGAGGAAATCTGTGATGTCATATAACATAATTTAAATTTTAAAGTCATTGCATT
Organism: Solen grandis; assembly: GCA_021229015.1. Lineage (NCBI taxonomy): Eukaryota > Metazoa > Mollusca > Bivalvia > Adapedonta > Solenidae > Solen > Solen grandis. The sequence goes on from CM037792.1 coordinate 41,622,895, forward strand.
CAAAAGGGAATATGTTTCTTTGTTTTCAGTTATAATCTTAATTTTAAAGTGACAATGACAAAGTGAAATCTAGCTTTTTTTCAATATTAAAAGGGGCATAACTCCTGACCTAATATCAATTTTAAATTTAGACTGGGACAAAAAATGTAGGCATCTAGAGTATTCACAAGATTTTTCTAAGATTTGACTAGGTGACCTAGTTTTTGTTCTCATGTGACTCATTTTCGAACTCATCCAATATATTAATTAGACAAACATCCTGAACAAATCTTTTGAAGATTGGGCTAAAACTGTTGCCTCGCAAAGATTTTCCCTGGTGACCTAGTTTTTGATCCCACGTGACCCAATTTCGAACTCATCTGAGATATCATATAGACAAACATCCTGACCAAGTTTCATGAAGATTGGACCAAAGCTGTGGCCTCTAGAGTGTTCACAATGTTTTTCTAAATTTTTAACTAGTGACCTATTTTTTGACCCCACATGACCCAATTTCGAACTCATCCGAGATATCATGTAGACAAACATCCTGACCAAGTTTCATGAAGATTGGGACAAAACTGTGGCCTCTAGAGTGTTCACAAGCAATTGTTGACGACGGACGACTGACGACGCACGACGCACGACGGACAAAAGGCAACCAGAAAAACTCACCCGAGCACAAGTGCTCAGGTGAGCTAAAAAGAAAGGCCTTTATATTTCCAACATTTCACGTGTTTCATATTTCAACTTTTCTGTTACGTGCTCTAAGATATAGAAAGTTATTTTTCAAAGAAACGGCAAAAAAATCGGCAAAACGATGTTCATGTCTATTATTGCCCTTCGACAAATAACTTTATAATTAATGGTCCGATCATTAAAATCTGCATACCATTAGAACCGCATTGCATCACGCTAATAATACTGTTCTTTATGTTATTTTCAAAAATTAATAGTTTCTAGAAAAAAAAACAATCAAATGATAGGGACTAAGTGCAGAAATGCATGAAAGAACGGTTTAAATGAATTCTTATTTCTCATCTAACTTCCTTATAGGATATCCGATGTCCAATTTTCAAACGCAAGGTACCATTAGAAAGGCCTTTTAATTTCCAACATTTCACGTGTTTCATGTTTCAACTTTTCTATTACGGGCTCTGAGATATAGAAAGTTATTTTTAAAGAAAACGGCAAAAATCGGCAAAAAGATGTTCATGTCTATTATTGCCTTTCGACAAATAGCTTTATAATTTATGGTCCGATCATTAAAATCTGCATATCATTAGAACCACATTGCATCATGCAAAAAAAAAAAAAAAATGTATGTTATTTTTAAAAAATCATTAGTTTCTTCGAAAAAAAGGAATCAAGTGATCGGGACGTGCTTCGGGAGTGCATGAAAGAACGGTTTTACTGCATTCTTAGTTTTCATGTAACTTCCTTATATTAAGTCGAATTTTAAAAAGCTAGGTACCGTTAGAAAGGTCTTTTCATTTCCCACAATTCCTTCGCTTCATAATTTTATGTATCTTTGAACACTTTGTAGCTACGGGCGTTTAAAACCTTGAGCATACGGCAAAAATCGGGAAAATATGTTCATATCGTTTTATTTTTCGTTATAACTTAATGAATATTAGGTCAATCTTTGAAATTTAAACACCAAAAGAACGGCCGGGCATTGATCTACAAATTATATTCATACTCTTATTAACAAAAATCAATAATTATCGAGATATAAGTAGTTAAGTGCGCTTAGGGTTGCAGCATTTTTGTTTTTCTGCAATAACTCACTGATTCAACCCCGATCTTCAAAAACTATATATCGCCTGAAAGGCATTTAAAGCACTACAAATTATACGCATAGTGTCTCGATAAAATATTTTTCGTTTTTGAGATATTTAAGGCCGAAGAAAAAACCGATAATTGACATGTGACCTTGACCTTAGCTATTTTCCGGAAGTGGAAGTGACTGATGACAAGAAGAGGCTATGTTGCACCTTCAGTGAAAATTTTATGCAAATCGGTCAAAAACTTTGTCTTCCAGTGCTAAAAAACCGTATATTTTGGATACAAAATTTGATAACGCGTCATGACGTCATTTTACGTCATACGACGTCAATCTTCTCAGAACTTAAAGAAATCAATAGGACACATATTCTGTCCAAATTTCATGTTTCTAGCTTATCTGAGTGCTTCGTAATACATCAATACATTTTCTGGTCCAAAGTTCGAAACTTGGTTCAGCCATAGATCCTTGATCTTTTCAAATATTGCAAAACGTATATAATCCTGCACAACAAAAACATAATATATACATTCTGTGAAAAAATCTAGTAAATCGGTCCAATCATGACGGCTGTAGAGCGCGTACAAGCTTTTGTAGCTTTTTTCAGCCCTGACGTCATGTGACGTCACATGAAGAAATAAAATATATCGATCAAAAGCGCCAAAGTCACTGTGAATACTATTAAAATTTCATGCTGCTAGCTCATCGGCAACCTGTTTTAATTTGAACCTCAAAAGGAAGAAAAAAGTAGAATAATAATAATAATAAGAAAAAACATAACAAACCCAAAAGGTCTTTCTGCTTGAGGCAGAAAGCCCTAATAAACATAACAAACCCAAGAGGACTTTCTACTTTAGGCAGAAAGTCCTAACTAGATGTCATTCGTCTAAACGAATGATAGGACTTTCTGCAACCTGTGTTAATGCAAAAAGCAGGAGATAGAAGTTTCATGTAATGACTCACCTCTGGTAGTATTTCATGTTCATGCTGAACAAATGACATTATATTCCGCGAAAAATAAGCGAATAAAATTTTTTTTAGGAATAATAGTAGAAGTAGTATGCTTATGACATCATATGACGTCTCGACATAAAATATATTAAGAAATTATGCAGAACTGCAAACTGTGTAAGTTTCAACTTTCTATCTCATCCCGAAGTTCTTTAACCCTAAAATTTTTGGTCCTATGTTCGAATCATACTTCAGCAACAATACTTCGGTTTTTCGGAATTAAGGTTAGGTGACAAAATATTCACACCTTAGTTTCAAGATGTACCATCTGTAAAAATTTGAAGAAAATCTGATCATAAATGGCGGCTGTAGAGCGCGAACACCATTTTTCACTATTTTTAGCTCTGACGTCACGTGAAGTCATAGGGTGCTGAAAATGCTGTTGCTCAAAAGCGCATACTTTATTGCAATAACTCTGAAATGTTCATTATTCTGAACAACTGGCATCATGTCGAAATCATTGCCCCACATTAAAATTAAGAAGTATGCTTATGACGTCCTATGACGTCACGATTCAAAATATTTGTAGAAATGCTGCAGAACTGCAAACTGTGTAAGTTTCAACTTCCTATCTCATCCTGAAGCTCTTCAATCCTAAAATGAAATTTTTGGTCCTATGTTCGAATCTTACTTCAGCCACAGAACTTCGGTTTTTCGGAATTAAGTTTAGCTGGCAGGATATGCACACCTTAGTTTCATGGTGTACCATCTGTGAAAATTTGAAGAAAATCCGACCATAACTGGCGGCTGTAGAGCGCGAAAACCATTTTTCACTATTTTTAGCTGTGACGTCACATGACGTCATAGGGTGCTGAAGATGCTTTTGTTCAAAAGCGCATACTTTACTGTCATAACTCTGAAATGTTCATTATTCTGAACAACTGGCATCATGTCGAAATCATTGCCCTAAAATAAAAATTAAGAAGTATGCTTATGACGTCACATGACGACATTTGACGTCACGACTCAAATATATTAAGAAATTCTGCAGAACTGCAAACTGTGTAAGTTTCAACTTTCTATCTCGGTCCTATGTTCGAATCTTATTTAAGCGACAGAACTTCGGTCTTTCGGAATTTCGGTTAGCTGACAGGATATGCACACCTTAGTTTTAAGATGTACCATCTGTGAAAATTTGAAGAAAATCCGACCATAAATGGCGGCTGTAGAGCGTGAACACCATTTTTCACTATTTTTAGCTCTGACGTCATATGACGTCATAGGGTGCTGCAGATGCTTTTGTTCAAAAGAGCATACTTTACTGTCATAATACTGAAATGTTCATTATTCTGAACAACTGGCATTATTTCGAAATCATTGCCCTAAAATAAAAATTAAAAAGTATGCTTATGACGTCACATGACGTCATATCACGTCAAGACTCAAATTATATGTAGAAATTCTGCAGAACTGCAAACTGTGTAAGTTTCAACTTTCTTTCTCATCCTGAAGCTCTTTAAATCCTAAATGAAATTTTCGGTCCTATGTTCGAATCTTAATTCAGCAACAGAACTTCGGTCTTTCGGAATTTCGGTTAGCTGACAGGATGTGCACCCCTTAGTTTCAAAATGTACCATCTGTGAAAATTTGAAGAAAATCCGACCATAAATGACGGCTGTAGAGCGCAAACACCATTTTTCACTATTTTTAGCTGTGTCGTCATGTGACGTCATAGGGTGCTGACAATCATTGAAATCAAATTTTCATCACGTGACTAATAACCCATAAAAATTTCATCGTCCTAGGACTATTGCAACATATCAAAATAAGCGTTTAGTTAGGAAGAAGAAAAGAATAATAATAATGAAAAAATTACGTCACGTGACGTCATATGACGTTTATTTTCACATAATTGTTAAGACACCCAGAGACCTACTAACTGACAAAATTTCAACATTCTATCTCAAATAGGACTGATTTTATAAGCATTTAAAAATTTACGACCTTGGTTCGAATCTTGGAATCGCTATAGAACCTTGGGCTTTTCGAATTTTGAAAAACGGACACCGGGATGCACAACTAGAACTTAATATACACATTCTGTGAAAATTTCCTGAAAATCGGTCCATTAATAATGGCTCTGGACAGTGTACAAACTTTTGTTGCATATTTCAAATGTGACGTCATATGACGTCATAGGCATATGAAAATCACAGAAATCAAAATTTCAGCATTGGAAGCATGTGTCATTAAATTATCATTGCCCTTCGACAATTTCAACATATAGAAATATTCTTGTTAATATTAGAAATACATTAATATATAATGACGTCACGGGACGTCATATGACATTTATTTTCACAAAATATTTAAAACTTCTAAAGACCTATATACTGACTAAATATCAACTTTCTATCTTAAATAGGACAGATTTTATAAGCATTTAAAAATTTACGACCTTGGTTCGAATCTTGGATTCGCTATAGAACCATGGACTTTTCGAATTTTGAAAAACGGACACCGGGATGCACATCTAGAACTTAATATAGACAATCTGTGAAAATTTGATGAAAATCGGTTCACAAACAATGGCTGTAGACCGCGTACAACTTTTGTAGCATATTTCAAATGTGACGTCATATGACGTCATAGGCATATGAAAATCATAGAAATCAAAATTTCCTCACGTGACTAATAAGTCATAAAATTTTCATCGTCCTAGGAGTATTGCAACATAGAAAAATAAGCGTTTAGTTGGAAGAAAAAAAGAATAATAATAACTAGATGTCATTCGTGAAAACGAATGATAGGACTTTCTGCAAGCTGTGTTAATGCAAAAAGCAGGAGATAGAAGTTTCATGTAATGACTCACCTCTGGTGGTATTTCATGTTCATGCTGAACAATTGACATTATATTCCGAAATTAGTGCAAATGATAAGAACTAAGTATTAGTTTGTGACGTCACATGACGTCATATGATATCATAACTCTAAACGTATGTAGAAATTCTGCAGAACTGCAAACTGTTTAATTTTCAACTTTCTATCTCATCCTGAAGCTCTCTAATCCTAAAATGAAATTTTCGGTCCTATGTTCGAATCTTATTTCAGCCACAGAACTTCGGTCTTTCGGAATTTCGATTAGCTGACAGGATATGCACACCTAACTTTCAAGATGTACCATCTGTGAAAATTTGAAGAAAATCCGACCATAAATAGCGGCTGTAGAGCGTGAACACCATTTTTCACTATATTTAGCTCTGACGTCACATGACGTCATATTGTGCTAAAGATGCGTTTGTTCAAAAGGGCATTACTTCATAACTCTGAAATTTTCGTTATTCTGAACAACTGGCATCATGTCAAAATCATTGCCCAAATATGAAAATTAAGAAGTATGCTTATGACGTCACAAGACGTCATATGACGTCAAGACTCAAGATATATGTAGAAATTCTGCAGAACTGCAAACTGTGTAAGTTTCAACTTTCTATCTCATCCTGAAGCTCTTTAATCCTAAAATGAAATTATCGGTCCTATGTTCGAATCTTATTTCAGCCACAGAACTTCGGTCTTTGGGAATTTCGGTTAGTTGACAGGATATGCACACCTGAGTTTCAAATGTACCATCTGTGAAAATTTGAAGAAAATCCGACCATAAATGACGGCTGTAGAGCGTAAACACCATTTTTCACTATTTTTTGCTGTGACGTCATGTGACGTCATAGGGTGCTGAAGATGCTTTTCTTCAAAAGCGCATACTTTGCTTTCATAACTCTGAAATTTTCATTATTCTGAACAACTGGCATCATGTCGAAATCATTGCCCTAAAATGAAAATTAAGAAGTATGCTTATGACGTCATATGACGTCATATGACGTCACGCCTCATAATATTTGTAGAAATTCTGCAGAACTGCAAACTGTGTAAGTTTCAACTTTCTATCTCATCCTGAAGCTCTTTTATCCTAAAATGAAATTTTCGGTCCTATGTTCGAATCTTATTTCAGCCACAGAACTTCGGTCTTTCGGAATTTCGGTTAGCTGACAGGATATGCACACCTTTGATTCAAGATTACCATAATCCGACCATAAATGACGGCTGTAGAGCGCGAACACCATTTTTCACTATTTTTAGCTGTGACGTCATGTGACGTCATAGGGTGCTGAAAATCATTGAAATCAAAATTTCCTCACGTGACTAATAAGCCATAAAAATTTCATCGTCCTAGGACTATTGCAACATATAAAAATAAGCGTTTAGTTAGGAAGAAGAAAAGAATAATAACTAGATGTCATTCGTGAAAACGAATGATAGGACTTTCTGCAAGCTGTGTTAATGCAAAAAGCAGGAGATAGAAGTTTCATGTAATGACTCACCTCTGGTAGTATTTCATGTTCATGCTGAACAATTGACATTATTTCCGAAATTAGTGCAAATGATAAGAACTAAGTATTAGTCTGTGACGTCACATGACGTCATATGACGTCATAACTCTAAACATATGTAGAAATTTTGCAGAACTGCAAACTATTTAAGTTTCAACTTTCTATCTCATCCTAAAGCTCTCTAATCCTAAAATGAAATTTTCGGTCCAATGTTCGAATCTTATTTCAGCCACAGAACTTCGGTCTTTCAGAATTTCGGTTAGCTGACAGAATATGCACACTTAACTTTCAAGATGTACAATCTATGAAAATTTGAAGAAAATCCGACCATAAATGGCGGCTGTAGAACACCATTTTTCACTATTTTTAGCTCTGACGTCACATGACGTCATAGTGTGCTAAAGATGCTTTTGTTCAAAAGGGCATACCGTACTTTCATAACTCTGAAATTTTCGTTATTCTGAACAATTGGCATCATGTCAATATCATTGCCCTAAAATGAAAATTAAGAAGTATGCTTATGACGTCAAATGACGTCATATGACGTCAAAACTCAAGATATATGTAGAAATTCTGCAGAACTGCAAACTGTGTAAGTTTCAACTTTCTATCTCATCCTGAAGTTCTTTAATCCTAAAATGAAATTTTCGGTCCTATGTTCGAATCTTATTTCAGCCACAGAACTTCGGTCTTTTGGAAGTTCGGTTAGCTGACAGGATATGCACACCTGAGTTTCAAAATGTACCGTCTGTGAAAATTTGAAGAAAATCTGACCATAAATGACGGCTGTAGAGCGCGAACACCATTTTTCACTATTTTTTGCTGTGACGTCATGTGACGTCAAAGGGTGCTGAAGATGCTTTTGTTCAAAAGCGCATACTTTACTTTCATAACTCTGAAATTTTCATTATTCTGAACAACTGGCATCATGTCGAAATCATTGCCCTAAAATGAAAATTAAGAAGTATGCTTATGACGTCAAATGACGTCATATGACGTCACGACTCAAAATATTTGTAGAAATTCTACAGAACTGCAAACTGTGTAAGTTTCAACTTTCTATCTCATCCTGAAGCTCTTTTATCCTAAAATGAAATTTTCGGTCCTATGTTCGAATCTTATTTCAGCCACAGAACTTCGGTCTTTCGGAATTTCGGTAAGCTGACAAGATATGCACACCTTTGATTCAAGATGTACCATCTGTGAAAATTTGAAGAAAATCCGACCATAAATGACGGCTGTAGAGCGCGAACATTTTTCACTATTTTTAGCTGTGACGTCATGTGACGTCATAGGGTGCTGAAAATTATTGAAATCAAAATTTCCTCATGTGGCTAAAAAATAAGCGTTTAGTTAGGAAGAAGAAAAGAATAATAATAACTAGATGTCATTCGTCTAAACGAATGATAGGACTTTCTGCAACCTGTGTTAATGCAAAAAGCAGGAGATAGAAGTTTCATGTAATGACTCACCACTGGTAGTATTTCATGTTCATGCTGAACAATTGACATTATATTCCGCGAAAAATAAGCGTTTAGTTACGAAGAAAAAAAAATAAGTAGCAGTAGTAGTAGTATGCTTATGACTCAAAATATATGTAGAAATTCTGCAGAACTGCAAACTGTGTAATTTTCAACTTTCTATCTCATCCCGAAGTTCTTTAACCCTAAAATGAAACTTGGTCCTATGTTCGATTCTTACTTCAGCCACAATACTTCGGTTTTTCGGAATTAAGGTTAACTGACAAAATATTCACATCTTAGTTTCAAAATGTACCATCTGTAAAAATTTGAAGAAAATATGATCATAAATGGCGGCTGTAGAGCGCGAACACCATTTTTCACTATTTTTAGCTTTGACGTCACATGACGTCATAGGGTGCTGAAGATGCTTTTATTCAAAAGTGCATACTTTACTGTCATAACTCTAAAATTTTCATTATTCTGAACAACTAGCATCATGTAGAAATCATTGCCCTAAAATGAAAATTAAGAAGTATGCTTATGACGTCACATGGCGACATTTGACGTCACGACTCAAAATATATTGAGAAATTCTGCAGAACTGCAAACTGTGTAAGTTTCAACTTTCTATCTCATCCTGAAGCTCTTAATGCTCGGTCCTAGTTCGAATCTTATTTCAGCCACAGAACTTCGGTCTTTCGGAAATTCGGTTAGCTGGCAGGATATGCACACCTTAGTTTCAAGATGTACCGTCTGTAAAAATTTGAAGAAAATCCAACTATAAATGACGGCTGTAGAGCGCAAACACCATTTTTCACTATTTTTAGTTGTGACGTCATGTGACGTCATAGGCTGCTGACAATCATTGAAAACAAAATTTCCTTACTTGACTAATAACCCATAAAAATTTCATGGTCCTAGGACTATTGCAACATATTAAAATAAGCGTTTAGTTAGGAAGAAGAAAAGAATAATAATAATAAAAAAATGACGTCACGTGACGTCATATGACGTTTATTTTCACATAATTGTTAGACACCCAGAGACCTACTAACTGACAAAATTTTAACTTTCTATCTCAAATAGGACAGTTTTTATAAGCATTTAAAAATTGACGTCCTTGGTTCGAATCTTGGATCCGCCATAGATGCTTGGACTTTTCGAATTTTGAAAAACGGACACCGGTATACACAATAAGAACGTAATATACACATTCTGTGAAAATTTGATAAAAATCGGCCCATTAATAATGGCTCTGGGCCGTGTACAAACTTTCGTAGTCAATTTCAAATGTGACGTCATATGACGTCATAGGCTTCTGAAAATCATTGAAATCAAAATTTCAGCGTCTGAATCATTTGTCATTAAATTTTCATTGCCCTTCGACAATTTCAACATATAGAAATACTCTTATTAATATTAGAAATACATTATCATATAATGACGTCAAGTGACGTCATGTGACGTTTATTTTCACAAAATTTTTAAGACTCCCAGAGACCTATATACTGACCAAATATCAGTTTTCTATCTCAAATAAATCCGATTTTATAAGCATTTAAAAATTTACGACCTTGGTTCGAATCCTGAATTCGCTATAGAACCATGGATTTTTCGAATTTTGAAAAACGGACACGAAGATGCACAACTTGAACTTAATATACACATTCTGTGAAAATTTGATGAAAATCGGTTCATAAACAATGGCTGTAGACCACGTACAAACTTTTGTTGCATATTTCAAGTGTGACGTCATATGACGTCATAGGCATATGAAAATCATAAAAATCAAAATTTCAGCGATTGAAGCATGTGTCTTTAAATTTTCATTGCCCTTCAACAATTTCAACATATAGAAAAATTCTTGTTGATATTAGAAATACATTATCATATAATGACGTCACGTGACGTCATATGACATTTATTTTCACAAAATGTTTAAAACTTCTAGAGACCTATATATGACTAAATATCAACTTTCTATCTGAAATAGGACAGATTTTATAAGCATTTAAAAATTTACGACCTTGGTTCGAATCTTGGATTCGCTATAGAACCATGGACTTTTCGAATTTTGAAAAACGGACACCGGGATGCACAACTAGAGCCTAACATACACATTCTGTGAAATTTTGATGAAAATCGGTCCAGAAATAATGGCTGTAGACCGCGTACAAACTTTTTCACCTGACGTCAAATCTGACGTTATATGACGTCGTATGAATATAAAATTCATTGCATCCGAAAGCTCATGGTTTGAAATATATGCCATAAAATTTTCATTGTTCTGAGTCAATGGCAACACCTCGAAATTAACACAAATATAAGAGGAAGAAAAAAAGAATAAGAAGAAGAAGAATAATAAAAAAACATTACAAACCCAATATGACTTTCTGCCTGTAGGCAGAAAGTCCTAATAAACATAACAAACCCAATAGGACTTTCTGCTTTAGGCAGAAAGTCCTAATAATAAAAAAACAGAACAAACCCAATAGGACTTTCTGCTTCAGGCAGAAAGCCCTAATAACTAGATGTCATTCGTTTAAACGAATGATAGGACTTTCTGCAACATCTGCTTTATATAGTATATATATAGAAGATGACATAATAGATAATCTGTCCAAATTGCAACTTTCTAACTCCTCTATTTCTATATAAAATAGCACAAATAGAACACATTCTGTGAATTTTAATAAAAGTCCGCCCATATCTTGCACATGTAGTTTACATACAAGATTTATACTATGTCATATGACATGGAAGAAAAATGAAACAGTGTTCAAATGTAAGTTTCTAACTTTCATCACACATAGAATTTCATCACTCCAGCTCAGTTGTAACCTTGTTTAATTTTAGCCTCAGTAGGAAGAAGTATTGAATATTTGTATAGTGCTATATCCTTTAGACACCTGTAACGTAGTTAAACGTATTTAGCGATTTTGGCGTGCTTGGGCTTCCGTAGTTTTGCCATAAATTCCTGGAATTTCGAACTATGGTGATATTTTGAAAGGTAACATCCCAGCCTACAAACTGATGCAATATGAATATCGTTAGCATAACAATGCAGTTTTTAGATGGTCTAAAATGTTGGGCTGCGTGTGAATTTTTCAAGGCTTGCAAACTGCTCGCTAGCTACATAGTGTTGCAAATACGGATTTTTGTCTTGTGCCGTTGTACATGTATTAACTTCAATGCTTATTTTGGAAACAGTCAACATTCGACAAAAAAAAATCAAAAAAAAAATCAAGATATAGCCCATCAATTGCAATTTGATATATATTTTTTTTTTTTTTTAAGTCGTTGCGCAAGTATTTAAGCTTGGTGACCCCTGCGCGTGACCTTTTCCATATTTTTATGATGCATGATTATGAAATATCTTATTTTCCATGTAACTTTCTTATATGAAGTCCAATTTCAATAAACTTGGTACCGTTAGAAAGTTCTTAAAACATGCTACATTTTATACGCATAATGTATAAACTTATCTTCAGTCGTTTCTGAGATATTGACTGTTAAACCTCAAGAAAACAGCATATTATCAGCAAAATTTCATTAGGCAGAAAGTCCTAATAAATAAAATTATATAGGTGTTTTACCTTCTCTTGCTTTAGGAGTGGTAAAATGTTAACAAATTGAATTCAGTAATCAATGACCAAACAAAGGACCTTGAACAGAATGACAACGAGTCTTTGAGCGTTTAGATATATGTGCATGCATATAACTGGGGTAGTTCTCATCACCAGTGCAATACTGCAGTGTGGCAGCACAATGACTGTCTCAAGTAGACATGGTCTCCAAGTGATTGATATATTGTCGGCAGGACGTTGAACTCAAAAAACAAACATGATAAACAAATATGATACTAGTAACCGGATATCCCAATGACCGTGTCCTGTAACAATTCTTGAAATCAGATTCAATGTTTGCTTCCCTATACAAATTCATAATCAATACCTGCAAGTTGAAACACGGGGAAATGAGCTTGACATAGATGACACCATGTCGGCTAATGGAAGATTATTGATTTGGAATCGGCTCTGTGAATATTTCATTTTTTTTTTTTTTTTTTTTTTTTTTTTTCCATATACAGTTTAATCTCCCCGTCATTTGGTGTAAAACAGGGGTCGGGGAGGGCCATCCCCTGCAACACCTTACAAAGACATTATAAACTGTTGCATATATATGTATAGTACTGTAGTACTGTATAGTACAATACTAAATGTAAAATTAAGCTAAATGTTGAAATATTACATGTATATCTATAAGTGTGAGTGTATAGTGTATCCTATCGTAAAGTGGTCCTATACATTTATCTAATATAATTGTTTAAGTGAAGTAGGTACAATCTAATTACATATATGTCAAGTAAATATAAAACTGTATATGTTAAACTAGAGGGAAAGAATCAGTGGGAAAATAGAGGATAAACAAAGAATAAACATGTGAAGGGGGAACATAACGAAAAAAGAAAAGAAAAAAAAAAAACTAGGTGCTGCCTCGGTCATTTAAAACTAATAGGTCTTTGTGATTGTTAAAGATACTTGGTCGACACTTCAGTGTATTCAAGTAATGGAAAAAAAATCTAGTTAATCATTATTATATACGGTTTCCATTTTTTTTTGTGTGCAATTTCTGTCATGTAATTGGCCATGACTGAAGACACTGAAATATCGCCCAACTATCCTTAAGGTAGTGTCAGTTTAAAATACCAGGATTGATCGCTTGAAACTATTTTCAAATCTTAAAACACACAGAAGAGCATCAAGCAGCCACAGTATACCTCTACAACTACAATACATTATAATAGTACTAATAATACAAAATGAATAAAAGAAAACTTAGAAAAATTAAACATCTTGATAAAGCTAGTATTTTAGTTATTGATGTTAAGTAAACATTTATATTTATTCCATTCATCTTCAAAATTTGGAATATTGTTATTTTCCAGGAATATAATTCTATTACATTTGTACATGTATCTTAATCTATTTGACAGACTATAGATGGACAGAGGCAAATTGAGGATTTTAGTAGAATATATATAGTATTTAATCTCAAGTAAAATATAGAGTTCTAATTGTGAAAGTGTTTTACTGATATTGAAAATGAAAGTTTCCTCTGTAATTTTTATGTTAATATTGTTCAGTTTAAGAACATTTAGTATTTGGTTAAAAAATATCCTGGTATTAGGACATAGCCAAAACATATGTTGAATAGTTTCTTCTGCTCCACAGGAAAAACAAAATTGATTTTCTGCCCTCTTTATCTTATATAAATAATATCTAGTTGGGATTAGCCTATGAATGATTCTAATTTGAAACCATTGTAAGGTTGTACTTTTAGTAATCATGAATGGAGTTGAGTATATGATTTTCCATTCTTTTTCACTAATATTATATGATTTATTCCATTTCCTGCTGTTGGTGTTTCTTTTACAGTATTATTATTGAGTATACAGTATATATCTTTACAACCCTTTCTTTTACTTAATATATCTTTAATAAAGAATGGTAGAATGGGGTATTGGATCCTTTTTAATTTTATATTTCCTATTGACCTGATTTTATATGATTTAATTGCATTAAGAATGCCAAAGTATGACAAAAAGTTTTGCTGAATGCCATATGTTTCAAAAAACTCTTTTGTGGAATATAACTCACCATTTTCATTAATTAAATCATTAATAAAACATATTCCTTTCTCATACCATTTTTTGTTATACACTGTTTTATTACCAACTTGTATATTGTAATTGCACTGTATTGGACATGCTAAAAAATCCTCAATAGATGCAAATTTGACTTTTTGACAAAATTCAATATAGGATTGTAAAACATCTGCCCAAAATTTATTATTGATATTTTTCTTTTGAGACTCACAATAAAACACGCCCATTCTTGTTATTTTACCAATATCAATTAAATGTTTATTTATTTTTATCCAATTTCCAGTCCCTAGGAAGAATTTTCTAATCCATGTGATCTTAAGACTTGCCATGAAAGCCCTTAAATTGACCATTTTAAGACCACCATCAATGAAATCTTTTACAATGACTGTCTTTTTAATCTTTGCTGGTCCAGACCACAAAAAATCATAGAATATTGATTCAATTTTTTTTATAATATCTTCATTTGGATTTGGTAATGCCATAAATAAGTGATTTAAAATTGGCAATAAAAGAGTTTTGATGACAGTTATTTTACCTAGTGGAGTCAGATTTCTACGTTTCCATAATTTGATTATGTTTTGAATCTTTATTATTTTTTCATTAAAGTTTTGATAGGTCATATCATTCAGGTTTACATTAAATTTTATTCCAAGTAAATTAAAGGTAGTCTTACCCCATACTAATTTCCATTTGGTTTTAATTGTATCAGAGCTAAACTTTTTTTTTCCTATCCATATAACTTGTGTTTTTTCAAAATTTACTTTAAGACCAGAATACTTAGAATAATTGGTTAGTTCTTTCAAAGTTTCATTTAAAGATACATCTGAACCATCTAAAAGAATTGAGGTATCATCTGCATACTGTGACTGCTTTATCTCTGAATTATTTATTTCAATTCCTTTAATTCTCTTATTTTCTCTTATTTTGATAGCTAAAATTTCTGCACATAAAATAAAAATATATGGAGACAATGGATCACCTTGCCTACAGCCTCGTGCAATATTAAAGAAAGATGATAAATTTGAACCTTGACTGACAGCTAATTTTGCATTTGTATATAACAGTTTTATCCATGACATGAATTGTTCTCCAAAATTGAAAAACCTCAAAACATTAAAAATAAAAGTCCATGAGAGAGAATCAAAAGCCTTTTCAAAGTCTATCAACAGTATTAGTCCAGGTATATCATAATAATCTGTATATTGCATAACATCATATATGAGTCTTGTATTCTCGCCTAGGTATCTGCCTGATATAAATCCAGTTTGATCTTTGTGTATCAATTTATTCAATGTTGATTTTAGTCTGTTTGCAATAGAGCCTGATGCAATTTTATAGGTACAATTTAAGAGAGAAATGGGACGATAATTTTTAACTTGAAATCTTGATTTATTTTGTTTGGGTATGACTGTAATTATTCCTTCTCGTTGAGTAACAGATAATTCACCATTTAGGAAACCATAGTTAATTGACCGAATAACAAATTGCCCTAACTGTTGCCAAAACATTTTAAAGAAATCCGCATTAAAACCATCTGAGCCTGGACTTTTATTGTTTTTCATATCTTTCAATGTGGCTGAAGCTTCTTGATAAGTGATATTCCCTTCTAAAAGTTTTGATTCTATGGGAGAAAGTTTTGGTATATCATATTCCTTAAATTCATCTTCTAAGTTAATGTCCTCTAATTCCGCGTCCTTACTTGCATATAGATGTTCATAAAATAATTTGGTTTCATTTAGTATTTCACTCTGATCTGTAATAATGTCTCCGTTTTCTTTGATAATTTTTGGGATTAATTTTGAAGAAAAATTGTGGTTTTCTAAATTACAAAAAAAAGAAGTAGGCTTTTCTCCATTCTCTATAATATTTGCACGAGACCTGATAAGATATCCATTCATTTTATTTTTTCTTAATTCTTTAATCTCATTTTTATACACCTCGAGATTTTTGACATTATCTTCATTTATATTATGCTCGATTTCTTGTATTTTATCAAAAAGTTCCTTTTCCCTAGCATCTGTTATTTTCTTTTTATAGCTGGCGTAAGAGATAGACTTGCCTCTTATTTCCATTAATAGAGTCTCCAAAAAAAGCTGATCATTTATTATGAATTGTACCTCATCATTTGGTATATTAGTTATATTATCGAAATTATAAACTGGTAAAGCATATTGTTCTTTAACTTCTTTAATTTTGTTATTTATTAAGTTAATATATTCTATATCCTTAAGTAAGGAATTATTATGTTTCCATAAAGACTTACCATGTTTAAAATTATTAAGATTGATATTCAATATAATTATAGAATGGTCAGACCTATAGCTAGATTCTATTACACAATTATTTACATAAGCATAAAATAAATCTGATACGAGAAAGAAATCTAGCCTTGCCTGTTGCAGTGGTGTTCTACGCCGCCAAGTATACCGCCTTAATGTTGGATGTAATTCCCTGAAAGGATCTGTTAAATTGAATTGTGTCATTATTTCTAAAAGTTTTTCCCGTGCCTTTTTATTATTTATATGTTTATAATTAGAATAATCTAAGTTAGGGTCTTGAACTAAATTAAAATCTCCACAAATTATCAGATTTCTGTTATTTAAGTGTTCTAATTTCTCTACTATTGAGACAAAAAATTGCGGAGAGTCATTATTAGGTCCATAAAGATTAACGAGGGTCAGTCTATTATTATCTACAGTTATGTCTAATATGAGGTAATTTCCATTATTATCCTTTATTTCTTCATGTAGTTGGTATTCTATATTCTTATTTAAGAGAATCGCCACACCCCTTGAGTTTGAAGTTCCTGAACTAAAAAAACAGTTGTTCCCCCATTGTGCTCGAATGGATTTTTCTGTTGTAACAGTAGAATGGACATCCTGAAGACAATATATACTACATCTTTTACTTTTTAGGTAATTGAAAACATCTTCTCGTTTTTCTGCAGAACCAAGACCCTGGCAATTAACTGACAAAATCTTTATGTTAGACATAATATTTTGAACCAATCATATAACGCCGAGGCAGCACCATGATAAACCAAGGAAAGATATGAGGTATTTTGTTAGTTATATAATAGAGCTCCTTTTTGACAAAATGTGAGTTAAGTAATGTTCATAGGATGAAATTAAAATTAAAGGATATTCGGGAAAAAAAAAAATATGACTTGTATTATAAGAAATATCATACATAATTAATGAATAACTGCATGAATTCAGAACAGATAAAAGGAAGGGGAAGGCAAAAGAATTAAATAAATAAATAAAAAAAAAATAATCCCTTTAGTCAGAATGTATCTTTTTATACTTAGCTGCAAAAAAAGGGATAATTTCCCTTTAAATTGTGTTGGTTTTTTTTCTTGGGGGGGGGGGGGGGGTCCCTTCTCCTTGTCCCCACATAATGCAAGTCAGCTAAAATTCATTTTTTTTAAAAAAAAAAGAAAATTAAAAAAGTAAAAATTTTTTAGTGATATTTCCGGACTATTTAAAACAACAATATACAGGAAAACTAATATAAGGTTAATCAAAGTCATCTTATGTCGCAGTATCTACTGACTCCAATACTTCAATTTTACAAATAAGTAAAATTAAATCCTGGTAATATATATTATGACTCGATATTATGAATGTCTGTTTATATTTTGATTACTGCCAAAAAAAAAAAAAAATATAAAAAAGATAGTGATAATAATAATAATAATGCAATCCTTCTCCTTTCTTTTTGTATCTTTAGCCTTTGTATATTGTGATGTATATATAAGTATGCATGTGCTCACACACACACACACATACATATATATATATACTTCTCTATTATAAGTATATTATCTACGCAAACTAATATAGAAAAGAAATGGTATTTACTGTCTAACAAAATACATTTGAAAATTAATATATGTATCACTTATATTGTGATATATTACTTTGGTTCTACGGACAGAGAACAAAATAAACATTAATATGATGTATCATAAATCTCTATTTTAATTAGAATCTATATAATGATGCATTATTTATTTAAAGGAAATGTGAAAAATAAAAACGAAATAAAAATGAATCATGCAAACATCTACATCAATTGCACTGACACGGTGGAGTATTTTTTTATCATAAATGTATAAATTGCATATCTGTTATTATAGTTATACATTTAGAATAGGTATACTATTTATAGTGTGTGTGTTCATGTTTCATATTTCCCCATGGTGACAGCATAACACTTAACGTTTGACTGACTTTCAATATACATATCCTCTTACAGCAATTAAAATTAAACCAGGAGAGATTCTTTCATATCAGCACCGAGGAAAATAGCTAAAGGATAGTGTTTAACTTGAGCGGAATTCATCAAACTTATTGGTAATGTACATGATATATTATTATGATTTTAACTTTAAACGTCTTTCTTTCGTTTGGAAAACAATACTCTGATAATCTGCGTCTCTCAACGGTTTATGGGTAGAACCAGTACGCTTGTAAAGATAATGAAAGTCAGCTCCAAGCTGGGCTCAAAGTCGCAACTTCCGGATCAATAAACGCCAGGTACCAATTGACTAAGCCGATTGATTAGAAAAACATTTACTTATATCTAAATTTACGCCAGTAGAATTGAATCGTATTTGTCTTTTACGGCAAATGACAATGTGTGAAATAAAAACAACAACATATGAAAACATTCTTTAGTGGGACTATTCTATTACTGGTATCATAACAAATAAACAGATCCCGAAATTTACAATTTGAAAAAAGAGACGTATGTCTGAGTCCTCGTGATTTAATTGCATTTAAATGTATTCATAATATATTCAATGATTCAAAGTTAAAATATTCCTTTACCAATGTCACTGCGTTTGTTTAATGAAATGTATTCAGTTTTCCATATTTGATTATTAATATTGCTATTCTCAATAGCGTCCATTGATTAATCTCGCATAATTCTATATTTAGATCTATTGTGTTTTATAATGAATTTAATTCAATCATTATCATATACATGTATTCATCAATTTGCTCAATAGTTCGCGATTTAAGACATCATGTTACTTAACCGAAATATGTAACAAAAATCATTTCTAGGGTGTCTTAATATATGAAAAAACATCTGTGGCGGCCTTACTTCAGCTGCGTCAAAACAAGGTTGACAATGCATTTATTTGTTTTTTGTTTAACCACGAGGCCATTGTGATTATGATATGCATTAAGTCACCGATAAAATACGGATTCATATAGAGTGACGCTGATAAGATCAGTAATACAGGAACTCGGTACTAAAATTGTTAACCTATGAATGAGTATATCATTCCAAAAGCATTCCAAGTAATAAAATACATTCAACGGAAAAAAATGTATCCACCTCCCGTTTGTCAAACACTCCCCATATTGTAGTTGCTTTGCAGTGGATGGTGTAGTATTCATAAATGGTGAGAATTATAGTATTGATATGTATTTTTAGTTACACCAAAGTCTTTGTTAGTTAATCAAACTGTACGAGTATATTACATGTATATTACATGTACAAGTACAGTACGATGGCCAGTTCTGGATAGATTTCACCAAACAGTTTCTAGCGCTATGTAATACCTAAATACTATTATGTTCCTGTTATAGCAAGAACTCAAATATTTCAGTTTTTAACAAATATTGTCAGTTATGTATTTGAATATTAATTAGAACAACTCCTCAGTGTTAAGTAGTGTTGGTGGATTTCGCGCCTGTTTTTATAACTTGATAATCCAACGTTATAAGCATTCTTTCAGATTTAACCCAAGGGTACAAACTGAAATATAGAAATAAAAATGTCATATAAAAATGTAATGAATTACAGGATTTTCAGATGTATTATTTGAGTTAAAGCTAAATTTCCGTCGTAAGAATCACATTTTCTAACAATATAATGAATTAAAAAATATGATTTAAAAAAAAAAAAAAAAAAAAAAAAATACAGGTAAGCAAAGATACAAACTGTATAAACAAATTACGGTGTTTGGCTGTGGTAAGTTATGCATTTATGACTTTTTTGTGAAATGAAGTACTTTATCAAAAATAACCACAAGGTTTTAAACCATAACGATATCAAAATAGGTCAAATGCATCATTCCCATGAACGTTTCAGAAAATGATACAGTATGTTTGATTATTTACAATTTGACGTAAATCTACCAACCTATCACAAACATATGAAAATGAAACAAAAAAACAACAACATATGGACAGACATGATTTTGATGTTTGTTTAAATGTTCAGTTTCTTACGAATAATGCGATACTGAGTATTAAAGCACTGCATATTTTCAGCAAAATTTACTAACACTCGTTATATATATATATATCTGTAAATATTATCGACTATCTTTATAACCTAATCGATAAAAATGCGGATATATTATAAATATTTAGGGAATATATAATAAAAAAATTAAGTCAGCTGAAATGCAAAGAATTAGAACAGCAAAAAATATGAATCCAGCCACATGCATTTAAACAAATAATCTATTAGCTTAAATGTACGAGAGAACTTAAGTTGACTTTGACAGGACGGTATGTAATCAGTGTCTTTGAAAGCTGTGATTTTTTTCGCAGAAATAAAATAAGTACTGTAGAAAACACTAGTGAATCCTTAACATTGTATATTTTTTCGTATCTAGGTGTTTATCTCCGACATGAGCAACGTTTCGACAAATTTTGTGCTATGTTAGACCATATTTGTACATGTAATAAACCACATTTGTAGCACATTTTACAAATGTGATCACATGCGTAATAAGTGTTACAAATGTGTAACAGAAATCAAGCACAGATGTAACCTATTGTTACAAATATGTTCGAAGCCGATTTTTGCAATGGCAAACAATCACAGTTATCACAGGTCAATTTTCAAACAAAACAAAAAAAGGATAAAAAAAAAATGCATATTTACAAATGAATCATAGTTGTAACACATCTTAGTAATTAGCGTTATAACATGTCGGGTCAATATCTTGATTTATTATATGGGAATGAAAGCAAGATGGTCACTCATAATTTTCTTTTTTTCGGCGTAAGTTGTATAAAATGGATTCTGACCTAATTCTTGAACAAAAGAAAATCTTGGTTAACAACTTTTAACAGCCGAAAGCAATGGAAAGCACCTGTTTCATTGGTTGGCATAAATTATTTCAGGATATTCCACCTTAAAATGGGAGTTTTGGGGTGAATATCTTTCTACATGATTGTCATTTGGCAGATTAGAATTCATTCTTCCTGTTTGATCATGAAAACACCCAAGTTAAGAAGTAAACATTAATGAGTCGCCATAGACATATAAACAATTTTGCTAAATACATGTAGCTGGCGTGTGTTATGTTTAGAATAGTGGAATCGGCCCTTAGTGGCAATGAATAAGCTGTATAAAACATAAATTTCCTCTTTGGCGAAGTTGACTAAACGTTGATCTACTACGCAAGAGGACATGAATTCGAATCGCATATATTGAAACTTTTTATTTCATTATTTGCTTCTATTACATTTTTGTCCTTGTTTTTTTTCCCTTCACTGGCTTCTATATTTACAGCTCCTAAATGTATAGACAAAATACGTTATTTAGCATTATTATTATACCACAGTCAATCAAAAACTGTTTAAGGTGCTGTTACCACCACCACCATCATCATCATCATCAAACCCATCACAAAATATGTCACATACGTGCTTTATTTTCGTTACACGTTTGTTATATCTGTTACGCAGGCGATCACCTTTGGACAGGTATTACAAATATAATTTATTACCTGTCACATTGTCAGGATGCTGGTGATATCCTTATATGTTAAAATCCTAATTCCTTTTTGAATTTTCGTTACACGTTTGTTATATCTGTTACGAATGCGATCACCTTTGAGACAGGTATTACAAATATAATTTATTACCTGTCACATTTGGTGATATCCTTATATGTTATCCTCATTGCCCTAAAATGAAAATTAAGAAGTATGCTTATGACGTTACATGACGTCATATGACGTCACGACTCAAAATTTATTTAGAAATTCTGCAGAACTGCAAACTGTGTAAGTTTCAACTTTCTATCTCATCCTGAAGCTCTTTAATCGTAAAATGAAATTTTCGGTCCTATGTTCGAATCTTATTTCAGCCACAGAACTTCGGTCTTTCGGAATTTCGGTTAGTTGACAGGATATGCACACCTTAGTTTCATGATGTACCATCTGTGAAAATTTGAAGAAAATCCGGCCATAAATGGCCGTTTTAGAGCGTGAACACCATTTTTCACTATTTTTAGCTCTGACGTCACATGACGTCATAGGGTGCTGAAGATGCATTTGTTCAAAAGCGCATACTTTACTGTCATAACTCTGAAATTTTCATTATTCTGAACAACTGGCATCATGTCGAAATCATTGCCCTAAAATGAAAATTAAGAAGTATGCTTATGACGTCACATGACGTCATATGACGTCACGACTCAAAATTTATTTAGAAATTCTGCAGAACTGCAAACTGTTTAAGTTTCAACTTTCTATCTCATCCTGATGCTCTTTAATCCTAAAATGAAATTTTCGGTCCTATGTTCGAATCTTATTTCAGCCACAGAACTTCGGTCTTTCGGAATTTCGGTTAGCTGACAGGATATGCACACCTTAGTTTCAAGATGTACCATCTGTGAAAATTTGAAGAAAATCCGACCATAAATGACGGCTGTAGAGCGCGAACACCATTTTCACTATTATTAGCTCTGACGTTATGTGACGTCATAGGGTGCTGAAGATGCTTTTGTTCAAAAGCGCATACTTTACTGTCATAACTCTGAAATTTTCATTATTCTGAACAACTGGCATCATGTCGAAATCATTGCCCTAAAATGAAAATTAAGAAGTATGCTTATGACGTCACTTTCAAAATATATTGAGAAATTCTGCAGAACTGCAATCTGTGTAAGTTTCAACTTTCTATCTCATACTGAAGCTCTTTAATCGTAAAATGAAATTTTCGGTCCTATGTTCGAATCTTATTTAAGCCACAGAACTTCGGTCTTTCAGAATTTCGGTTAGCTGACAGGATATGCACACCTTAGTTTCAAGATGTACCATCTGTGAAAATTTGAAGAAAATCTGACCATAAATGACGGCTGTAGAGCGCGAACACCTTTTTTAACTATTTTTAGCTTTGACGTCACATGACGTCATATGAAGATGAAAATTAGTGCATTCAAAAGGGCCAAAGTCACTCTGATCACTGTTTAAATTTGATGCTGCTGGCTTATTGGCAACCTGTTTTAATTTGAACCTCAAAAGGTGAAAAAATAATAACTAGACTCCTTTTGTTCTGGACAAAAGAAAGGGCTTTCTGCACTTCAAACCATGTCAAACCTGATCATACTTATTTTATTTTCTGAAATACACCATCTTTAAAAATTGAAGGAAATCCGTCCCGAATTGACAGCTGTAGAGTGCAAACATAAATTAAAAACAGAAGAAATCTGTGATGTCATATAACATAATTAAAATTTTAAAGTCATTGCATTCAAAAGGGAATATGTGGCTTTGTTTTCAGTTAAAATTTCATAATGCTAATTTTTCCAGAACCATCTTTAAGATAACTACAATAATATTCAATATTCGTGTTCTGCAAGGGAATGAAGTATCACTAGTCCTTTTAACATGTTAAAAAGGTATACAAGATTCCTTTGCTACGAAATATCAACTGGGATCAACTGCAGAAGCACAAGGAATTTTTTTTTCCAGAAATTCTTACTTTCATGCAACTATGATGTCCGATTTTAAAAACCCAGGTATGGTTAGAAAGGTCTTCTGATTTAAACATGTACTTACTTTAGGTTTAAACCTATCTGTTTTTGCGATATATAAAGTTATTCCTCCCCCCAAAAAGGCAAAAATCGGCAAAAAGATATTCATGTCAACTACTACCATTCGACAAATAACTTAATACACTGCACTGCATCATGATAAAAAAAATTTGTTCTTTATGATATTTTCAACAAGAGGACCAAGGTGGCCCTAAAGACTCTCACCTGAGAAAAACTGTTATCATTGCCTGTAGAAGTTATTAAATTATAGCATAGTTGTACTGAAAACATAATCCATCAGATTATTTATAATTCCACGAACTAAAGAGAACCTGTTGTCGAAATTTGAAGTCAAACTTGACTAAAAAAATATGGCATAAAACACACAAATTTAAACATCAAAAGGGGCATAACTCCTGACCTAATTGACATATATCAGCCATAATCGAACTTGGCCAAAAGAATATGGCTATAAACATTGTCATAGAGTTTGAAGATGATTCTTAAAAATAAAAAATAACTCCTGACCTAAGAAGTTAATATCAGCCATAATCAAAGTTGGTCGTGAGAGGATAATAATAAACATTGTCATAAAGTTTAAAGATGATTGCTTAAGAAATGAAGATGTTAGAGTGCAAAGTGACAATGACAATGTGAAATCTAGCTTTTTTCAATATTAAAAGGGGCATAACTCCTGACCTAATCGGCCGATATCAGCCATAATCGGACTTGACTAAGATTTTATGGTAATAAACATTGTTATAAAGTTTGAAGTTGATTACTTAAGAAATGAAGATGCTAGAGTGCAAACAAACTAATTGTGGACGACGGACGGACGGCGGATTGACGGACAGACGGACGGACAATGGACATTCATCGATTCTTATAGCTCATCTTTAGCACATGTGCTCAGGTGAGCTTAAAATTAATTGTTTCTTAGAAAAAGCAATCAAGTGATTAGGACTAATTGCAGAAGTGCATGAAAGAACGGTATAAATTAATTTTTATTACTCATCTAACTTCCTTATATGATGTCCAATTTTAAAAAAGAAAGGCCTTTATATTTCCAACATTTCACTTGTTTCATGTTTCAACTTTTCTGTTACGTGTTCTGAGATATAGAAAGTTATTTTTCAAAGAAACGGCAAAAAATCGGCAAAACGATGTTCATGTCTATTATTGCCCTTCGACAAATAACTTTATAATTAATGGCCCGATCATTAAAATCTGCATACCATTAGAACCACATTGCATCACGCTAATAATACTGTTCTTTATGTTATTTTCAAAAATTAATAGTTTCTTAGAAAAAAAAAACAATCAAATGATAGGGACTAACTGCAGAAATGCATGAAAGAACGGTTTAAATGACTTCTTATTTCTTATCTAACTTCCTTATAGGATGTCCGATGTCCTATGTTAAAACGCTAGGTACCATTAGAAAGGCCTTTAAATTTCCAACATTTCACGTGTTTCATGTTTCAACTTTTCTATTACGGGTTTTGAGATATAGAAAGTTATTTTTCAAGAAAACGGCAAAAGTCGGCAAAAAGATGTTCCTGTCTATTATTGCCTTTCGACAAAAAAAAAATTATAATTTATGGTCCGATCATTAAAATCTGCATATCATTAGAACCGCATTACATCATGCAAAAAAAATAAAAATGTTCTATATGTTATTTTAAAAAAAAATTAATAGTTTCTTCGAAAAAAGGAATCAAGTGATCGGGACTTACTGCGGGAGTGCATGAAAGAACGGTTTTACTGAATTCTTATTTTTCATGTAACTTCCTTATATTACGTCCAATTTTAAAAAGCTAGGTACCGTTAGAAAGGTCTTTTGATTTCCCAC
>CM037792.1:41648879-41698879 GCA_021229015.1 Solen grandis
ATTAGTCAATTGTAATTAAATAAAGGTTTTCTTTAAGGGCCCTTGATTGAATCTCTTTTTACTTTAAATTACATACTTGATATATGTTTTATATTAAAATCAGTATCTACGATTAAATAAAATGATAAAAAGACTAAGAGAATATATTGTGTCAATTGTATATTAAATAAAGGTTTTCTTTAAGAAAGATATGAAAGTACAGATAATCGTATTGTTGGTAATAACACATTCGGTCGTTTTAGGTTATAATATTATTAACCAATGAAAAATTAGGAAACTATTCAGCCCTCCATTTCCGGTTTCAGTTTGGTAGGTATACGATTCTCTTCAGAAATTTCAACGAATTATCGAAGATCATTAATCTAACAGACCTAAAAAGCGATTGAAAAGTAGGTCAGTAGGTCAAATCTTAGAAAAACCTTGTTTACACACTGGAGGCCACAATTTTGATTCAATCTTCCTCAAACTTGGTCAGCACAAATGTCCTCAGGTGAGCGTCTTTAGGGCCATCTTGGCCCTCTTGTTATAAATGTCGGCTTTTTACAGTCCGGTGTTTCGATGATATCGTATCTCGGGATTATAAATGGATGATATAGACTGATGTTTCTTGCATACCTATTTGACTGACTTCAAAATATCACCAACGCACAAAGATTCTTACGTTTATTTATGTATTTATTTATTTATTTTTTTTTTTTTTTGGTTAAGAGTGTGGAACCGTCGTCATCTTTTAGAGAGAAAAAATGAAGCACTTAACTTCTCAGAAGTCGGTTACTTCTTTTATAATATATTAATATAATTCACACTTACATTCATGCTGATTTAAATACACTTACATGTATTTTATGAGGTGTCATGAAAACGTTCATATCGGTTATCGAAATCTAATAGAACCTAAAATGTTTCTGAATATATCCATGTGGGAGTGTATGGTACTGACATGAATTGATCCAAAGCTTGTATTCAATTTTTAAGCAATCATACGCTGCCTGCATTTTGAGTTTGCTTTCATCAGAGAGAATTGAAGTTTGCATTCAAAACAACACATGTTTTTGCATCTGGCTGTTCTCAATACGCAGAAGAAAATGCCATTATTCATTTCCTGGCACTTATAGAGGATTTTCAGTACAATGGAATTCCGCATTCTACAGCTCTAGCACCTTGTAATTTTATTGTTACGCACTTCCCGGAAGGTAAAAGGTAGAAAGTAGCACCGTGTCAGTTTCTACATTAAATGTCAGGAAGTTAAAACTTTGTGTTTTTTATTAGCTCACCTGAGCACAACGCGCTAAAGGTGAGCTTTTGTGATCGCCCTTCGTCCGTCGTGCGTCGTTCGTCGTCAACAATTTGGCTTGTTTACACTCTAGAGGCCACATTTTTGGCCCAATCTTCATGAAACTTGGTCAGAATGTTTGTTTTCATAAAATCTTGGATTTGGGTCATGTGGGGTCAAAAAGTAGGTCATGAGGTCAAGTCTTAGAAAAACATTGTTAACACTCTATAGGGCACATTTTTTGTCCAATCTTTATGAAACTTGGTCAGAATGTTTGTCTCCATAAAATCTTGGACAAGTTCGAATTTGGGTAATGTGGGGTCAAAAGGTAGGTCATTAGGTCAAATCTTAGAAAAAACCTTGTTAACACTCTAGAGGCCACATCTTTGGCCCAATCTTCATGAAAATTGGTCGGAATGTCTGTTTCAATAAATCTTGGTCAAGCTCGAAAGTGGATCATGTGATGTCAAAAAGTAGGTCAATATAAAAAATCCAACATATGTTGCTCATTTATAATCAGGTGAGCGATTCAGGGCCATCATGGCCCTCTTGTTTGAATTTTAAGTTACAACGTAGTTTAGAGGAATTGGTTTATATCAACCAAAATTAGGATGTAATTGTTGGATTTGACGTTGTTCTTCGGACACTTGTCGGACATTTGGGTATATCCAAATGACCTTGTATACAGGTCAAGGACAGGTCAGAAATGGGTCGTTCTGGGTGACCTTGAATAGGTATCGCAGAGATCTATTAAAAGGAACACGATGACTTAACTTGAATTTGCAATTTTAAGTAGGTCGGTCAAGAACACAAAATCTGACCACTATTGGACTCTATGACTCTGAATTAGGACATAGCCGTTGACCTTATTGACCTAGTTCCTGTGTTTATTGTGCGGGCTCCCGTAAAATATGTTCCTCGCAACCCTACCCATAACCTTAATCGGGACATTTTGGCCAACGGTCGCTGGAATCTCCCAATCTATCCTGTAGGTCTGGAGTTATGGCCCTTGAACGATAAAAAATGCAAGTTTTCACTTTGTGTACACTCCAACATCTTTATTTCTTAAGCAATCATCTTCAGGCTATAAAACAATATTAATTACCGTAATCTCTCAGCCTAGTTCGATTCTGGTTGATATTGGCCAATTAGGTCAGGAATAAGCCTTTTTTAATATTAAAAAAGGTCAGATTTCACTTTTTGTATACTCTAGTACACTCTAGCATCGTCATTTCTTTAGCAATCATCTTCAAACTTGTTTGCTATGTTTATAGCTATAATCTCTACGCCAGGTTTGATTATGGCTGATATCTACTCACAAAGTCTTGAGTTATGGCCCTTGAACGATAAAAGATGCCAGATTTCACTTTGTGTACACTCTAGCGTCGTCATTTCTTTAGCAATCTTCTTCAAACTTTATAAACATATAATCTATCTCTCCACCAGATTCGATTATGTCTTATATCTACCCATAAAGTCTGGGGTTATGGACCTTGAACGATAAGAAAAATGTCAGATTTCACTTTGTGTACACTCTAGCATCTTTATTAGCTCCATGGGTAACTCTCTACTAACATTGCTAAAATTATTTCGATCGGGAAAAAACATGGCCGCCAGGGGCGGGACAAATTTGCTTTATATTAATATAGTGAAATCTTTAAACGACATTTGATGAAATTTGGCAGGGGTGATCCTTTTGTGAAGTTTAAAAAAGGCTAATTTGCATTATATGTGTACCGCTGGAAATATTTTGATTTAATGTGGCAGGGATGATCCTTGGGTGAAGCTTCACAAAAGTTATTCTTTCTTCCACCGGCAGCTTTGTGCGGGCCATATCTTTTCAAAACTTCACACACTATAGTCTTCAATGAGTAGTGGTGCCTCCCTGATTTTTGTAATGGCGGAGTCACTGGGGGTCGGAGCCAACCCCCTCAAAGATGAGTTTTTGTATAAAAAATATTTTGGTTAAAAATTCAAATTTCCAACCCAGAATTTTATATTTTTGTTCCGATTTGACTAGTACTACTTTGTTGTCCTTGAGGTCACCCAGGGGTCAGGCCCCATCCCCTCAATTGTACTTATGACCTTATATCTCAAAAAAATTTCAGATCCCTACTCTTAAATCATATATATTTTTTCCTCATGATGAGACAAATTGAATGGTACTTCTTTAGTGTCCTTGTGTGTGTATGTATGTGTGTGTGTGGGGGGGGGGGGGGGGGGGTCACAAGTGGGTCTGGCCCCAACCCGTCAGTTTTACTTCTGACCTTTATTTCAAAAACAATTGAGATCCCCATCCATAAACCATATATATTCTTGTTCCTCATGAACAGATGGATTAAAATGGTACTTTTTTATGTTTATATGGATCATCAAGGAGTCAGGCCCCCATCCTTTGGGAGACTTAGTCCACTGTTACAATTATACTTGTTATACTCCGTTTTTGCATAACGTGCTAAAGGTGAGCTTTTGTGATCGTCCGGCGTCCGTCGTGCGACGTCAACAATTTGGCTTGTTAACACTCTAGAGGAATTTCCCTTCATTAAACTTGGTCAGAATGTTTCCAAAATTGGCAAGTTCAAAATTGGGGGAAAGTAGCCTAGAAAAACACTGTTTACACTCTAGGGGCCACATTTTTGGCCATATTGTCATGAAACTTGGTCAGAATGTTTTTTTTCATAAATTCTTTTACATGTATGAAGTTGGGTCATGTGGGGTCAAAATGTAGATCACAAGGTCTAATCTTAGAAAAACCTTGTTAACAATCTAAAGGCCATATTTTGGCCAAATCCTCATAAACATCTTGAACAAGTTTGAAGTTGGGTCATGTGGGGTCAAAAAGTAGGTCAAAATAAAAAATGCAACATATGTTGCTCATTTATAATCAGGTGAGCGATAGAGGGCCATCATGGCCCTCTTGTTTTATATATAAGTTCGACTCAATAGTCATACTTTAACGTGTTTAAACTATCACCCACATACAAAGGTTGCTCTATGTGTAAACGGTATACGCTACAGTAAACTATATCGGTCAGAACGTTTCGGTTATTTAAAATGTAACATATTTCGGATACTCAATATTTTCAGATTAAGGCGTTCGCAATGTTAATACAACTACGCTTTAAGAGTTGTTTTGCCAGTATAGAACGTCTGTTTGTATTTGTCACATTTCCTTTACAAATACTTGATTTGAATAATATTGAAGGATTTTCTGTAAAACCTTCAAGACAAAAATGTTTGTAAGTGGGGCCATTTCTTCTCTTCATTTTCCAAAACTTATATGGGTTTTTAACCGTCCCTGTAAAAATGGAATGAGGATTTTTAAAACCAATAGTTCAGATAACTCAACTATCAAGAATTAACTGTTTGAATGCGTGCCTTATATTTGTAAATTATTTCCCCCATTTATACGATAGATGTACTTTAAGCTATTCATTAACAAGCGCGCTGGTTATTTGGGAGAAAAAAAACAACAACAAAAATTTTTAGTAATCTAAATAAATTAGTAAATGTGCAGTGTCTGGGACCTTCAGACCAGTTTTCAAACTCGATTTAGATAGAGGGCCCATTCTCATTGAGATAAAGTTTGGACAGAGAAAGAAAGCAGACACTCAATTTTGCATTTTTTCATCAATTCAATGGTCATGACTCTTAAGTGAACGAGACATTTTGACTAGTTATCGAACTTGGTTTGAGATATTTTGCCCATTTACATTGTGACCTAATTTGGGCAAGATCTGTTTATGTTTCTTAGAGAGCGAACAAAAGGCCATAACTTTGGAGTGTCTGGTACAATCTGGCTGGTTATCGAAATTGGCCGAGATTTTGTGCCCATTCACACTGACCAAAATTCGACAAGATCGTTTCATGTTATTAGGGGGAGGGCCATAACTCCTTGGACAATCTGGCGGGTTATCGAATTTGGCAGATATTGTGCCCATACACATTGTGACTAAGCTTGGTAAGATTGATTCATGTTTTTAGAGTTAAAGAGCGGACACTGTTAATTTAGCATTTTCATCAACTCAAGGGCAAGAAATCTGGCTAGTTATCGAACTTGGCCGAAATATTGTGCTCATGTTTGGTAAAAATCGGTTCATGTTTGTACGAGTTAGGGTGCGGACAATTAGCAATTTTTCATCACTTCAATGGTAAGCACTGATAAGAGTCTGGAGCGATCTGGCTGGTTATCGAATTTAGTCGAGATATTGTGCCCATACACATTGTGACCAAGTTTGGTAAAGATCCGCTCCGCTCATGTATGTTCGAATTAGAGCGGACAACATCAGTGGACGCCTCCCGCTGAGCCGCCGCAGGTCATTCGACAGGTGTATAAAAACGGTTATCGTGGGTATGTAAACCTAGCAAATCCCGAGCACGGTGACGTATAAAATGTTTGTCAGTATTCCTATTCTGCGCATTTCCATCAATTTAAATGTGAAAATCAGACAAGTATATTTCCAAAAAAAAAAAATGTGCCCTTAAACTGTTGAAAAGCTGTCATCATTCGTTTTAGGAAAAAGTAAACTTTTCAGAGCTCGATTTCCTCTCTAATTGATACTTCACACTGACATTCACGCTAATTATAACAGCATAACCTTTTCTTGTATCTCTATGACGTTTCCTAAGGACATAAATATTGATAATGAGAATATAATCGAATCTGAGTGCTTTCTGAATATATCCATGGGGGATTTTTGAAATGTTTTGTCATTGTGAATGAAACCAAAGCTGTCTTTCATTATTAAGCTAAATGCGCTGCCTGCATATGGAGTTCTTGAAGAACTCACTTATATCCCAGATGTTGCGAGAGAATTAAGTTTTGACTACAAACAACACATGTTTGTGAACGTGGCTGTTACCATTCATGCAAATGCCTCGGACTGAATGTCATTATTCATTAGCCGGCACGTTGTAGATGATTCTCAAAACATCGTCATTCTGCGGTTAAAAAGTTTAAATTGTACATCTGAAGCGCTTGGTAATTTTCGTGTTATTGTTCCGCACTTCTCGGAAGGTAGAACAATTCTTTGTTAAATGTCGTTCATGGAAAAAATTGTAAGTTTCTAATATATTATTCACCGACAGAAGATGCATAGATATTTCCGGTACGTTAAAAATTTCTCGGAGGAAAATCGAAAGCTTTACAGATTTGAAAGGCATTATAAGTCAAATTCTGAACATAAGTAGTGATATTGCTTTCCTTTTGTTGTTGTTGTTGTATTGGGGTTTACCGTCGCTGCGAGAGTATTTCAATCATATGGGCGACGTCCAGCTAATTACAGGTAGAGGAAGACCCCGAGTACACAGAGGTACCCTGGTAGAACCACCGACCTACCGCAAGCAAGCTTGAAGGCTTCCTCACATGAAAAATCCGAAGTCCCTACCGGGATTCGAATCCACAGCGGTTAGGGGCTGATAGATTTGTAGTCAACGACTAACCGCTCGGCCACGGCGGCCTCAGCTTTCCTTTTGTTTACTAGCCTAAATAGAGATATGGCAATGATGTTCATATATGTTTTGAATATCAAACAAATATTCTGAATGTCACAGAAGAAAAAAATATATCACTGAAATGAAAATTTATTGTTTGGGTGTGTTATTAATAAGTTAATAGAAAATGATCGTTTATTGGGTATTAATTAAGAAATTCGTAATAGTGCAAATAGTATCAGTATGCTGCAGATGGGATGATAAAAGAAATGATATAATTAAAGTTAAACCGTGGGTAGGTGCTGATTTTCTGGTAAAGAGCAAAGAACATGGTTTAAATGAAATGAGTTCTGAAAATAAATGTTTTTTGGTGTTTTTTTTAGCTCACCTGAGCACTTGTGCTCGGGTGAGCTTTTGTGATCGCCTTTTGTCCGTCGTGCGTCATCCGTCGTCAACAATTGCTAGTGAACACTGTAGAGGCCACAGTTTTGGCCCATTCTTCATGAAACTTGGTCAGGATGTTTGTCTACATGATAGCTCGAATGAGTTCGAAATTGGGTCACATGAGGTCAAAAACTAGGTCAGCAGGTCAAATCTTAGAAAAATTTTGTGAACACTCTAGAGGCCTACATTTTTGTCCCAGTCTTCATTTAACTTGATATGAATGATGACTGCATGAATTCCCAGTTGAGTGCAAATTCAGGTAGGATCAATATGTAGGTCACTTAGTCAAATGTTAGAAAAACACTTTAGATGCCAGATTTTTTGTCATTATGCCTAACACAGCCATCTTACTCAGGTGAGCGCCATCTTGGCCCTCTTGTTGTACAATGTTTAATGCATATATGAGTAGTCGAAGTGCTGAAAAGGGGGTTTGCTTGATGAAAGCTAGAAATGAGTACAGGACAAGTTAAAGAAAAGCAAGGTTTTTATATGATAAGAATAGAACTGATAATTAATGGTAAATATTAAGATGCCAAACTCTACTGGAGAGTGTTAAAAGAAGTTTCGAAAAACTAAATCGGGTGACATTGGAAGTAATGTGATGAGTGCTGAATTATCGCATATTGAAATTTTACTTGCTATTAAATATGACAAATAGATCAGCTGGTCTAATGTTTTTAAAGATATTTTTATACACGGTAAGATATTATAATTCCTGTAGAAGGTTATGTAATAATTTACATAAAAGGTTGTTTATCAGATGTCGAAAATTACACTATTAAGCACCCTCGGTAAACTGTTTACAAGGATTTTTAACTAAAGACCAACCAAATGGGCTGAGGAATATGATGTTTGTATTGAGGCTCAGGCAAGGTTAAGAACAAAAATAGAGACCACTGATAATAGCCATGTATTACATACGTTATGTTGTACACTTCAAGCAATGTTTTGCCGCATGGGTCGGACGACCTTCTGGCTTATATTGAATTCAAACTTCATTATTAAATAATGCGTTTTAATTAAGTTTCAGGTAAACAAACTGCGACTATGTTGTGAGAGAAAATTTATGGTATAAATAAATAATTGTAAAAGTATGGAATTAATGAAAAAATATAAGTGTAATTAATCCATATATGAAGGTGTTAAGATTAGAGTAAAACATTGAAATTAATTTAGCAGCGAATATGCATGTATGCTTGGTGCAAGGCAGGGAGAATGTTTATCGCCGTCTATGTTTGCAATGTACATCTATGATTTTGAAAGTTATATAACTAATAAAGGACTTGAAGATATAGATATAAGAATGTGTAAGTTATTAATGCTCTTATATATATGCGGATGTATATACTGTTTAATACACTAGATCAACGACTGTCCAAAGCCATTTATAAAGTATTTTTCCTCCAGAGATAAATAAAGGACCTTTAAGCTCTACTGAGATTTGAATCTCCAATGTAGCCACCCATTAAACTTTTACTGATTCATACAATCCATGTTAAATCATTATACTGCAGGAGTTGCCAATCTCGCGTCCGCGATGTAAACTAACAATTATATAATGATAACATCCTGTATAATACTGTATTTAGAATATATTTAGACAATATTCAAGTTAATATTTATTCTGTTGGAAACTCAAAAATACTTTAAATCTGTGTTTTCTAATTTGTAATAAAAAGGCGAATGACGGCATATCAAATATAAATGACCTAATTAGCAAGTGAGACAACTGTCACATCGTTTAGCTTCAATCTCACTGCGACTCAAAATGTACAGCACATCCCCGCCAGACTACCTTTAAAATAAGATTACTTGTCTAGACATGTTATTACAAAAATTACAAAAATCATGAACTAACGGAGTAAATAAAATCGTATTTGGCCTTTAAGTTTACATCGTGCTTCTGATTATAAAGGGTCTTAAATTCGATTCAGTGCATTTTTAAAATACCTAAAGCACTTTTATCTAAAACTAAATGTCTCTTACAGTATATAACCACTATCTTTTATATATAATAACCATTTAAATAGTACTATATCCAATAAGTCATTGTAAACTCGTATGCAAACACTCTTACTCCTTCTTAATATAAATCAAGTATCTGGTAGAAAAATATTATTACAAGTATAATCACTTGTAGTGAAAATGACTACCCAGAAAGCAAACGAATCAGCTGAATAATCGAACGCACATACGAAAAACCTTTTGCACGAAACTTTCTTTACTCAGGAACAGTTTCATTGGCACTGTTTTGCCATGGATAGGAGGCGAACTACTGTCAACACGACGTCTCCTGCCTGGAACGTTCTTGTTTGTAGACATTGCCCGCTCCAACATTTCCAAAACTAATCGACTAGTTCTCTTTAAGATTTTTACATAAACTTATGTTCCATTCCTTGCAAAGTTCAATGTTAGAATTTGAAGAACGGTCCGTTACTGGATACCGCCGATTTATTTTTAATGATACACATGACTGTATCTACCGTTGTGCACGGTATTTCACGCGTAGGACCTAAACGTTAAAAAATAATCTTCAATCCTTCGCGTGAGACTAACACGTTACCAGAAACCAATCATGTTAGAACGATATGGAACACTAAGTCGCCACGCTGGT
Organism: Solen grandis; assembly: GCA_021229015.1. Classification (NCBI taxonomy): domain Eukaryota; kingdom Metazoa; phylum Mollusca; class Bivalvia; order Adapedonta; family Solenidae; genus Solen; species Solen grandis. The sequence goes on from CM037792.1 coordinate 41,658,644, forward strand.
TGATAAAAAAAAATCCAAAAATTCCAAAATACATTCATACATGTATGACTGATGGACCAAACTCCCCTACTAGAACTGTGACGACGCTCGTGGTGAACAAGCAACTAATGATAATGCGGAACAGTGTTTATTCGGTATCACATCATCAGACTCTATTTCCCTAATGTAATTTCTGTTTCAGCATGCTCTCTTTTCAATTTGAACTCTAATGCATAATCTCTCGGCATTTGTCTAGTTCTTTCTGCATTCAGAATGAAAGTTTGAAGTGTTGATGTATTAAGTATCCTTTCCGGCCGAAACAGTATCCCAAAAGCCTGCGGAAAGCATGTAGAAAAGGTTCGATCCTTAAGTATCCTTTCCGGGCGTCACATATCCCGAACGCGTGCGGAATGTATGTAGAAAAGGTTTGGTCCAATCTGAAAGCATTCTGAAACCATAAGGAAAGTATTTGGAGATATATAGAGGCAACACAATCGGAGGGACATTCGACAAGTTCGAAAATTCTGTATACAGACATCAAACAAAATCTCATTCAGTCCAATGTTATCGCCCCACTAGAGTTTTACCTTTCGGAGGTTGACATTTTACAATTAATTGTAGTGTTAACTCCATACCTTTTCTTTTCAATTCAACAACTTGATCCGTAAATAATATCACTATTGTTGTTACGTGCATAATATTATACTGAAAAATGATCCAGATAAAATGATGCAAATATTTTCAAGATGTACTGATGATAAGAGAAGTACTTAACCAAAAAGGAGTTCTAATTCACCTCAGAAAATAGCAAAGAGTTTTTGATAGTTATCGCAAAAAGAAATACAACCATTACATTGCAAACTATAATTACTTGCAATGCTTCATTACTTGCAATTTAAAACAAAGAATAACACGGTGTACAATGCTTATTTATAATAAAGTGATATATATTATTGTAGAAAAGTTAAACAAAAGATTAATCCAGATAATCTTCTAATATCAATAAATTACGTTCTGGGAAATCAAAAGTATTTTGCAGAACTTAAAATAGATGGAATCTTTCTACAATCATTTTGAAAAGCGTTTCTCGGAAATTTTATCTGAACAGGTTTACAAACGTTTGTGATTAACAAAGTTTTTACTATATTGGTAGTTGTTATTGTTTTTAGAGCTTGGCTTACAATTCACTGTAGAGGAAATTATCAAGAAGACCATAGAGGCCCCATATCGCTCACCTTAATATCACTTATTAAGACTTTTAGGCAAGTTTCGGGGCATTTTCATCATCATTATTTTCCGTGTTAAGACACGCAGAACCAACAACAACAAAAAATTGGACATAAAAAATATCAGTTTTGTTTAGCACTGCTGTTGTCTCAAATTTCTTTCCATGGAAGTCCCTCAAACTTCACACATGAAATTGCATACCATCATAACTCTTTTTATTTTTAGTACGTTATGCTTCTTTTATTTCGAACAGAGGAATTCTTTTTTTCTAGTAGTGAGTTTCGAGTAAGAAAAGTGAGTTTCGAGTTAAAAAAAGGTGAGTTTCGAGTCAAGAAAAAGTGAGTTTCGAGTCTGAAAAACTGAGTTTCGAGTTAAAAAGGTGAGTTTCGAGTTAAAAAAGTTTCGAGTTCAAAGAGGTGAGTTTCGAGTCTGAAAAAGTGAGTTTCGAGACAAGAAAATGTGAGTTTCGAGTCTGAAATAGTGAGTTTCGAGTTAAAAAAAGTGAGTTTCGAGTTAAAAAGAAAAGTGAATTTCGAGTTAAAAAAAGTTAGTTTCGATTTAAAAAAAGAGTGAGTTTCGAGTCTGAAATAGTGAGTTTCCAGTTTAAAAAAAGTGAGTTTCGAGTCAGAACAGATGACAACTAAGTGTATATACTGTACAGTGAACGGATAAAAATGTGTATGTTTTGGCGACTGTGTATATATGTAACAACATTTGTGTGTTTTAATTGCTTTTTACGGTAAAGTATATTTAAAAAAATCGGGAAACAGTTGCTTATATCAGCAGTGAGTTAAATATTTATATTACTCTGACATGACGGATCGTTTATCCCGGTAAACTCAAAGAGTCAAGTCTATATCCCGGGTAACTGTAAAAAAGCACGGAACATACACTCAGAAATTCCTGTAAATGGTTTAAATGCGGCAAACCTCATTCCGAAATAAACCGTTTTAAAAGGTGTCGTTTTTTCTCCACATTTTTCATAATTTATTGGTTTGATATAAGAAATAAACACTTGTCAGCACAAAAATTAACCTGTCACTTACGACTTTTCGGTATCGTCTCCCTTGACTACTCTTCTTTTGTTTTATTATTTTCCCTTTACAATCTGGTCGAAGTTTACACACCGGCGAAACACGAATGTATTGTTAGTTTTGTTTATCGGCAGGGAAGTAGTGTACAATTAAATATCATTCTTGAAATGGACATTTTTTTGTGTGCCAATGTTCCATTGTTGTATTTTGTTTGTTAACTTTTGCTGTATGCCAACATCACTGACATTGTGACACTCACTGACACGCACTCTAAACACAAACATCAAAATTATCATTTGCATTAAAATAAAGATCACAAAAAGCATGGGTAAGATGACTGAAAGTTAGCAATCATCTGCATGAAATTGTATCAAACGATCCAGATTTTAACTACAAATAACTTATATGCGAAGATCCAGTTCCAGCAATTTGATACCAGGGGTGGGGGCAAACTCTGAAAATCACAGGACATAGTGGGGGGAGGGGGGTCCACCCTTTATTATGTATATTTTATGTATAATATCCAAATCTCGGGGGATCTGGACCTCTGGATCTCCGCATGACTTAGTTTACTATATTTCTGATCACTATATTTTCAGCAAAATCAGGTGGTGAAAAAATTGTGGCCCGCCTGTGATTCGAACCCAGTGTCCAAGCACCTTACCACTGAGCTATCAACCCACACGATCCAAAACCTCCCGATTCACCACAAAGTACCAGTACCCGGCTACATATACCAACTTCAAATTTATAATATGTCACAAATTCTTAAACACAGGAGCATTGTTGAAATGTTCTCGAGGTTCCGAAGTAGATTATTTCAGTTGTAAATATACATTCCTCCATGATCTTTACTGTATATACATTGGATGGAATTAAGATCGTTTTTTTTGTTGGTTTTTTTTTTTTTTTTTTTTTTTTCTGAATTCCACTGCATTCTGTTAAATGCACGGGGAATTCCCTGTGGTTGAATGTGTATGCATGCTGATTTAAAGTATATGATTGATTGGTATAAAACATTAGATAAAGAATAATGTTAGCTACAACGAGTTGCCTAATTTTAGTGTTTATAAAGAATAAAGTTGATCAAGTTACTTGGCCTTAGGTCACTCTCTACCAAGATTATTCAGGGGCTTCCGTGGCAGAGAGGGTAAAGTCGCTGACTTTAACACTCACTCAGCATCTCACCGCGTGGGTTCGAATTCCGGCAGGGTCATTTGGATTTTCATGTGAGGAAGCCTTCCAGCTGGCTTGCGGTAGGTCGGTGGTTCTGCCCGAATGCCTCCGTGCATTCGGGGTCTTCCTCCACCTGTAATTAGCTGGACGTCGCTATATGACTGAAATACTGATGAAGCGACGGTAAACTCAAATAGTCAAGACAGCTATTAAGTCAAGTTAAGTCAACTCAAGATTGTTCAAATTATTTTGATCCTTTGAAAAAAAAAAAGGCCGCCAGGGGGCTAAGCCCATTTTCCTTATATGTATACAGTACAAATTTGAAAATTCTTCTTGTCCTAAAGTACTCACTCGATTTATGGCTTGCACAGGGCAGAACCCATTTTCCACAATATCATAAGATATTTGCTGTTTCTTTTCCTCCCACTAATACCTGGTTCTCAGGTGAGCGACCCAGGGCCATCATGACCTTCTTGTTAAATTACAACTGTGTTTTTATTTTCAGTCTATCATACTGAAGTTAATGTCAAATTGAACAGCATTGATTAACCATTTTTAATATGAAAATGATATTTTAATGAACATGAAGATAAAAGCTTTATACCCAAGGAGTTAAACTGTTTATTTTGTTGAAAGATGAACCTATACCTTTTTTCTTTACTTTGCATTTCTTTTCTTTTTTTGTGCTAATATACGTATTATAGGAATTATGTTATAGGAAAATGAAATTTCTGCTCCTGTATGTAATTTATTTAAAAAAAATCCCTTGAATTTGTCATTCAAGATGGCTGCCAAAAGTAGAGATATTCACAGATGTGGAAATTATGTATATTGGTTCAAATATCTTGAATTACAAATACAAAAGAGTAACAAACAAAAGCAAATATTCCTTAGTGAATTTGTTCGGAACCCACAGTATTTGATACAAATATAAATAATCTTATAAATAGGGTTAACCAATCATCAAATACAATTTCTGTTGAAAGTGTTGTATTCATAATTTTGTATGTTTGCTTGTGAGGTGTTTTGGGGGATGGATCCCCGACCCACTAACACCAATTACGGGGAGAATAAATGGGCTACTTGATAGCTGAAATTAAAAAAAAATAATAAGGTTGATCAATATGACAGTTATTTCTCAGATGGTGTTATTTTTAACTGTATATTTTTTATAGTCACTCAACAATAAGAATGATTTAGTGTAAATATAGAGAATTATATTTACAGAAAGTAAAAAAAAAATCACGTAATCATTTTCTGCTAAAAAAAATAACCACGCATGCATTGAAAAATTGAGTAATAAGAATTATACTGAATGTATAATTTAGTGACAGTAAAAATTAATTTATGCAATATATATATATATATTTATATATATTTATATATATATATATATATATATATATATATATATAGGCCTTTATTTTAAAAGCATGAGACCAGGTGTTACTTTTGTAGCCGCAACCTTATTTACGGGAAAACGGCTTCTTTCGTTATTATCTAATACATACTCTGTGAAAACCCTGCTTCCCAACAAAGTTTCATAACAAGGAGTTAACAATGTATTGCGAATACATTTATATCTTCAACTGTACTCGAAACTCACTTTTTCCTGACTCGAAACTCACTTATTCTAACTCGAAACTCACTTTTTCCAACGCAAAACTCACTTTTTTCGACTCGAAACTCACTTATTCCGACTCGAAACTCACTTTTTCCGACTCGAAACTCACTTTTTTCAACTCGAAACTCACTTTTTTTCTGATCCGAAACTCACTTTTCCAACTCGAAGCTCACTTTTTGCAACTAGAAACTCACCATTTCTAACTCGAAACTCACTACTCACTAAAAATTATATCTCCCTATGTCTTGGATTTTTCACCTTTTTTAACTTGATTAATCTTTTGGCCTAAAATTTTGCACTGAATCCTTTGATATATAGCTTTAAAACTTGGAATACCTATTTATTGCTTCTTGTTTTACCTTTAAGTGCAATACAGTTGTATTTATTTTTATTGACAAGCACTAGAATAGATAGTCAAGCGTGCTATCTTACAAACAGCTCTTGTTCTCAAAAGTATTTTACATTTAACATGATTGATAATTCGAAATCTGACAACTCACCCGAATATGTATCTTTGGAAATCCACATAGTTATTTTGTAACCGAAGTATATTTTGGTGACTCATAATGGGGTTGTTAAAGATACGTCAGCTTTCATCGCTTCGATTTGTTAACAAATCCTTATATGTTAAGTTTTATCTCCAATATTTTACCACAAAAATACCTGCATAGTGTCGTTGTTTACTTCTAGAATGCTCTACCGCCTTAATGCTATCGCGTTTTCACCATATGCTATAATTTTATTACACGCCATCACAATTATCGTACCCTGTAATAGATGGCTTCTTCACTGAAAAAAAATGATATCAGCATGCAATATAATATTTGAATAATTGCTTGAGTAACATTTGATACGTTCAGCATCATTCCAATTCCGTTAACTAGAAAAATGAAAACAGAAACCCCATGGGACTATTCAGACAGGAGCGGAAGTCGATTTACTATATTAATATTGTGAGAACGTCTGGTTTTCCTTGATACAATGGTTTCTGTCGGTTATTTCTATTCAGTTACGTAAAAGTTGTATTACCTCTCTGCTGGGAAAATTAAACTAGACCGCAATCTTGCTTTATAAGATAACCTTGCATAAAGGTGCAAGGCAAATTTTGACAGTATTATCAGAGACATAAATACAGTAATACACAGCTTTCAGAAATAACGAGCTTTATCGAGTGCCTTTATCGGTGGCTCTGATGGCAGCGTATGTGGTCATTATTGTGGGAGGGAACCCGGAGAAAACCCACGTGTCTGGACAGGCGACCACTGTACCCTCTCACGTACGTGACCAGGAATCGAACCCAGGGCGCATTGGTGAGGAGCGAAGCGCATTTCCACTACGTTATTCAGGCAACAATAACTTTCATAATACATGTAGTAAATCTACTGATTTTAGCTAAAGAAAAGGACGGATGCATAACTAGAGTGTTTTATTTCTATAACTTTGATTATAATAACGGGAAAAAGAGAGAGGGATAAATGGTCCGTTATGACTAAGCGCTGGCTCGAGAAAGAGTTGAGATGACGGATCATTTAAACATAATAGCCTCTTGTACATGTCGGATGAACTCCTGGCTTTTACCGGTTAGGGTCGTCTTGTCTTTTGAAAATGCCCGGTGTAATTAACAAATATCTTAAAATTCATTCATTTAGAATGGTTGCTAACTGACTGATACCCCTAATTGTGTGGTCGATCAGCCTCACTGACGTCTATTATGACAAAAGCAATATTAATTCATATATCAATTGGAAGTTTTCGTAAATACATTGAAATTCAAAACGATTTTATTTCCAGTCGCGTTTCCGGGTCTCGATGAAGTCTCGGGTATGTGCTCGATTTTAGAAAATCGATATGGGCAAAGAATAAGCTGCGCAACTCTTAAAAAATCCGTGGTATTATATTTTTAAACCTGTTTGTATTTTATTACTTACAGATATCAATAATTTTAACAAATTGACGTTATAGTTTGATGGATTTCTCTTTAAAACTTTTCAAAAACCGTTATTTATTAAACCCTATTAAAGGTATTCTTACACTGCTTTACGTGCATGTATATTAATTTTGCTTCCTGCACTGGACTTCCGTTCTCCTTTGAACATTTTTTACAGTGTTATATGTTTAAGAACCGTATTTAAATGTTAACTGTTTGTCACCATGAGTAATGTGTTCGTAGGTGAGAGTCATTTTGACATACAGAATTGGGATACAGAAAACAACATTTATATATATTTGCAGTAGATGAAGAAAATATATGGCTGTCTACAATATCTATTAATTCCATGATGCACAGGAGCGGAGAGAGGAAAGAAAAACATTGAATTGAGAGATAGTGAAATGTAACAATGGGTTAAAGTTTAGCCAGATTTAATTATTAAACAATAAAATTGTATATGATAAAACTTTGCATTATTTCAAACAAGAAATCGACATAACACTACGATTTTAATAATTTAAAATTATTAAGTCAATGCACCTTTGAAATTAATCTCAAAATGAGAAACTATGTATTATGTCTACATAAATGCATAAATTATATATATTAAATGCTATCGAAATACATAATGAACATCGCATGTGTAATGTTATTTTCAGCAAATATGAAACCAAACGTTATATAACCAGGGTGTATATCTGTTCTTGAATTCGGCATCACGTGAATTTGCCAAGTGATACAATTACCAGTTATGCTAGTGTCGGGCGTCTGGCATTCGTTGTCTCAACTCCTCTTCATTAGAAGAAAATCAATCAAACCAATCCATTCCCCGACAGTCGCTTTAAAGAAACTGTTGCGCAAGTTATGATAGGAGTGTTGCAATAAATAAGTTTTGTCAAATTTTGGGAAAGTTAACAGAACTGAATGAATGAATAAATTATTGATTGAGTCGTTATATTTACATATTTTTTTCTTTGAATGTGTTCATGTGGAAGAAAAAAATCAGTCAAATTGATAACATATCGCTATAGTGAGTAGTACCTTTTATCCTATAGCTGTTCTCGATCTGACAGCAGCAAAGAGCGGATCTGCTTTGTATCTCGGTATAAAACAATTGCCCCAGACGGTAAGCGAATTTTCTTCCTTCTGTTTCATTAAATACATGCTCTGTTTCTCCTGCTACTTATCACTGCAGATGTAAGCAATGATATCGTGTGAGGATTCCACACAACCACTCGGCGTATTGGGATATTCCGTGTTATTGTAAAATGAGAGTGGTTCAAGTGCACTATTGGTGGGTCGATTACTCTGACTTTCAATCACTGGAGCATGGTTCGTGACTCCGCATTCCCATTATCTATCATGTTTGTATTCTATTGCGGATATTAGAAAATATATTAGCGCCCCGTTACATACTTAATAGTATTGTGGATCTATCTGTGATTAAAGAAATACAGAGCGTACTTTTAACGTGTGAAAACAGCGAAGGTAGTTGCAAATATGGAAACTGGATATTTACTTGACATATAACTATCAGACATCAGGATGGATGAACACATATCAATTTTTAACAGTACAGATTCAGACCTAGAATTAGTAAACGATTCCGCCATGGTCTCCTCATCGGAAGATCTAGAAAATCTCGTCCGAAATAAACTTGGGGAAAGGAGGCGGGACATGGTCTCTGTAATCTGTCTCATTATCGTGTATTCAATAATTTTCATCACAGGAGTAATTGGCAACTTTTCTACGTGTTTTGTGATATGGAAAAATCCCTACATGCACACAGTGACTAATTTCTACTTGTTTAATTTGGCTGTTTCGGATGTATTAACACTTATGCTGGGTGAGTAGTCCCCTATGTTGTTCACATATCTATGTTTAGTGGTCGGACACTATGTTGCATGGTTTTGTTCAAAGCTCAAGTGTATCCTCTAATAAACATTCTGGTGGCATTGACATATGAAATTGTATACTAGGCCAAATAAACACAAATTTCATGTGCCACGAATGGAAAATATACTGAAATATGTCTTTGTTTTATATGTAAAACTAGGGGCGTAACGATACGGCACCTCACGATACGAAACGTATCACGATACACATTGACGATACGTTTTTGATACGATACAATTGCCATCAAGAAAGAACATTGAAGACGACATCTAGAGCCTTAAAATTTAAGCAATAAGAAAATAGTGTCTTTTCTTTTGGGGGCATTGGACCAAATTTAGATGAATCTAATGTTTTTTGGCATCAGTTATTTTTTGTTGTCCATTCTATTTCACATTGAAAGGTTCAACTGGGATGCATGAGGCTTGCTTTTCGAATGTTTTGGAACTCGCAAAGACATCAATGGAATGTTACGATTCATATGGGTTGCTATGTTTGAAGTGTTGCCTCCTTGTAATTAACGTAAAAAAACAACAACAGATCTTACATGTAACATGCGTCCGAGACTGAATCTGTTTACATTCTCTAAACCCGAAGTATTTTCAAACCGCTGACCGAATTTACAAGATTGTTAGTTCGACTTTTAGAAGTATTGTTTTCGTCCGCCATCTTTAAACAACCGATAAGACAAATGTAAATGACAGCCCCACGCAGTCCCAATATATAGTATTGAAAATTTAAGTTATTAAACTGAAACTTGTAGTAATGTAACAATTTGCAAATAAAATGAATATATTGCTGATCTATAACAAACATATGCAGTAATGTATATAATGTTATATAATGTTTAATGATAAAAAGATTGTACTTTTGGGTGAATGTGTCTGCTTAATGCTGTCATTTAAACGTGTCCGAAAAGAAATCAGCGAATCGACAAAAACAAACAACGCAACAAAGTGGAAAAATGAACCAAGAAACGAAATGAAACACCACAAGTATTTTCAATTAACCTTACAGGAGAGACCGAACCGAAATCGGCGTTGACGAACCGTGCACCGTACCGTGAGGACAAACCACGCAGTGTACCGTACCGCGGTGAACCGTTACGCCTCTATGTAAAATATATATATGTATAATTTGTATGTGTAATCATTACGTTTCTAGCCTTCAGTTTATCTTGAATCATTCCTGCGTTGTCTTTTACATTACAATCCTATAAAACAGCAATTTCTGCAGGTAGTGTTATTCAGGAAGCGGGTTATCTTTGTTTATCTGATTCAGCACTAATGAGCATCCGTTTAACCATTTGCATGTACCATAATCTTGTAAGAAAATATTTTTATTACAATTTTTTACGTATCTTCGATGATAAACGGTACACATCTTTTCAATAGAGAGCTTTCTCTTAAAACACGCATAATTTGCAATATTTAAGGCACACGGTTTATTTTTAAACACATAATGATAAGAAATATCAGCAGATTCAATCTTATTTCATGTATATTTTGACATTTTTTATACATTATAAAAAGTGAATATACTTCAGCCTGGGGAGAGTTTCTTTATAATTTTGTCATTATACCTACTTTGTAGATGTATGATTTATGTGAATTTTATTCAATGTGAATTGCCAACTGGTCTCTTAATGTATAATGAATCAAGGGTTGTATTTACTTTTGTAAATAATTATATATTTAAATTTTCCTCTCAAGTGAATTTGCTAATTTACAAGACAAGGGGAAACAATTATCTATCACTAAAGAAATTATTTTCATATTATATATGTTATACCGCAGATCTATCGTTTTAATTAAGATACACAAGAGAGCCATGATGGCCATAGGACCGCTCACCTGAAAACCAGGTATTAATTGGAGAAAAAGAAACCGCAAATATGTTATGATATTATTGAAAATGGGATCTGCCCCCAGCCATCAATAAATCCAATGCATACTTTTGGAAAAGAAGAATTTCAAATTTGTAGTTTATACATATAAGGAAAATAGGATTCGCCCCCTGGCGGCCATGTTTTTTTTTACAAATCCAAAATATTTGAACAGTCTTGCTAGAGAGTGAGCTATTGAACATCTGTGCCAAAATACAACCTTGAAATCAAGCCAGATTTTAGAAAAGAAGAATTTTTAAATGTGGACTATATGCACATAAGGAAAACTGGCTCTGCCCCCTGGCAACAATGTTTTTCAACGCATTACAATAATTTGAACAATCTTGGTAGAGAGGGACCTAAGGAAAACTTTAAAATTCAGCCTGTACTTTTAGACAAGAGGATTTATGGGCTCCTCCCCGTGGCGGTCATGTTTTTCAACGAATAAAAATAATATAAACAATCTTCAAGTTGGTGGAAAGTGACCTAAGAAACATGTGCCAAAATACTTTGAAATACATCCAGTACTTTTTCACAAGAATATATTTCAAATTTGTGCGATATACATATAGGGAAAACGAGCCCCGTTCCCTGGCGGCCATGTTTTTACGGATCGAAATAATTTGAACAATCTTGGTAGAGGATTACCTTAGGAACATCTGTGCTAAATTATTTTAAAATCTGGCAAGTATTTTTGGAGGAGAAAATTTTCAAAGTGTTCATATGTTGTTGTTTTTTTTTTTTTCTGCATGGAATCAACTTCCCTAAACTGCTATGAAAGGGCTTCAGCCAAAGAAAATTCCTGTGAAGTTTCTTTAAAACTTACCCAGTGGTTTAAGAAGAAATGTTGTTTAAAGTTAAAGTTGACGACGAACATTGACCCTTCCATATAGCTCATCTTGAGCACATTTGCTCGTTACTAATGTAAAGAAATTTTTTTAAAGATTATCGGATTGTGTTTTTTGTTGTACATACTGAATATTTATCAAGAAAAATGAAATTGTATGCATGTATATGTGATGATGTATTGAATATGTATTGGAAATGAAAATGTGAAATGAAGTGAAGTAAAATGTGTTAATAAACTCGGCAAAAAAAAAAAAGAAAGAAACGTGCGCATTTTGTAGTCAAATAGACCATTTTACCAGAGTATCAGCAAAACTCGATACAATTTGTTTATTAAATTGACAAATCAGTAACTGGTGATATATATTAAGGGTATGTTTATTTCCCTTTGAACAATTTTTGAATTTTTTCCAACAGCATGTAGGTTAGGTGTTCGGGAAATGCTCGTCGATTTACGTAGGTTTACGTCTCATTTCGGAGAGAAATGGTCTTTGTGACCTTGATTTACCTTGCTTTGCATTTCTAATTATAGATACTGAAAAAGTTTTGTATATAAAAGAATTATATCTGTAAATGTGGTAACATATGTTTATGCAAAGGTTGGTCCATTAATATGAACCATACTATTCACATTACGTTGTTTTTTTTTTTATTATATTCGAATATGCAAATTTCGAGTGAACGCTTGGTAACGACATTTCACATGTTAGAGGTATGTGAAGAAAGTTCATAGATTGCAGATCGACAAAAATAAATTTCTACCTGTTTGTCGGTCTTGGTCATACTTCGTAGCTGAAAACTGATTACACACAGAAATCTGGTTGTGAGCTGGTCGTTAATAGTAGACCAATCATTGAATAAACGTGGAATTTTTGTCTAGCCAAGATGTATATCTTAACTCACTCCTCTCATAGTCATGGAAATTGGTAAACTACGATCTACAACTAACTTGGCCTATTTTACACCATTGTTAATTCAATGGATGAGCTACCATATGCAACCCAATTTTAACAGTTGTCTATGGTTGTTAAATGATTGACCTATGATCTAAGTCCCAGGTCGACAAAAGGAAAAAATTATCTATGTCGATGTACATAGCCGTTTAATAAGATACGTTTACAAACAAGTGGATCAATATCAAAGTTAACATTGAATTGTTAATTGACACCTGTTCCCAACATTCTCCGCCTGTATTGATATAAAGCACTGAATCTCATAAATTATTTTACTTATTAATGTTTATTAATCATACACACCGTCTTTACCGTACTAAGAATATGTTTTACGCTTAAATGTTACTAGTCCATTCATCCGGTATGTTGATTCAATGTTAATAGTTTTTTTTGTCTCTTGGTAATTATTTCACTGCTTTGTCTTCATAACGTTTACTAGAGACTTATGAATGATTCTGGTGATTTTTTATCGCAAATATATGAATTAGTGTTTATGGAAATTCAAAAGTTGGGAAAAGATATCAAACTGACATCACATAAATGCTTATCACATCGCAACAATGTTTTCAATTAGGAAGATAAATATATAGGAAACGGTAGGCGTTGTGAGCCAATTAATAAGCCTAGATCAAATATGCATCTTGACTTTGATTCTCGTATTTCATAATAGACGAGTCAAGATATTTTTTCTTCTTTTTCTCTTTTTCGTTGCGTTGGAAACAACAACACTTCCATCTTGGAAAGATGAAAATAAGAAAGAACTTTTTACTAAAAATCACTCAATTGTTTTCAAGAAAAACAATTAATTTGCATATTCCGCAAATCTTCGTCAATTTTCGGACGTTTTCTATAGACCTCCTGTATGCATACGTTTACGAATCACAAGTGCATACATTGATGACGTAGCAGATAAACAAAACGTTATGATTCAAAGACGGTTTTTCAAATTCTAATCATTTCCGATGGGAATACACGCCGATGCAAAATGTAAACAATGGAAGTATATTTTGACATCCATTCCAAAATACTAAATAGTGTAATTGTTATTTTACAGCAAAGCAGATATTTGCACACTATGTACCATTTGTGTTAGTCTACAATATGTAAATGTTATTTTATAATTTCTTCTTCATGAAAATTTAATCACTTTGAAATATTAAGCGCCTATAAGCAATAAATGCAACCGATCTTTTTTTCTTGTTTTCTGTACACCACATAACTGAGCTACATGTCGAGTAGATAAGTAGATGAGTTCTGTAACTATATATGCCACCGATCTTTTACCATTTTCCTTTTTTTAAAATTGACAACAATATTGTAATAATATATTTAGATTTTTATTAGAATATTCCAAATTTCGTGCCATGAATCCCAAAATACTCTCTTCAATCTGGTGAACTTTCAAGAACAAACTATTTTTGAAATAACAGGATGAAGATCGAAGCATATCTCTGTAAAGAAACAAATTTATGAGTTCCAAACTGAAATGAAATATCTAACTTGTGCTGTAATTGTCAGTTTTTATTGTTGTATTAAATTGAAATCCTTTGTGCGTTTCTTAATATATTTTAAACATTTTATAGATGCTGCCTTTTATTTACGTTTGCTTGATATATCTAACATGTCGACACAAATAAATAGTTAAAACGAAATTTATTCGATGAATTTATAATACATTGAGGTGAATATTTTCGTTCCCGATTTAAAAAAGAAAAGGCCATGTGTAATTGGATAATACCATTCTAACTACTTTTAGTCAGTGACATTTAGTTTATGTCTTCAAATACATTTACAAACAACCCGTTCAGATGTATCTGTGTTAGATATGTTTATAATAAATCAGTTTTAAAATTAACTTGATGTTGTGATGAAACAAAAACTGTAACGACCCCCCCCCCCCCCCCCCAAAAAAAAAAGTTTATTACATTGCGGCTGTCTTTTATAAATATAACAAAGTCCGTTGTGCTTTGCTAGTCTAAAATTTAAGGGGTTGAATACTGAAATATTGTCACATGGATAAAGATAATGTTCGACAGAATTTTGTTTTATTTTGTTTTGAGTCTATCCTATTTTCGCCACTATTTATTTAGTTTTCCTCCGATGCAAGTGCTTTGATTGGATAGTTTTTTTTACGCTCTTCGTCTCAGAGATATACCTGCGGGAGTGCTAGGTTGTGAGACCCCTTTTAACCTGGTTTAATCACCACAGTTTGTCCTTTTTTTCGACTAACAAAGTCGGTACTGTTGGTATTTCTCTAGTTTATGTACTATCCTGTCCATATGTTGTCCATTTTATATTAAGTTTCTCCACCTTCTGAAGTTAGGTATTCTATTATATTTCGAATTTCTCATGGGACCTTTTTGTGTTTCATTTCCTTTTTGTACACTTGTTCTAACAAGTGATCATTATTTCATGTAAATGAAGTAATTTACTTTTGGACTCATTGCCCGTGTATTTTATGGAATAAACTGCAAACTGTCTTTATCAAATCTAACACAGTGGGACTGTTCGCTAACCCTGATCATAGAGTCAAGGGTTCGAACACCGGTTTGGCTTATAATCTTGTGAAACTGACCGTTAATTAGTGAGTCTTTGAGACAAAGACTCTTTAATCTAGTTGAAAACCTATGACTCAATTATTACTGCAAATGTATTCATGATTACCGTTCCAGGTGGTCCAGCGTCCAACTCGGGAGCGAGATGTCGTTGGTTCTATCCTCGGCCGTGACATACCAAAGTCTTACAAAATGGTACTGATATAGTCCCCTTGTTTGGCGCTCAGCATATAACGATAGTTCCAGGACTGGTTGGCCCGCTGTCAGGATAATGTGACTGGATGTGGTATCATGTCACATGTCTACGGTGTGATACTGCAGTGTGGCAGCAAGTAGACATAGTCTCTTACTATTAAACGAGGTCTTTACGTTCTTTAAATTTCGAACATCATATAAGCATGCTAATATCTTTTTTTAGGCATGATAGCAGTTAGGAGCGCAAAGTCCCAAAAGGGTGGACTTTTTGTAACAACGCTCGGTGTCACATATGTATATTGATGTATAAATGTATGTGTAAATGTTTAATTACAACACTTATATATCTACCTAAGTTTAATGTTATATTAGGTACAATTGCAGCTTGAATACTTTCTATTACACCCCCCCCCACACACACACACACACCTCTCCCCCCCTCTCTCCCTCTCTCCGTCAATTATATTTTATGTAAACTCTCACTCTTTCCAGTTTGTATAATTATACAAACGTTAATTTTGAGTATTTATGTGTACATTTCGTATCCCCTGCCATGCTTAAATTACTCATCGGTTGATTCTTCAATCGGTTGATTCTTGTGTGTATATAATTTTGCATTTATTTGAAGCTCTTGTGAATAATACAGCCGACTAAAACATTAAACTTAAGTAACATCTGTTATTAACTGTTAATATATCTGCTTCCTCCCCAACCCTTTTCACTTTTATTATCTATTTCATTACATGTATATTTACAACCAAATAACCTCGATATTGACAAAAATCTTCTAACTAAAACTTAAATGTATTACACAACCCCATACTGTAAATCAATACTGGGTGAAATAAAATTGTGCTTTGTTCTGTTTTCTGTTCTGACTGGAACGTTAGACCCAACAAACAAATAAACAAACGTGTTTTAGAAATCAGACAAATATTGCAACAGTAACAACATTTTAAAATAGTAGAATTTAGATAATAAAGGCCCATTCTGCTTCCAAAAGCAGTGTATATTCTTCGAACAGAAATGAAAATGTGTGCTACAGATTAGTTATGAGATGCAATATGTTCATAGTCGTTGACTAAAACATTATTATGATGCATAAATAAAACTGTTTTACTTAAGATCATTCAGTTGTTTACAAAAATACCTAATTTGCATATTCCGCAAATCTGCGTTTATTTTAAAACGTTTCACACAGACCTTCCGTATGTCTCCAATAACGAATCACGAATTCATGTATCGATGACAGAGCAGATATTTAACAAATTGTGATTAGGCAACGGCTTTTCAAATAATTTCCGATTTCAAACCGACTTCGAGAATACTCGACAATGGAAAAGGTAAACAATGAGAGTATTTTGACACCCATTTAAAATATTAAGTTGCGCTATTTTCAATGTGTTATTTTACAGCAGGTATTTGTTCATTATGTACCATTTATGTTAGTCTATAATATGTCAATGTTATTTTATATTTTCTTTTTTCATGACAATTGTATGGGCCTTTAAAATAGTTACGTCTGTAAATCGTAATGTTGTTTTTGTGGTTTTGCTAAATGTCAAATGTCAATATGTCATTCTTACTATCATCTACACACGCATTATCTGCATATGAAATAATCAAGTTCATGGCATATAAACAATGATAAACATATTGTTCCTGACAATTCTACGATAAAACCTCAATGTTGTCTCGTTTGTATGGATCTTATGAAACGAATTTTGGTTCTGCAGAAGTAAATATGTTCCACGCTGCTTATTAAAATATATTGAATCGCTAATTCAAGGAATGCTGTTATATTAAGGCTAAGAACTTAAAAGGTGAACAATTATAAGTCAATCCCAGTGCAGTTTACATGCGTGTAGCTTTTATTTAAATAGCTCTTACTCCCAGGATATTAGGGTTGTATAATAGAAATACTGGAAGACACAATTGTTACAAGTTAATGTCGTTGATATATCCTAGCATATAATGCCAAGTAATGAATCCTTATCGGTCAGGAAAAGACCCAAGTGCCCAAAAGACACTACTTCCAAATGATTGTAACAGAAAGTGCACAATCATAAACGTTCTTAAATATGGTTTTATATCGTCACTAATGCCCATAAAACATATTTAAAGACAGACATAAACAGAAATGTTGACGATAATTTTGATGTAAAATATTGCATAAAATTCCTGTTTTCTGCCCAAATTTGGTGTAAAAATGGTCCATAACAGAAAGAAAATTTAACGTGTTTTAACAAGGAATTTCTCGTGAACACGCGCTGTTATAAACGTCCGATTTCTGTTATGCATTTTCCAGTGCAGCTAAGAAAACTATTTTAAATAAAAACCGATCGTAGATTTGATCAGTTTATACTCTAAACATAGGGAGAAACAAAACATTTTTATTAACAAAATCGATGGATCACCAGAAATCATTGATTAAAAGTAAAAGTAATTGAAGAAAATGTATTAATTCAGACCTGAAGTTGGCGCTCAAAAAAATCTGTACACAAATTATGATAGATCACCTTGGAAAAAAATGATCATATTTACAGATTTTATTGTAATTTGATAAGTACTATATCATATAAAATACGTTGTTTTCCTATTATTTTACGATCAAATCTGAAACATTAGCGTATGAGCACTACGAAGGGCGATTGTAAATACTATTTAAAGTAAATGACATCATCATTATTTTGTCACTTCTAACCTAGTTCCCATGACATATTCCCTAGAATGTTTATATCAGATGCAGAATGCAGAATTTGATTTATTCGAGTTTCTGTGCATGTGCCCTGCATCATATTGTAAATAAATAGTTTGGGAATAATGGTTGAGTAGAGGTCCCATACCAAATATCCGACTGACGGTGCACTTAGCGATAGATTATATGACCCATGTGTCTTGCTTTGAACATTATTTGTATCACGTTCCTAAACATAATAACCTGAACATACCAAAAACATTTAGCAGACCTTCAATCTCAGAAGATGACCGAAAGAACTGTCACTGATCAGAGAAAACTATTTATAACTTTAAAGAGTTTGCCCGCTATTTCTTTCCAATCAGTGAGCCCGAACTTTCAAATTCCTTGTCGATTTAATTTGTTTAGAGTTCGGGATTTTGCGGGACTTAACTACTTAATTGAGATTTAACTGTTAAGAGTTTACGGCGAACTGCGCATGTCATTATTTCAAATTATGCTCCGCCCTATTCACGTGATAGCCATATATGGCAGTGTTTACTACACCGATCCCTACACACGAGATGTGCTTATCATTTCATTCCATACTGGGGCTTGTTGACGTCATTTGTAAACATATACCAAAGTTGCTTAAATAATCATGTTTATATACACATTAACATAAGAATGAAGAGCTTAGGAAATATTTTCGCAAAATGATGATTACCAGCTCAATCCAAACGGACTCCTATTTTAAAATAAATATTAAAATGCAATGATAATTTGTTTGTTTCTTTGTTATGTTTAACGTCCCACCGGCAGTATTTGAGTCTATTTGAGACAGATGTAGTACTGTCACACTACACAGTATCACGCCGTAGACAGTTGTCATGATATCACATCCATCTACATTATCCTGGCACCGGGCCAACCTGTCCTGGAACTACCCTTATTATGCTGAACGCCAAGCAAGGAGCTATAACCAGTACCTGTGTTTACGACTTTGGTAAATACAAGAATTGAAATTGATATAACGTTCATAAACAATTTACAGATCATGTATTAACTCGTTTGATTTGGTATTTCCAGGGTATTTCTAGCCTTGATATCTTCCGCTGAAAGCGGATTTTCTAAACAATTATTATCCACATAGTTCGTTCGTTTTTTAACGTCAATCAGTTGCTGTGTACTGATGTCTTAATCAACAACAAAAAAAAAAAAAAAAAAAAAAAAAAAAACACAGTCATCACTCAAATTAAATTTCCATGCTTCATTATTAAAATCTAAAAAAGAAAGACCGACGGTGAAAATACGCGCGAAATATATGTGTTACATCCATACTTGGAAAGCACGTGTACGTGTGTGAATACTTTAACAACACGCTGACGTAACAATTTATGGCGCCATCTCCTAATATAGCAGTGTGACGCAGTAATAGGGTGGGGGCAAACTCTAAGTTAGTGTTTATTAAGAGTCTCAGAGAATTTAACAGTTAAGAAGCCGTCACTCGCTACGCTCGTTCTAGCTTCTTAACTGTTAAATTCTCTCTTAATAAACACTAACTATAACATTGACACTTTGTAAATGTCCAAAATTTAAATGTTAACCTTTTGAAAACTTCTATCAGAATTAAAGATAATGCGTACACATTTTTGCGGCCCTTCACCGAATAAATAAAATCATGACATCATCATGGTCTGTCGATCGTTATACATGTATATATACTCACATTCAGTACTGGTTATGTGAATCAACAGTGCTAAATGATTTGTGATTAATGTTATGCAATAATAACGACAATACCCCTTTTGTCGGGCGTTAACATTTGCTGAGGCCTCGTGCTTCCCAAGTCATGCAGTTAATAATGATTGACATCATATTTCTTGATAATTTCCGTTTTAGGAGATTCGTGGATTACGGCACATACAACATTCATTCTACGCTAGATGTACCAATAACAGAAAGCGTTTTGGTGAAAAATGAATGTCAGCATAAATAATAGTTCATATGTTCAAAATTTTGCCTATGGTGTCCTTTCATTCTTTAATGGGGGACCCAAACCAGATTTGTTTTTTCGCAAATTAATGTAGTTTTAAAGTAAGGGTAAAATTCAGACGTCAGATATAATAGGTTTGACTGTTTTAGTCATTAATGTGACACACACTTACATATGAACATCTGAACAAATTATGTTAACCATATTATTACAACAAACACTCCTCAACATAATTAAACATACTGTCAGTATTAAAGTTTAAGAGTGACAAACGCTAAAAGCCTTACACCTAAGAAAAGTTGTACAAAAAGCTTATTTTACACTTGACATGATTGTATCAGTTAAGTTTAAGTTGAAATTGTTCACAAATAACCATGAAGAAAGCATTATCTACTAACTGATATATTAAAACCTATTTCTTCAGATCATGGCAAGCTAGTACATGTTTTGATGAAGACAACTTATTATGAGAATCGTAATTACATTTAACATATTTGATGCATTACCATATAATTTCACATGAAAAATAAAATTCAACACATCAGATTTTATTTTGCTTTGAAAATCAATATATTGTCAATAAACATAAACATAAAAATGCCTTTATCATGAACAGAAAAATCATTCACTTTCTATAACTAAAAGTGTTAAACGTATCTGATGTAGTTTTAGTCAGTTTAAGGAAGTTTGCCATTTTTGCGTGCAATGTCTTCATCGGCACACTTGAAATCTCTTTCTGACTTTCCAGCGGGTACTGGAGGATCAACTGTGCATATTATTTTATCAAAGTCAACCCAGATCTCATCGGGAGGATATGGCCATTTGTACTTCACTACTGAACTACTGCAACAAGATTTCTTCATGAAGGAAATTTTAGCATTAGTGTCACCATCGTCAACCAAAACTTTTCCAATGTATCATTGTCTGTCATAAGTGGCTGCAACGAAATCCCCAATCATTGGAATAGTGCCATTTCTTTCGACCTCTTTTGTTAAATCTTCAGATAGTTCATTCATTTCTCCCTTCTCAGCCAGTTATCTTTGGTTTCACTATCTACCTTTCTAGTCATGGCATGCCAATTCCAGCCGTCACAGAGGTTTTCGCCAGTGATACAACACTTACAGTAACACGACTCATTTTTTTTAATACAAACTACCATTTCCAGGTAGTACAGCATGTACCTTCATTGTACCAGGCAGAGCAACCGGGCGTGTCTTCTTGATTTCGTCAGATATTCCATTGAAGTACTCTGTGGAGTAGAAGCGGTACTTTATGGATCTGGGGTTCGTCAGTGACCAGTTGTAGAAGTCGGTAGCGTCCTGAATGCATGCCTTTCCTTGCTTGATGGCATCACTTACTTTCCGTTTTGCAACACCACCCAGCCCGTCACAGGGCTCTTTCCCATGCCCTGATTAAAAAAAAAATTCTGTGTGGAAGACAACCGCATCAAATATGAAGCGGTTTCTATACTGTGAAGGAGGGACTCTGTGTCCAGTAATGAATCTGATCAGCGCCAGGGAGCTCTTTTTCAGTTCTGCACAGAGAAGGTCCATGGTGGTAAGAACAGCAGCTGCATTGTGAGTTAAAATATCCGACACAAAGATAAATTTCTGGTGCTCAAGATTATCTTCATTGCCATTGTGGTATACCTTTGGGTGCAAAGAAACGCTATATGCATTCCAGTAGGCACTTTGGATTTCGTCAGATGTGCCACAGGTAATGTTTTCCGCGAAATCCATCTGTATGATCAAATCGTTTTTTGGGGAGATTTTCCTTTAATTCTTTCAGTGCAGCATATTGAGACTTGACCCTGTCCACGTGACTAAGGAATGCTTCATACTCATCGTTCATTAGCTTTATAAAGTCATCTCTGCAACACAAGTCTTTCACGATTTTCATCTTTTTTCTTCAACTTCAACACGGCGCCATGTTTCAAATTCTACTCATCTTCTGTAATACTGCTTAGAAGAGTTGCCATTTGTTCAGCAGAAATATTTTTGCTTACGATCTCTGGATTTTTAGAAACATCTATGCCCAACGACCGAAGACATTTCAGCTTCATTGCAAAATTCTGTTGTCTAGAGCATAGACAACTATTCCTGGACATGAAGAGGTAAGTTTGATATATTCGGGTCTAAGTTTACAAAACAGAGCAAATGAAATCTTTTTCAGGAATTCTGCTTCAAACCTCTGATGAATATTAGACAGTCTGTAAGTATTCGAATCTGCCTTTTCTCGCCATCACATACTTAAACATCTACTTTTCCCGCCATCATGACACTTACATCGTCTTGTTCTATGAATGAAACGACCTGGGTACGCAACTCATCTTGCTGTGTCTTCATTCTTGAGCGCTTTTTGAATTCTATCACTTTCTGAAGTTCTCTTGCTAATTTTCTCTTACCAATGCCCGTCTTTTTACTCAGGACTGACATGAATTTATACTTGCACAATTTTTCCACTTATGATAAGAGTGGCGATATTTCGTTTTACTTGCTGTGTGTTGGCACGGCGGGATGCTTTTACTTCATCAAGTATTGCATTTGAAAGCACACGTTTTTTTCACAACTTTTTTTAGATAATTTTTACGTCTTTACTCCAGTCTTGTCTTGCTCATAGGTGTTAAGGGATGTGCATCCATGTATTCCTGATGAGTTAAGGGATGTGCATCCATGTATTCCTGATGAGTACTTGTCTTATCGTTAACACTAGTGTTAGGACTATTGCGTTTTGAAATCCTCTGGAAGCGTTCCATTTATTTATTTTTGTTTCTCGTGAGACATTTGACTTTCTCATTCTCTTTGAATTCGACTATGAGCCCTTCGAAGTGCGTCTTTTTCGTCGTTTTCCTGGGAAAGTGAGTTTTACCAACAATGCTATTTGACCCCTTTTACGTCTCTCAAATGCTTCATCTGATGAACTGGTTCTCGAGACAACATTACTCTGCTCATTCAGTTCCTCACTAATGCTGATATTTCCAGCTTTATTCTGCTTTAATGACTTCTTTCTTTCTCTAGAGTTCTTGCTGTAGGGGAGACTGGGGCACTCTGGGACAAAAATCACATTTTTCAGGCTCCTTAGCAACATAGCTTTAGGATTTGTTATCTCTTTTGTGGATGAAAAGAGCAATATATACTGGATGTAATATATATCTGACTGAGCCTATAATAATTAAGTTGACTTTGAGATCTGCACCAGTATACGGTCATTAAAATGTCCCAGAGTACCCCAACATTGGGGCACCCTGGGACACTGTATATGGTACAGTGGGACATGCTGGGGTACACTAGGACACCATGTATAATTTCATTGAAACTAAAAATCATTGAATAAGAAAAGAGAATAACTTTAAAATTTTTAAAAAATCCAATATTTTAAAACTTTCAGGTTTTAACTATAAAAATAATATGCAACCAACATGAAAAATACAGAAACTCTTTCCAAAGACATTTTTAGAACAGATTATATGTCCATGTGCAAATGACATATATTTTACTTACAGTAACACTCAGTACTTAATAATCAAAAAGCCTAATCAGTAATAAACAGCAAGTAGAATTATTCACCTTATCCACGTAGCAATTAAACACATTCATGAACAAAATTCTTCATTCTAACAATATATATGACATAGTCAGAATTTCTTTTGCATTTTCAAATGCACTTTACTATCTCTCACCACTTAAAAGAAACTGCTTAAATCCACATCAAACTTAAATTGCTTTGATGCACGGGCAGTGCCTCCAATTGGCGATGGTTTTGGAAGTTTCATAGTTATATCTTTGAACTCAATGAGGTCTTTATCTTCTTTGTCAGGATGAACAAACAATGGGAGTTTTGATTTAGTTGGTTGGCGTGCTAGAAATATAACTTCAAACATATCATCGACTAACTGATCAACCTTTCCGACAAAATATCTTACTGCACTTTTTGAGTCATATTTAACAAGAAGAAAGTCACCTTCTTTAATATCTTGCACATCAAATTTCATATAAACCTGATTTGATTCATCAGTGCTAAAATCTTTAATATAATCAACGTCAGATTCATCCCTTTCAGACATATTGTCATCACTGCAATCTGTATCTGACTGCTCAGCTTTCAAGGAAAAAGACTAAATTGTCAAAAAACTCAGATACATTTTTCTTGTTGAAACTCGTAGCCCTGCTTAGACTAGTTGCCTCTGGTTTACGAATGGTTAGATTGTTATGACGCTTCATGAAACCATACAGCCAGTCAAATCCTGCTATTTTGTTTTCTCTCCACTGCCCAGGAATGTGTATATTGTTTTTAATTGCGTACTCGTATGCCAACGTTCTAGTTCCAACAGTAGAAAGTCCATGATGTAGCTTACTGGCGGTGATTAAATATTTTTCAATTTCTAACTCCTCTGTATCTGAAAAAATGCGACGATTATCCCATCCAGGCTCCATCCTTGTACTGATTCCATGCACACGGGCCTTATGAACATATCTCTGCAGGGTAGACTTTGAAATTAAGAACTGAGCAGCTGTTTCTCGTACACCTTTCCCAGCTATAACTAACCTGACTGCTTCTCTCATAGTCTCCGGTGGAGTTTTTCCATAATTGTCATTTGATTTACGTTTTGCTGTTCTTACCATTTTTAAAATTGTATGGTCAGATTTTTAAAGACATCCTTCAATAAAGCAATACTTGATGGAGACACTTCACTGAATGGTATGCTCAGCAACCGCAGCTTATTCAATACTGGGAACATTTCATGAAGATTGTCATCATTCAAAAGAGAAAATGGTATATGAAGAGTAAGTAACTTTGTAGCAAGAGTTAAAATTGTGGTAATCTGTTTCACATTTAATATAATACTGTCCGTATCGAGATATTCTAAATTTGGAGAAACTGCTACAAAATGACATAGTGCGTTTGGAGACAACTCATCCGAGCACTGAAGAGTTTTCAGAGAATGATGGGTATATTTAACAAATTCAGTTACTTCTGACACATTCTGCTGGCTTGAGACCTTCCACACCACACCCAAAGATTCATTGTTTATTTTTGTTCCATTCAAGATCAACTCAGTCAGTGATTGAAAAAGATATGATAGGTGACTAAAGAAAATCCCACACACATTTTTGCAGTTATGGAATGATAGTTCTTTTACTTTAGGAAATCTTGTTTTTCTGATTAAAACTTCAAATGATTCATCTGTTATATTGGTGTTTGATAAATCAAGATATGTGTACAGCGTAGGATTAAACAGATTGGTCCGGAATCCTTTGGAAATATTTTCTAGTCTCAGTAGGTCTTTGACTGATAAAAATGTTAATATCTTGTAAATGAGTTCCGGTGGTAGACTTTGTAGATGATAACACTGACTCATCTGAAAAGGAATAAGGAGAAATATATTTAATAACATATTATCAAAGTCTACCCTAAAGAGAATGTTATTCTAACATACCAAATATTACAACAACAAACTGTACTAGTGCTCTGTGACAGAATGGGGTACACTGGGACAGTGTCCCGGAGTGTACTGATTCCACTGTCCCAGAGTACCCCAACTACCCCCACCATCTTTATGTGACCTTAACTTGAAAAGACCACGAGACCAAGATCCATTTTAAATAAGAAAATGTAGGCAATGTTTAGTACATTATTATCAACTTATATGATATAAATAAGTAATCAATATGGAAGTATCTGAAAACAATATTTGTATTTTCTAGAATTTCACTTTGAAATGTAAAAAGTACATATTACTTACCAGATTGTTTTTTCATCAAGTTGCCGCCATGAAACTTTTGAAGGGTAAGAAGCTTGATAAAATCAATCATCTGTATGATTCAGGTTAAAATCAAAGAACAAAAAGTATAAAAAAAAACTTTGTCCCACAGTGCCCCATGTCCCAGAGTACCCCAGTCTCCCCTATATTTTATTTCTCTCTCTTACAAAGGCCTGATCTTTTCTTGTTAAACTGTTGGTTGTCTATTGCCTTTAGAAATTCTTTATCTGTTATCTTCTTACGTTCCCTATAGGCTTTTTGATATTCTGCCGAGTTTTAGCCATCTTCCCGAAACGAAATAAATTTCATCAGATACGTTAAGTACAGAACAAATAAGCCCGTCTATATTAAAAATAACAAGCAAACCATGTTAATTTGTACTAAGAATATATCAATGTGTCTATATTCTTTAATATATCAACAGATTTAATGAAAGTAATGCTTTAGAATAAGAAATGATGTTGAAATCATAATCATCAGATACGTTAACCATCATCATCAAATACGTTAGGCATAATATTTTCCGATGTTTATAAGTAAATACCGTGATAAATTGCCTGAAAATAATTTTCATTTAATATAATAAATTAAGATTTCAAAACATGAAGATTATGTGCTGAAAAAAAAACTGTCAAACTTACCATATAGTTCAAGAAATCACCGAAGCAACATTCTTCCAGGCAGCCATCACAAAAAATATTCAGTGAACTGAACGAACCGGGTAGTAAATATGACGTCATATATAGTCAATGATCATGATTACGTCATATCGTGATATTGTATTTGGAGCACTAGCGAGGGGTCATGAAATTGATTTAACGTATCTGAGCCTCACGTATTTGATCGCACATCATTTGATCTTTTCTAAAATTGACCTCAGAACTATTTTCGAGAAGTTAAAAGCTCAATCAAGAAAGGATAATGCCCTTATGTGTTTCTTATGAAAATGAATTTAGTTTAACAATGTGTTAAACGTAGAGTAAGGTTTTAGTATTTAACGTATTTGATGATTTCAATATATATTTCTACAAATATAGGTTTCGGGAGATTAGTTTTCGATAACATTATTTTAAGGATAAAAGTTGTTATTTTTTCATAAATATGCCAACCTTGACAACAAATTAATCTTGTGATATTTACATTTTACTATTTGTTTTGGGTATATAGGTGCGTTCATAAATAATTAACGTATTTGACTTTAAATTCGCGGACCGTTTTTAAACAATATTTAAGAACTACTTATGTGTAAAGGAAAGCAAACTAAAGCTTTAAGCATATCAAGGACCTTTATGAATATAAAAAAAACATTTTTTGAAGATATAAATATGTTTTTAAATAATTTTAAGTATTTAAAAGGTGTACACACTAGTGAAAGGACAAAAGAATATACACTAAATTTGATGTTATCTGCCTTCCTGTTTAGTAAAAAGGTAACAATAACAAACATATTCGAGATTGGAAAATTCCATACATGTCCAGTGCAAACCAAAAAATAATTATCATGAATGTATACCAGTCTTGATTCACACGCATTTTAGGAGACAAATACAGTATTATTTTGCGCACTTTAGCGTAAAATGAATGACAAACTTCCTCTGTATAGCGGAAAAAAGCATAGGGATTGGTACGAATATCACTGTATATAATTCAAGGGATACTACTCCCGATAGACAGTCATTTATGATGATGAATTTAAATACTTTGCACCTATCGCAAGCGTATACATTTATGTAACAGAAAATCACAACCTTTTCACCCATGCAAACGCAATTATCATATTTACCTCCGTGGCGAGGGGGTAAAGTCGCTGACTTAAAAGCTCACTCAGTCCCTCACCGCGTGGGTTCGAAACCCGGCAGGGTCATTCGGATTTTCATGTGAGGAAGCTTTCCAGCTGGCTTGCGGTAGGTCGGTGGTTCTACCCGAATGTCTCCGTGCATTCGGGGTCTTCCTTCACCTGTAATTAGCTGGACGTCGCTAAATGACTGAAATACTGTCGAAGCGACGGTAAACTCAAATAGTCATAGCCTTTCGTGCCAGATCCCTGTGAAATAAAGTACATGTCGTATTTTTGTTTCTTTCTTTGGATAAATGTCTCACAATATTTCAGTTATTTGCATACTATGTCGACTTGATTCCAATATACATGCACTGCTTTGACTCTGCAGTATCACGTAACAGACATGTGATAGAATATACCACACTCGTCATGGTATCCTGACACAGGGATCATCGGGTTTAAAACGATATAATGTTACTTAACTGGGAGGGGGTTACATATTATGATATCATCTTGAGGTAGCACCGTAGACAAAGTCACGAAATGATTAGAATGTCAGAACGTAGCAAGCAGAAATATACACAAAACATATGCTGTATTTCCAACTCCTTTTATGGTGGCTAAAATCTGCCATGTTGGGTGGGTTTTCGGGCAAAAGGGCGAAGACGAAAAAAATCTAGTTTGGCGGGGCGAAAATACGAAAAGTAGAAATTTCGCGGCGAATATCTTTTTCGTCCTTTTGCCCAAAAATTTCTTCTTCAAAGTCAATATTTCGTCTTTTCGTTTTGGTGCCCCGCAAACTAGAGATTCAGTATCTCTCATTTTCGCATTCCGGTACGAAAGCGCATTGAACTAACATCTATCTATAAATACTGATACACGCCTCAACTGTGCAGGTTGTGCACGCCACAAATGAAAGTTAGCTAAAATTAAAAACTGAAAGAAATTTCCTCCAGGTAGAAGGAAGATCAATCAAAAGTTAAGATTAGCAGTGCTGTACAGAATAAAAGTATAAACGATTAAATAACTGCTTTTGACCACTGCCTGTTTGAATGGCTCTATAGCAGGCAAGGTTACAACTTGTTCTAGTAACCTATTCCACAGAGTGGTAATGTATGGAAAAAAAGAGTATTTAAAGAAGTCTGATCTGACATGTGGTTGGCTGAGACTATGGGGATGCGTTCTTCCAGGTAAAGGGGGGGGGATAGCTTCAAGATTATAGGTAGATCTTGTAAAACTTGATCAGTTTGTCGTCCAGTGTGCGCCATCCGAGTGTGTTCTGTAGTGTGTGTCTTGAGTAGTAGTTTCTAACCCATTTTGTGTGTGTCTGTGGTGACAGTGGAGGAGTACTCCAACTGAGGTCTGAGGAGTGTTCTGTTCTGTTGGATATTATTTTGAGATTTTTATATTTTGGTTTTGCTAATAATCTGTTGTTTTCTCCCTTTATTACGGAAATAGGTAAGATGTAGAAGACTTATTTGAAAACAACAACAAATACAACAAAAAGTGGAACCAACAATGCTTCTCACCTGTGATGTAGCGCCTTATTTGTGCAGCATCAATAAATAAATGCAATAACATCAGCTAATAGTGGGCTGAGAAGTATCCTGAATTTGATCCGATATATCAATGAAAGCCTTGAAACTCGAACTTCGACACTTCTATGCTCATTATTAGTTGTTGTTTTTTTGTTGTTTTTTTCATATTATTTTCTGTTTTTCCCCAAGTTTTGATTAAAGCAGGATGCTGTATCCGGCCATATACAACGATAAACAGCAACTTGTTAATAATGCAAAAATATACCTTTTTTTATAAGAATGTGCTTTTATGTTAAAAATTGAATGTGCTTTTATGTTAAAATTTAAAATTATTAATTTTCGTTGACTTTATATTTCGTTTATTATGTACCTAAGGGAATTTCGTGGGTACATTTATTCGTGGGTCTATGTTCTAGGAAAGGTATGGTCTTAAAAAGAGATCAGTTTTTGTTGGGATTGATATTCGTGGATAAAACCTACTCCGAAATCGACGAAAATAAGTGTCCCACGAAAAATAAAGATTTCACAGTATACAACATATCCGCAGTAATCTCAATACTATCAGTTTGGATTTCTTTACAGAAAAAATAACTTAAAATAGGGTTGTTAACCTTCAAATTAATATTAATTCACGACTGATTTTTTTCTATGGCAAAAATAACAAACAATCACCACCACCAGCCCACACACAAAATATCAACTCAAAAACAAGATATCATCATTTAACAATAAAAGAGGCCTCTTAGAGACTTTATTTTTAACATTTTTTTAATACTTAAACAGCTCTTTTAATTTGATAACATTGCTGAAAAAATATAAAATCTTACGTTTCATCAAACGTTTTCTAAATCGCATTTTTAATTGATCCAAAGAGCCCACACATTTAGAAAAAAAAGAAGAAAACATGAAAAAAATGAATCTTCGATCGGTAATACTTTTTTTTTATCAATTTCGAAATCTTCAGACAGTAATCCAGTACAAATGCAACAAGAATTTATTGCTTTTTTCCCAACTGACGTTTTCGAGAAACTACTAGAAAAAAGCGTTAACGCGTAGAACTTTATTCAATTTCTGTTCATTTTTTATCAGCGTCTTTTCAATATTTCACCACTCTGCAAAATTATAAGTACAAGTAATTTTAAATCGATCTTATTCACACGTTACTTGTATCTGTATGCAATTCTCTCCTTTTGTAATAAATTTAATTTAAAGTAGTTATTAGAAATAATAATAATAATAAAACTGTTTTGGAACTGAAATGTCTGTTAATGAAGATAAAAAAAATGAAAGAAATAACCGTATTTTTATTATTTTAAAAGTAAATTTCACCTATTGCCGTGCCTTCTTAAAGGAAAGAAATAAAATCTTTCCGATGCAAGCAGAAAAAACAACAAGAAATGCACGTTATTTGACGATAATACATGACATCATTTTTTTAAGCATGGGTGAACATATGGATAGGGTTTGTGGTACATGCTCTTTCGATATAGATGACAAAAGCAAAGTTGTTTAGATTATCAATGTAATTTATATAGTTTCTTCATGAAAAAAAAAGCCGAATATTTGTTATTGGTTACGCACATGTGTATTTTTCGTTTTAATATTTTATTTGATGTCTAAGACTTCAGAACATGCCGAAATCAATGAATTTATCATCCTTAGGAACTTTAACTATTTTCTCGGTCGTTATGTGATATTTTTTCATTATACGCACATTTCAAACTTCCCGGTCGTGTTGTGTCGCATGTCTATAACGTTTAAATTTGTATTGAAAAAGATACCAGTGTTTACTTTGGTAGTTTTCGTCAGTGCCTGCAAAAAACTAGCTCTAATTTGTTATGCACTTTTTTGTTTAAATTTTAAGCAGTGGAAATTGAAGCACCATTCAAAGATGGTTCAATTTCTCACAAACAGTATTACAAACTATGTGGCCAGTCATTGGTTAAAGATTGTCCCGGTATAAATGTAGCTTCTGGTAACCCTGAAGGTCAATTGGAAAATGCCATTAGGATGAATGGGGTAAAAATACTCTTATATTGAAAACAAAACTGGCATCTGTGGCGTGACGATCGAGATCGTGTTGCATTGGGTTCTTGAATTTTCAGTTGTACAGAATCCGGTTTGTGTTTGTTTACAACCTGGGACACAGCTGAAGGAAAGTTATTTATATTTCCGTATCATTCGTAACTTCTGAGTCATAATATAACTTCTCTCGTAACATTGAATCAATTTTGCAGATAAATTGAATCTTTGTCTGCAGGCCTTCATTCATTCTGAGTTGTTGTAACAGAAAACTACATTCAGACAAATAAATTGATATTAAACAGGTAACGAAAAAAAAAATGCCTTGAAAATGTCTCAGACGAACTTATTTAGGATCTTTGTAAAACATAACTGGTATAACCAACGCATGGTGCCCTTTAAGTTCCAATTAACAGAGTACGTGTTAAGGAAGTGCAAGTAAGTGAGTTTATTTGACACTTTATTGAATTTATACTAGATTGATAAATAAATCGAGTAATCGGTACTTGTAACCATGAAACCCCATTTTACCATTGTCATTGGGAACTGTCAGTGTTGGTGTTTCCGTGTCCTGTAGTCAATAGCAGTTATTGCATATTGTCAAACATGCTTTCATAACTTCCTGTTGTTGTGATGAGTTATATAGGAACACCAAGCTAATTACAAATGAAGGAAATCTCTAATTCACAGAGGCACCCAGGTAGAACTACCACCCTACCAGAAGTCAGCTAGGAGTCCTCGTGACATGAACTATTAGAGTGACACTGCTGGACTCGAACTCACAGCGGTGAGGGGCTATATTAAAAATTTGGTTAAGAATTATTGGAATATTGTGAGCGATGGAAACAGTTGAAATACTTCCTCACACGAAAATTCCAAGAGACACATGCCGGGATTCAAACTTGTACTAAGCAACAAATTTATTTCAACATGTCAGCTTGAAAATAATAGCAAAATAACACAATTTCATTACGAATTAAAAGTAACAGTCGCTTGCGCTGACATGCCAGTTTTTCTTGATGTAACTGTAAAAGCCTACTAGATGTCTCACTCTATGTAATGCTGTGCCCCAGTCTTTTCAGACCAAGCCTCATCTCATATCAGTTTTGTTACAGGATGACATGACATCGATCTGATTTATATTGAAATGATATAATATCCAATGATTTTTAACGTCTCCAAATGCATTAGTGGCCAAGAATTCCGGATGGTGAAGCATGAATATGAACAAGACATACTTTGGTAAGACTGGAAATCCTCTTGCTACTCGTATGAACTTGGCTCTGTCCCAGATATTGCGAAGGCGGATCGATCCTGTGTATAGATCACATCACACTCTGTTTCCAGCAATTGATGCAACAACATTTCATCATTGTATCTGCATCTTGTGATTCATCTCTCTACTCAAATACACGCAAATAATGGGTTTTCGCAATTTTCTCAATTTAACTGTGCGATGCAGTAATTCGTACAGGATGTTGAATTTGCATGTTCTCGATAATACGCATAATTTTATATTTATTCCTATGTGTGGTTTATATTTATTTCAATGTGTGGTTTATAATTATTCCAATGTGTGGTTTATATTTATTCCAATGTATCATTTATTTCCGATAGTATGTATTGTATGTATATTGACAAATAAAAAAGGTCTCAGGCAATCGAATTAAAAACAAAAAAATGGTGTCAGATTTCAAAATGTTTTATTACAGATGTTCCTTGGGTAACGCTCTACCAAGATTGCTGAAATTATTGTGATCTTTAAAATAAAATAGCAGTCAGGAGCATTAAATATATATAGTGAAAACTTTAAAAGATTTCTGCTCCAAAGTACTGGCCAGACTTTAAAAATGTTTTGGCACAGATTCTCTATGGGAAACCGTCTACCAAGATGGTCATATTAAGGACTAGTATCTTGCTAAGGCTGATTTGGTATTGGACCACTATCTCTAATTATGGCCTTTGAAGTATAAAACTGTCATATTTAACTTTGTTTACATTCTAGCATCCACATTTCAAAGCATTCTTGATCTTGTATACTTAATGATAATAAACCAAGGATTATTATGCCTTGTGTGGAAGTTAAGAGCAGTGGTACTCAGGTGAGCAGTATAGGGCCACCATGACCCTCTTGTTTCAAGTTCAAGCAATGCAATTTTAAGCTCCATCTGCTTTTCTGTTCAATGATGGGTCAAAAATAATATCACAAGCAGGAAAAGCAGAACCATGTGATCAGTCATTGACTTAAGATTATCCCAGTATACATGTAGCTAATTGTAATCCAATCCTGAATATCAATTAAAAAGGCCATTAGGATGAATGGGGTAAAGACCAATGTAACTTTAATACTATTATGTTAAAAATAAACCTGGCATCTGTTGCGTGACGTTTGACACGGTGGTATTGCATTGGGTTCTTGGATTTTCAGTTGTGGCTTTATTTAAAAACAGAATCCGGATGGCGCTGGTTTACAACCTGGAACACAGCTGAAGGAAAGTCATTTGTATTCTTGTATCATTCGGAACGTGTCAGTTATAAGTATCTTTGTCTGCAGGTCTTCGCATATTTTGGGATATTGTAACAGAATACTAGACATTCAGACAAATAAATTGATATCAAACAGGTAACGCACAAATGCCTTGAAAATGTCACAGAAAAGTATTAAAAAAGACTAACTTAAATAGGGTCTTTGTAAAACATATCTGGACATGGTGCCTTATCATTTCCCTATAACCAAATACGTGTTACGGAAGAGCAAGTAGAGTTTATGTAACACATTCTTGAATTTACACAAGATTGATAAATACCTCGAGTACTCGGTAAACATGATAACGTTCTCCCATTTTACATATATCATCGGGAATTTACTGTGTTGGTGTCGGGTAGTCAACGTTTCATATTGTTAAACGTGATGTCATCCGTTGTTGTTTTTGTATTTAGTTATATAGAAATAACAAGCTAATTACAAATGAAGGCAACTCCCTAATGTTCAGAGGCAGTCAGGTAGAACTACCGCCCTACCGGAAGTCAGCTAGGAGGTTTCGGTAAGGGGCTTCACTAAATATTTGGTCAAGAATTATTGGAATATTATGAAACGATGTAAACAGTTGAAATGCTTCACGTGTCGGGGTTCAAAACAGCAAATTCATTTCAACATGTCAGCTTTAAAATTCTGGCAAAAAGTAACACTATTTTATTACACATTAAGCCTTCAAAAAAGTCGCCTGCGCTGACATGCCAGTTTTTAGACGGAGGCAGCCGTCTTAAGCAGCTGGAAATCGAAAACAGGCCTTGCTGATTTGCTTATTTTCCATGGAAAATTTAACTGTACCTCTCCGCGCTTAGTGCCTATCAGTGCAATGCGATTCTGTACTAACGAATACGAGTTGAATATGTTACACAGACGTTTTAATTATAACCATAACGGCCTTTAATGTGTTCTTGTTTGTTAACATGTTTTCTTTCACCATTATTTTACACTGGAAACAACCATTTTAAGCGTGAACAAACTTTCCGTGGCATTTCTTAATCGTAACAGCGACCCATTTTACATATCTTCTCCTGTAAAAGAAAAAGAGTAGCGCTCCGCATTAGAAACTTCAATGTATGTAATTAACCTAAAGTAGCCCACACGTAATTTTGCATAATGGCGAGTTCCCTCAGAGCATTTTGTACTTTGAAATAAAAAGGAAAAATTCAAGTATCTTAAAGGATCAAATACCTTGTCAATATCTACCCATGTTCAACAACAGATAGAATGTATACATCAGGTTCGCTAGTACTAAAGAAAGGAAATGGGCTACTTAAGTATGCAACTAATGAATGAAATCATGTTCATAGCCCTTACTCCAGATTATTATGTAACAAACAGAGAGCGATTTCAACTGATTCTGTAGCTTCTATAGTTGCAGGAAAGCGTGTGGAGTGATGAAACGTTTGTGCCCCAGACTTTTTCAGGCCAAGCATCATCAAATATCAATTTTATTACATGATGACATGACACATCGGTCTGATTTATATTGGAATGAAATAATAACCAATGATTTTTAACGTCTCCAAATGCATTACTGGCTAAGAATTTCGGATGGTGAAGCATGAATATGGACAAGGCATATTATGGTAAGCCTAGAAATCCTCTTGCTATGAACTTGGCTCGGTATTACGTACAGGACGTTGAATTTGAATGTACTCAATATTACTGTAAACCAGGAAATTATTTCGCGCATTTTAAGTTTCGCGGTCGGGTTATTTCCGCGGAAGTAAAACGCCGCGAATCATTCTCCTGTCAAAAAAAAAAGCGAAACTTAGTCGCTACAAGTAGTTTGACTTTGTTTAACTTAAATGTTTGTGTATGCGTCTTATTTCCGTTGTTTGTAAACGGGTGTGAATTTCATCAGCCGAATGTAAATGTAAGTATTACAAATTGCAGACGACGTGTTTTTATGTACATTAAAAACTATGAAATTCAATATGTGACTATAGGTGTCGGTACACATTCTAGTATATGCCACCACGAATTATTATAGAATTTATTGTCCGTCGTCTGTCCGCTGTCCACAGTTTGTTTGTTTACACTCTAGCATCTTCATTTCTTAAGGAATCATCTTCAAACATTCTGACAATGTTTATGGCCAAAATCTCTCAGTCAAGTTCGATTATGGCTGATATCAGCCATTTATGTCAGGAGTTATGCTCCTGTTAATGTAAATAAATTCCCAGATTTCAATTTGTTAACACTATCATAGCATCTTTATTTCGTAAGCGATCATTTTCAAACTTTATGAACATATTAGTTTTGTGACTTTAATTTATTGTTTAAGTTTAATTATGGCTGATATCGGTCAATTAGGTCAGAAGTTATGCCCCTATTAATATAAAAATGCCAGATTTCACTTTGTTTATTTGTTTACATTGTAGCGTTTTCATTTCTTGAACAATCATCTCTAAACTTATGACATTTATCTTTCGATCAAGTTTGATTATAGCTGATTTCAGCCTTTTAGGTCAGGAGTTATGCTTCTTTTTAATGTAAAAAAATGCCAGATTTCAGTTTGTTTACACTCCAGCATCCTTTCTTCAGCAGTTAAGGTAATGAAGGCACTATTTCTCAAGTGAGAGGTTATAGGGCCATCTTGGCCCTCTTGTTATCTAAATGCATCTTGTCTTAAGAACGTTTCAAGGGGTAACCACTTATTTTAATTTTGGTAAATTATTTTTTGAAATTCTTATTTCGTTGAATATTAAAGGAAACCCCAAATATTACATACATGTTTTAGACATCAATAGCAAAGGTCCCAAAAGTCACTTTGTAGTATTCATATGCAAAACTTTTCGATAAAACAAGTTTTCGTAAAAAAACAACAACAAAAAAAAAAAATTGAATAAAAAAGTAAATCTTATGTTATCAAATGAAGAAACAATGAATTTTCCAGCTTTTTTTGTATATACAAACTGAGTGAATTTTTATTTAACTATAAAGATCAGTGAGTGTTCGAACCTCACTTTACTTTTGTCGTATGTTCTGCAAGATTAATATCACGCTATCAATAACAAAGATTCTTAGATTACACATGTATTTGTAAGTTACCATTTATTAGTACGAGTAATTTAGTGAAGGGCCCAGGTCAGCTGGGAGGATAGCTGAATAGAGATAGGTAATTTTCAATTTCCAAGTAATTCAGTGAAGGGCCCAGGTTAAAAATAAGGCTTGTAAAAATTGTTTTTTGTTGACTATGTGTATGCTGTGCTTTAATATGTTATTTATGATTTTTATGCAGAATAAAATAAAACATAAGACATAACCGTGTTCTTTACTTTATAAACATGCATATAATACGCTAACTGATTATCACGACGTGTATTTCTTACAAATACACAAAATGTCCACCGGTAGGTAACCACTGTAATTCAGATGACACGATTTTTCGAACATTTCAGTCAGTCCGCAGACTGTTCGAATTATCGTAAATGGACTGTATTTTGATATTTTGGTCCAGCGATTGATATTTTATACATTTTTTATATATATATATATATATTTTTTATAATAACAACAAAGAAACAAACGCCTTTCGCCTTTACGAGAGGTTGATGAAAAAAACATATTTGGAATAAATATATCAAGCCTTATTTATGTTTAACATTTCTTTATTATTCTTTTTGAAATACTTTAAGAATATCGTTCATCGATGTTTTATCTATTTGCCGTACCATTACTATCCAAAACATGGAAATAACATTCATCATGGTTTTCTAAAGACTAGTGTTTCCATAGTCATACTTCATCACGGTCGGCCACATGGTCCATTCCGGCAAAGCGATATTACACCATACCACTTTTTCCCAGATCTCTTATTTTTTCGTACAAAAAAAACGTTCACAAACTCTCTCCGAGACTTTCGTTGTTACAATATACGTATTCAACTTGGGAGGTAGACATATACTTATCAAAAGTTTATCTTCGATATCTGTATATTGTTGACGGGAACTATGCCAGGATTAACCGGCTTGAATTAAATATTGATTAGCAAATATAGATTAGCAATATAATCCAATCGGATCACCGTGGGAAGAATTCCATGGCTTGTCCTGTATCCCTATTTTATGAAGCGGGGTAAATGGTTTTCGACATGTTGAGCATATTGACGTATACTGATTATTAGGGTTACATATCAAGGTCACGATGACTTTAGAAATCTAAACGATAAATAAAGGTTGAATCACATCAAATTATAAGCCTGCAGTTTAGATATGACCAACAGACATTTTTAATGGAATGGGCCAGTATCTAGTAATAATTATGACAGAGCAGAATGAAAGAGTTTGCTGTGATTGCAATCCGTAACCAGTAGGGAAATGTTTGTTTATGAAAAAAAGGTTTTACCTAATACGATGATATATGTATAGTATACAACCTGTCTGTTATGGATTATGCGATTGCCTTGAATATGGACATATTCGCTAAACTAAGCGATGAAATATGCGGATTTGTTCGATTCCGTGAGTGTTCTGTTGGTCCGTTTTACACTTTACCAGAGACTAATAGTATGCAGTCACTATTGTAGTCGCTATTTATCACCTAGTAACCAAACTATGTATAAGCCGTTTGCCTTGATGTTTAGAAGTCAAGTCAAACATTATACCAGAGCAGTTATTCAAATGGAACTGGCATACTTCGTCATGTTAATGATTTTTATGAACATGTATAACCAAGTTAAGTCTCGTGTAAGAGGATGTGATTCTCTTTCAGATTATTTTGCTTGTGCAATTGGATTGAAGCAAAGGGAGGTAATTTCTTCGACACTTTTTGCGCTTTTTATTGAGGATCTCGAGGTATTTTTGCAAGATAAGACAATGTGTTCATTATCTCTAGACGATATTGTAATTTTAGGGGTAGTCCAGAGGACATACAACACAGTTTGACCTTTTAAAAAATATTGTGACTAATAGGGACTACAGGTAAATATTAACAAAACAAAGGTTATGTTTTACATTAAATCAGCAGTTTTTATCAGGTAAAGGTTTGAAAGCTCTAAATGTATTGTTCAGTAATTAAAAAATATGATTTAAAAACAATTGTAAAAAGTCAACTTTTTGGTGCGTTGTGGGTGCTGTTTTAAATGTAAAGAGTGAATATTGGGATTTGGTAAATCGAAAACGATAGAACGCATTCATCTCAAATTTTGCAAATCATTATTACATGTTGAAACGTCTACTAGTAATATGGGAGTGTATGGTGAGTTAGGTAGATACCCATTGTACATTAGTACACTCATTATTGGTGTCAGATTGTGTTGTCAAACAGTATCTTTGTCTTTACATTATATAATGATTTATTGAAAGCTGTTCACACTAGTAGAAAGAATTGGCTTTCGAAAGGGAACATTTAGTTGTAAGATTATGGATTTTCATATGTCTTCATAACCCTGAAAGTATTGACCTTAAGAGTTTTCCTTTTACATTCAAAGTATTAATAAATTGAGATTTACTCTAGCTTGGTTGAGACTTTTTTCCCATAAACTAAGAATTGAAACTGGCAGGTATGGACAGAATAGAACAGAAAGAGCTGTGCGCTATAGTACAATTTGTAACACCTTAGATATTAAAGATGAGTATCATTTTGTCATGGTATGTCCTGAATATCAAACTATCCTAAACAAATATTGAAAATCGTTTTACTTTAGACGCCTAAATATGATCAAATTCATTCAAGTGATGTCTTCAACAAATAAAAATGTTATTCTCAATCTCGACAAATTCATAAAATAAGCTTTGCAATATAGAAATTCTCCATAACATCTTAATAAGATGTATTAATAAATGCAATTATCATGTTTTTTTATTGTTTTTTTTTGTTCATTATTTTACATGTTTTTTATACAAGCTGAAATCTAAAAACTGTAAAACTAAATAAATCTTGGTTTATGTTGATTGTATGCATAACGCAGTACTTATAATCCGTTTTATACTTCAGTATTACATTTACGATGAAAAGTGATCACTTTATATATTTATCATACTTATTTCATTTGTCCATCCTCCATATTATACCTGACATTATGTGCATTAGCATAATTTACATATGTGTGTGTTTTTCTTTTACACTTCACAACGGTAAAGTGATGATATTGTATTCTTTATAATTGTTTATATGACTGACAAGAAACTGTAAAGTTTACGTCATTAAAATATACTGTCTCAGTCCTGTCTGTC
The DNA here is from genome assembly GCA_021229015.1 of Solen grandis. Lineage (NCBI taxonomy): Eukaryota > Metazoa > Mollusca > Bivalvia > Adapedonta > Solenidae > Solen > Solen grandis. Next base: position 41,698,427 of record CM037792.1, read on the forward strand.
TGTCCTCATGGTGATAATGTTCCTTGGGGTCATATTTTTCATGGCTTGCCTCGAAACCGTCTTACGAAATTCCCGTAAGAATTCAATAATACTGGATTTTTATTCACCAAATAATATTCATTCATCTAGGCACATTTAATGTTTATTATTAGACCCATACCCTATATCAAAGAAATGGAGGCTTTATCGAAAGTTGCCCGCGAAACTGGCTTAAGTGCATACAGAAATAGAAGGAGATGAACCAGTTTCGCAGTCAGCCATGGGCATAGGAAATACGTTCGTAAGGAACCGTCTCGTAACGTCACACCCCGTCCTACATTCACATAACATAAAGCCAGTATGAATATTGAGGATTCAAGTTACCCATTATAATGTAGCAATATAACGTGACACCGTGACGTCACTTAAGGCATAAAAAAAGTCAAACTTTCAACATTGGTTCATCTTGGAAAT
>CM037792.1:41698979-41720513 GCA_021229015.1 Solen grandis
GAATAGTCGAGCGCGCGCTGTCTAGTGACATCTCTTGTTTACACGAGTTGTGGTACTTGTTTTATGCATGTATTAACAAAGCTATCACCAAGATATTTAGTGGCAGACAAAAGGGCAGACCGGTGGTCCAAATAGTTTGATTCCGTTTTTTTTTCTCTAACCTAATAATAATCAAACAATAATCAAGTCTGATTATTGACTACAAGTGCTGGATAAGTCAAGTTTGAAAATGAAGGAAAGCATTTGAAAGCATTTCCATGACAGGGTTTATTTGATGAAATTGATGAACACGAACAAATTAGACTTTAAAGAAAGAAACTGTACAAATATACAACTTTTCACTTATGCAATCAAGCTGGCATGAATTATAATGCTTTCTCGACACTGTTTCACATTTTGGATTGTTTAAAATATTAATGGGATAATAAAGTTGCAACAAAACGATACTCTAGTAAAGAAAAACAATTAAGAAATTTGAAGTTTGAAGTATAATATTCTACTATGGTATTGTACAACAAACGGAAGTATTATAGATATATTATGACACTCGAAATCACTACGTCAGGGAATCGCTCTACGGATGCACCACGGAGCCTTGGTTACTTTGTGCTTTGGGCGTTTCCGGGCCTCGAACCAAGAATGCAAGTAAGTAAACAATGTTTAAAAAATGTGCCTTACAAGGTATCATGTAGCTTATTTGAAATTGTTTAAACATAGTACGATTCAAAACAAAGGTTTGACCAGCAGAAAATAAGGATGTGTAAGTAAGCATGGTGAAAACAGCTTTTATTACATCCCTGATGAACCTAATAATGACTTTTGAATCTTAAACGGCTCCAAGGTTTAAAATAGTCTCAATATACATGTATGTCCTATATGTATTCCGTTTTCAATCTTTGTTACTTTATAGGTTATCAAGGTATTCTGATAATTCTTTAAATAAAAGAATAGCGCTGTCAAGAGTGTGTGGCCGTGGAAGCTCATCTCTGTCCTTGCCAGTTATTTCTTCAAGCAGCTGAACAAATGTTTCTTTACAACCGAATATTGGACACTTGGTTGTATACATTTGAGCAATAATATCGATGTCATTAATTTCACATGGAAGTGGATATCCACAGTTAACACCATTATAAATTTGAGGCTGATAGTACAACACATTTTATGTTTTTCGCGTCCGATCTGACTAGGTACCACTTTTTTAACACAGTTTGGGACGTTTATCACGAGGTTTCGTCACTTATGATGTGTCTTTATCTCGGTAGACGTTATTATAGCTGGCGCTGCTGAACCGTTTTAGGCTTTTTTACATCATATAAATTACATGTATTTAATATTCAATATCCCCCTAAGAGATACGTCGTCATTATGGCTTCCGTGTCGCAAAGCGATTGCATCATGTCTATTATATTAGACACGGGGTACATTTGAAATATCTAAAAGATTTGATTGGTTTGTTCGTGAAAGGCGGGAATCGTTGATGGACATGGACTAGGACAGTATCGTCAAAACATAATTCCATACATTAAGCAGGTTAATGTTCGTTATCGAGAGTTTCCAAATTTAATGGCTCGCTTGCTTTGTTAAACCCTCTATAAAAACATTACTGAAGCTATTTATCACATAAACACTATACTGATGCATCGCGTAATTTTGTGACGTCACGCTGCACAATGGATGACGTCAAGACAGTGTCTCCTTCATTAGCGATATGTTTCAAATACCGGCGGAAGCTCGCTGTTCTGTTATACATGTTTAATGATGACCCCCGCCCTGTAGTTGATACTTTTTACATGTGATTTGATATTAACCGGTGGGCGAGTGATGAGAGCATCCACCCCGAAATCGGGTGCGGTGGGGTCGCTGGTTCGATCCCCGGCCGCGATATACCAAAGTCGTAAAAATGTATTGGTATAGCTCCCTTTCTTCGTGCTCAGCATATAAGGGTAGTTCCAGGAGTGGTTGGTAATCTAACCGAATACTGCAGTACGGCAGCGCTTTGTCTGTCTCAAATAGACATAGTCCCAAATGACTGAAATTCTTTCGGTGGGATGTCAAACCCTATAAATAAACAAAGACACTATAATATTGAAGTATGAAATTAAGCCTTTTAGAATAAAGTTATATAGAGTCTACATGTATATGTGCTATTAACAAATTACATGTATTGGAAATGTTTAATGAAACGAAACTACAGCTAAGGTTTTGTTTACTTGTTTTAAATTCAAGGATTTATAGGAGGATCGCCCTACGATAAACAGTTTTGTTTGTCTTCCGGAACACCCAACGTGGGGGAAGTATAAAGATGGCATTCAAAACCTTGGAGGGTTAATGTCTGGGACTAAATTTCATACGTCACTAAATGTTTTCAACCCATTCAGCCAAAATATGTACTTACAGGACGCCCCTTGTGTCGTATGCCGCAGTCCCCGACCCACATCCCTGATGGTTCCCGGCCGTACGGACTGCTACAGCGGCTGGGCAATGGAGTACACCGGGTACCTCATGACTGGCCATAGTTCACATACGGGTGCTACCGACTACATATGCGTGGATGCGGATCCGGAAGCAGTGTTCCACGGGGAGACCGCGTTATATGGTAGATTGCTGTATGTCACGGAAGTGAAATGTGGGACACTGCCATGTCAAGTGTATCCTGATGACAGAGAACTGGCTTGTGTCGTCTGCTCGAAATAACGTAAAAACAAGAAAATTAAATACATGTTAAAAGGCCAGCGACTTTTGTTTTAAAGAAATGAATGAAATAAAGTAAATCTGCCTTGTAATTATATTCTTAATATTCACTATTTAGAGTCACGGAATCACGAGATTTTGAGTTCGATTCCCGCCCGCGACATACCGAAGTCGTTAAATAAGATTGGTATAACCCCCTTGCTTGGTGCTCAGCACATATGGTAAGTTCCAGGACTGGTTGGCCCGGTGTCAGGGTAATGTGACTGGGTATGGTATCATGCCACATGTCTACAGCTGGGTATCGCAGTGTTCCAGCACTATATCTGTCTTAAATAGACACGGTCCCAATATGACTGAAAATTCTCTCAATGGGAGGTTTTCTCATACACAACAACAAACCAACCAATAAACAAACCCAAACACAGGACCAAACTACAAAAACAAACCGGAACAAATAGTGTATCTATTTCATCATTAATGATTTCATTATCCGACACCCACGCGTAACTAATCTGCTTCTCTACATGTGTCACCCGTGGAACATGAACTTAGGATATAGTTATATGAATGCCATGAAAAATATTGACAAATTCATTTCCAAATGTACTATGCCTTTCAAATGAGAGGTAAAAAACAATAACTGTGTTTATTTCAATAACACTTTTGCTGTTGTATGTTAGCAATATCACTTACTTCTCTGAAAATGATACTAACACCCTTTGTACGTTATGTTTTCAACAAATATCACATGTTGGCTAAATTAATGTCAATAAAATGATGTTATGTTATATAGGGACAGTTAAGATAGTGCGTAATCATGCATGGCAACAGAGATAACTGGTAGATAACTGGTAGAGGTTTGTGGCCAATCAAATTAGCTTACAAATAATATTTGTTAATATGCAAGGTTCAGCGAAAAGTCGATTTTAGTTATATGTTTTTCCCATTCAATGTTAAGATCTTCTGGCTCGATCCTCAAACGTGATGCTCTCCTTAGTTTAATTCTGAAATCCCTCATGAAGTTCTCCTGACATATTCCGGATACTTTGAGAGGGACAGATACTCACCCTTCTTGGCGGTTTTCAGATGAATCAACAGAGAGTGCAATTTCAATTAAGATTCTCGCCCCATAGCGGGATTTATTCGGGATTCGAATAAACAATAAACAATCTTTAGAGACGTAATTATTGGTAATACACCGGACCGTGATGCCAATATTGCTCAATAATAATTGCTTAAGTTACTTTATTCATTTGTTTTAATGTCATGTGTGAATGGCTTTTTACTATATTCAAAGTTTGTAGCCAGTTAATATTGAAGTAAGAAATATAAGATAACTTTGAACAATACCGGAATCCGTTTTGGCAAAAACACGTATGGGAATTAAAATTAGTTAAATTAACCTCGAAAAACTGGGGCCTATTAAACTTTCGTGTATGATGTAAGCGGTAGATGTATCACATTTAAGATAATATTTTAAGTATTGTATTTATCTATTTATTTATTCATTTATTTATATTATTTACTAATGTCTCATCCAACATACATGTTTACAATATCTACAGAACATGCATATATAAACAGATCACAGACAGGTTATTGGCTATTCATTACATAAATTTATAAGAGACAATATACAATTTATAAAATATACTAATTACAAATTATAGATAAGATTGTTTTACCTTGACAACCATACTTGAGGCCAACGCATGGTCAGTGTCATGTTACCCATATTGAATTCATAAAAGTGACTGACCAGACATTGGCCAAAACTAAAATTGCCACTGCAAGAAAACATTGTCATCCACTTGTTTACTATACACAAGTCAAAAGTTACCCAACCACTGCTAATCTTATTTAAAATGGTGCAAAGCTTGGTGGAGGGAATTGATACCAAGCACATGATCATTGTAGTACATATCTTATTAAAATGAGGGGAAAATCTCAATAAGCATTGTAGTACATATCTTATTAAAATGAGGGGAAAATCTCAATAAGCTTTTAACTTTCGATTTAATCATATTTTGTATTACATGTACATGTACGTGAATTGTTCCGTTATAGTAGTTGATAAATAAATATGTTAAAAAGTGGAGCTTGTTGGTTAGGGATGAAAAAAAGAAGTGATATCAAGATAAAAGAAATACATGTTTGTATTATTAGTTAACAATACATTTAATGTATGTCTACTATCCAATGATTTCCGAGTTTGTTTCCAATCCACTGAAAAGAAAGAAAATAGAGGCAGTCATAATTTCAATTTATTTTTATCTGTTTAACTAACACAGAAAAAGATGCTGCATACAACACCACAATTTTTAGATATATATACCAAAACAACGGATATTAAAATAAAACAACAATAACGAACATCATCAATTTAATGTTTCGATCATTTATTTAACTGTGTTTTGCATTACTGATAATTGGGCAGTTATGAATCTTATACAATTATGACACGTATACATTTTAATTTTAGTATTTTCTTAGGATCCGATATGTCTCTGTAATTCAAAGTTCAAGAGTATATCGTTAAAAGTTGTAATCGTTGAGTGAAATTACGCTCTTTGTACGCATGCGCAGTAAGGTAGTTTCGAGGGGTGAGAGCGAAACTTGGCTAAGTGCTTATATGCATATTTGCACTTAGCCTTGTTTCGCTCTCATCCCTCGGTTTATACTCGTTTTATACTATTTTAATACATAGTAAATTATTTAAGTCTAAATTTTTCTTCTTTTACATCACATATTAAAGAAATGCTTTAAAGTAAGGCCAATTTCTTTTTCTTTATATATAAACAACTTTAAATGGTTAAGCATAATGTTTAAACCTTAACAGTTTACGTTCCATGTATTTATAATACTTTATTGCTTTAAGAATGGCATTGGTGCATACATATATAATTGTAGATGTACCCTTTTCTAAGTAACACTACTTTCTGACATATACATGCCTCTATGGCTTTACTACAACTTATTCTGAAACCGGAATCAAAGCCACTGTCTTGACAAAAGGCTTTACAATTACAGAAAAAAGTAATCTGATATGAAATAAATACACCTTTTTTCGCATATAGGTAAGTAGTCACAAGAGCACGGGGCATCGTTCCATCTCCATCCATATTCCGAATACGCAACACAGTTTTCCCCAGTGTACCCATTCGGTTGTCCACTCTCCCAACCTGAATTACGAAACACGAATATCTTAAATCTGTCATATTCATGGGACTAAGTAAATTCCTAGAACATTGGTGTTGGACAATTTATACAAATGTGCTTGTCTGTGAAAAAGATATAAATGAGTTACACCGCTCCCAAGCTCTTCTCCAACTTCAGTTACCCTGAAATCCATTTAACCGTTTAGGAATTTCGCGCTCACGGTTATCTCCCTAAAATCTTGCTCATCTCGTTAATTACTTTCTGTACTGTACAGTCTTGACAGTTGAGCAGGAGTCACGTTTATGAAATATATGGATAGACGGGATGATACTGTATGTATTAGTTATCGTTTTTATTCATTTTTTTTTTGGGGGGGGGGGGGGGTATCGCCTTTTTACAGTTTATCAGGTACGCCATACAACTTTGCCTTTCACCTCGCATTAATGTACCGCATCCGTGACACATTCCCAGCTTTTAAACACGGACACCAGGCAATCCGAAAGACAATAAGGATAAAATTTTGCCCATTCTATTGTTAGCCGGTCTATCCAAAGCATCTGTTGCGTAACCACCAACTGTTTTGTTCAAGTCTTGGCGCCAGTATAATAACCAAGTACAGTCGAATTGATTTACTGGTAAAATTTGAATTTAGCTTTCAAGATTTTTTACACATGTTTGCAAGTGTTGTTTAATACTGTGTGTCATATATGAATTGATGTATATGCAATGATTGAGCGAGTGAATACTTGACGCTAATCACTTTAATTTGCGATTCCTTTTTTTTTGTTTTGGTTATACGAGTTAATCATGTATGATGTCGCTATTATGATTACTGTAAATTTTATTCGTCTATTCTGAGGTCGCGAAAGTCGTAAAATATGGTATTGATCAGAGGCCTGTTGGTCCGCCGTCGGCATTGACCAAATATGGGAATATATTACGGAAGGATCCGGAAAGTGCCGTGTATGCACGAACATTGTCTGTCTGAGATGATGCGATATAGACCTTTGCCTCGTGCAAAATTCATCTTCTGCGAGCAAAAGCATTTAAAAAGTATTTTATTTGTTGGTTATCAGGGAGAGAGTTGACTGTTTATATTTGTTTTATTTTGCGTCATTTTTCAGCTGTTATAATCTGTTTGTGTATCGACCGATAGAGGAATTGAGACTTGAGTCGGAGGTTTACTGCCTTAACCAGTTTTCGCGATATTTCGTCTGATTTTTTTTTTTTATTCCTTTGAAAGCGTTTGCAATATTTTTCTCTCGCCTGAGAATCGGTGTTCATTGATTTAAACCCTTTTATTTGTACAGGATGGAACATTACGAAAAGTTTGAGAAGTTTATGTTTTCAGATGTGGATCCTGTACTTGTGGCTGGCGATTCGAATGTCCATCGTATCAACAACGTGGTCCTAGATGAATCTGATGTGTCCATTAGATGTCTGCCAATCTCCGGTGAGTATATATCAAGTAGCTGTGCTTGTGTTATTTACATATCTAGTACAATATTCACAGTGTACGTTCCATTCGTGACAAAAGCACTGCCAATCAGGGTTTGAATATTCATGTTAATGCATTTTTCAATTTTTATTGCAACAAATTTAAAAACAAATGATATTACTCAGTCAATATATCTCAAGTAGATCTATAATTTATTCCTTTTTTTATTTATTTTTTTAATAAAAGATCTCATAATGTGCTTTTTACTGTGGTTTTTGAAAATAAGTTTGAACATACCACTTAGTTGGAAATGGCATTCTTTTTTTTTTGTTTGTTATTTAAAACCAAGGAGCAAGATATACATACGACAAGAAGATGTTCAGAAAACAGCTGAATTTGTGTTTAGCAGAGGTCAACTACAGACGGCTGTATCTCTTCCTAGGAGCCAATGATGTATTGACTTCAGACCACACATTCTACAGGTTGTAAAAAAAAAATATGTACAAATGTTGCTATCACTATATTATGTATCTGTAACAGGTAATGAAAAATAATGGCTGGACTGGGATTGAACCAAGGGCCTAAGGAATCCTGTTCCTGCTCTCTACCACTGAGCTCTCTATCGATTTATCACCTGTACCCAGCAACACCAGCTTCCAAATTAAGAATTTGTCCTGAATTCTTAGAGACAAATAATCATTGTGAAATTTTCTTAATGTGCCAACTGAAGCAGTAGCCAGATATTCATGTTGGGTGCCAAATGTAACAGGTGTTGAAAAAATCACTATGTTACTGGGACTTGACCCCAGGGCTTTAGGAATACCGTTTCTGCACTGAGCTACCAAGCCACATGCCGATTTGCCTATTGATTTATACCTGTACCCCCCACTACATGTCTCCTGCCCATGATTCAGCATAGCTGTGCCTGGTAATCTGTTCTCTCTATGTTGCATTTTGCTCATGCTAACATTTATTGAAATGGATATTTAATAGATATTTTTCCATAGATGTTACTTAAGAGAAAAGACGTCATCTCTTAATACATAAATCCTGATTATCTATGGCTCCCTACTGATGGATAGTTCCTAAAATTTATGATCACAATTTCTTTGCATGATGCATGAGCTCTATTGTAGTCAACATATATTTTTTCCAAATTATTTGGACAAAGACACTGAATTTCCTACTCCCAGAGGTATAGGTCATCTTCCCAAAATGGTAGAAAAGACCTATCAGGTATGTTTTAAGTGATATTCATTTCCTGCCAAATTTTCTGCTGTAAAGGACTAAAAGTATGTAATTAATATCTTTCCAATGTTTACAAAGATTAAACTTTCTGATTAAAAATTCAAGCCCAAATTGGTATTTTAAGTTGAGGTAAAGCTGGATATCTTGGGATTATTACCAGGCTGTCAAGTCCCATGCCACATGGCGTGATTGTATATTTGGCTCACTTTTGTCAACATTTACCTAAATGTCTCGTCTGTCTCTTGAGTGTGAGTGTGTGGGTTCAATCCCTAGCTGTGACATATCAAAGTTGTTGAAAATGGTACTGATAGCTCCATGTTTGGCACTCATTATATATATAAAGGGTAGTTACAGGACAAGTTGGCCCGATGTCAGGATATTGTAACTGGGTGTGATATCATGCCACATGTCTACGGCATGATACTGCATTTTGGCAGACCTATATCTGTCTCAAGTAAGCACAAGTCTCCATATGACTGGAATACTGTCGGTGGGATGTTAAAACAACCAAACAAACCTAAATGTCTGTCATTTTATTGATGACTGAATAAGAAAGCTATGTAATGTGAACATATCACAAGCTTTGATGCAAAATAATTGCCTCCAACAACATATCATGTGATTGCTTGTTTACTCGTTTAGAAGTTCTTTTATTATTATTTTTTTTTTTTTTTTTATTGATTTCAGACATGATCATGCATAAATGGAGCAAATTAATGGTTGTCTCAGTCACAGGGATAGAGAACAGTTTTAAATACCATTGATAACATTACTGTTTATGCAAATTAAATATATTAGAAACATTTAAATTCAGGAATGTGACAGAGGTGTGTGACATGGTCCACGAAACTTGTCCTGACACAGAGATTGTTCTTTGCGAGATACCACCAAGGAGACAGAACAAGAAGAAATCGCCAATTCCAACACCGAGGTTGAAGATGATGCAGGAGTGGATTCGTAGTGGAAACAGAATCTTGAGGGATATTAGTCTGAGTACACCATATGTCAGATTCCTTGGTACTTTTCTGGTATGAAACTTATTCCACTGCTAATCACTCTGTGCATTGATAACTGCAGGTTTATGTTCATTTAAATGTCCACAATAAATGGTCTATTCAGTATTTCAGAATAATGTTCTGATGTTGATGTTACAACTTCATCTCCCTTAGCATGAGTGTCAAACCTAGCTCCTTGACTTGAAAGTCAAAGTTAAACTCTTGTTTAAGGTATGAGTTAATATATACAGACCAATTTCCAGTTGAACCAAGGCTTTGTCATATGCATTTGCATTGCCTAGTTAGGTAAGGGCCACACTTGGTGCAAATAATAAAAATATTTGTATCTATTGTAGGGAACACAACTGGATATGTTTAAATTATATACAGTAGAACCTCGTTAAATAGAAGTCCTTGGGACCAAGCTGAAAACTTCGAAATAACGATTATTCGGATTAAAAATCCGATTCTGCGTTTTCATTACTGGTGAATATTGTGGAAATAGTTATGCTGTGAAAACTACCTTTTAGGTGTTCATTTATACTATTTGCAAGTTATGAAAAGGAATGGAAATATATCATGATCTACTTAGATGCTTCTGGTGAACATAATCATTCCTACCATGACAAACAATGATACATATTTTTATTGTCGATCTGCTACTTCATGTCAAAGGGCTTCGACTTATTTATAGTAAAATGTATTTAAATTACTATATACATACCTCAGAAAAACTTTGACTCAAAAAGTTTGATTCATAAATTTTTTTCTTAAAAATATATAGGGGAAAATGTTGGGACTTTCATTTAATTTCGACACATCAAGAAATTTGACTCATCAAAGTTTGACACAGAAGTTCTACTGTATATGTGTTTGTTTGGTTGTTTAGCAGTTTTTTCCATAGCATGACCTTTTCATAGACTACAGTCTGTATATAAAGTGAACTGACCTTGAATTGCACACAGGTAAAATAGCATAGCAAGGGTGTCTGATATGATTTTCAAGCTTACTTCATAGAATTATATTGTAAAATAATTTGTTCTTATTAAAATACATCAATGAACATGTAGATTAAAGAATTCTTAGTAATGATGTGTAATATTCATTTCCCCATTCTCTTGTTCTTTTATATTTATAGTATGTACAGGTCTTTTACAGATTATTTCTCTTTTGTGTCCATCATATGTTATTTAAATTGTAGACTGCTCACCATCTGACCTTAGACGGACTTCATCTTGATAGAGAGGGAGCTGAACTTTGTTATAAAGCCATTGTTCAAGATCTCGGTGTGCAAGAGAGGGCCACATATGACAGCTGCTCATCATTTGTGTTTGTTTCGGAGGACTGGCCAGTTCTTGGAGACGTGAAACCAGAGAATACAGTAAATGAATGCCCCACTTCATATGCTGATATTTTGCAAACTGAGGTACTTTTTTATGTCTTTAAAAAAGAGTTATGCAGTAAATGCAAGTAAAAATCTGTGGGTGTCTTTTAAGACTTGTATTGTAATTCAGAAATGTTCAGTGTACTTATAAACTTTATTTAATTTACAATGATTGGACAAAAAGCAACATCACTTGTGAAAATATTCTTAATGGCATTGCTTGTTGCATTTATTTGTTCCTTGATGTGGTACCCGTGGACAGAGAACCTAAAGAAAATCCATGTGTCCAAACCGGCGGCCAAATACTCTTTCATAAAATTGGAGTGACATGGGATCAAACCCATGTTGCATTTGTTAAAAATCAGTGTTAAACACTATGCTATCCAGAAAATTACATGTTAAGTTCATTGCAGTATAGAGAAAATATTTGTAAATAACAAACTTCAAGGTCACAGCATAAGAGATTCAGAAGAGATTCAGCAATTTGTTCCTATGCATCAAAAACTGGTTTCATATGTGCCAATTTGTTTCCAATATAAGCCATAACTTTTCAATCTGATTTAAAACCAATGTTGGAATTTTATAGTATGAAAAAGTTAAATAAATCAACTTTTTAATTATCCAAAACACCCTGCATAAATGAGTTTTAATTAATTCACTGCCATGATAATGAATGGTTACATTACCACTGGTGGAAAGTTGTTTTTTTTAGAATCTCTTCCTTGAACACTTCTTGCAGTTATAATTTACAGAAACCGTACATATTGGGATCCTGAAATGTATCGTTTGTAAGGTATGGTTTGCTGCCTGTGTTATCATGGACAGTCAGAACATGGGCTATACTTGATCCTAAGCAAGCATTTGTAGTTAAGTTATTTATATAATTAAAAAGTAGTTAAAATCTGCTAAACAGTTCTAATATTTAGAGCTTTGTGGTCTCACCTGTTTTAATGTTTTCCTGGAATTTGTTCCAGTTTCATTTAAATTTTACCCACCATTTCATTTAAATTTTAGCAACATTTTTTGCAGTTTTCAATTTGAATTTGACAAAGTTGTAGTTAAGTTGATGAAATTGCATCTTTATCATTGATTTTGAATAAAAGTCAAGAAAAGTCATTGTAACTGAGACACAAAATACATGAGTAAAAATTGAAAGAATTTTGATTTTGAGGTTCAGTTAATCACCATGTTCCATTTTTTTTGTTGCAAGTGTGTTTCAGAGATGACTGTACAAGATGAGAGGCCAGAGAAACTGAAGAACCCTGATAAGGTTAGAAAGAAGCAGGTAAATGTCTGAAAGGCCAAAGTAAAAAATTGTTTGTCTATTGCTGACCACATAGGAATATTTTTTTCTGGCATTTGTCACATATTTCCTGTAAAGCAAACTTTGATTTGTCAAACTTTGTTGTGCCAATTAATTTTTTCTTTAATTTGCTTTGTTAGACAAATGCATTGATTATTTTGCTTGTTAGTTGAGTTTAACGTCCCACAGACAGTATTTCAGTCATTTGGAGACTTATGTATACTTGAGACAAATACATTGCTGCCACGCTGCAGTATCAGTCCATAGACATGTGGCATGAAACCACACCCAGTCACATATACTGACACCAGACCTCACATTATCCTGACACCAGCCAACCATTCCTGGAACTACCCTATATATATGCTAAGCGCCAAGCAACCATTACCATTTTTAATGACTTTGTAATGTTGCAACCGGGGATTGAACCCACAAACTCAAATCAGATGCACAAAATTTTGCTTAGTTGTATCATGCATACAAAAATTGATGCGACATACTACTCTGTTCCGGGTTTAATATTTGAAGTATTGTTCAGTTACTGTGTGCAAAAACATTTGCAAATCTTTCAAATTGAACATAAAAGTAAATAACACTTTCAAATGAAATAGATTATTTTGTAGGATTACAGTATTCCTTGGAAGTGTTTAACACACCACTGCAAAAATATTGCTTCTTAATTTGTTAGAGAAGTCAGTCACTACAAGATTTTATTACAGAATGTGCGTATCCGGTGCAGACAACCATGGAAGAGACACATGGGGAAAAGCAGATTTGAATGCAGACGCAATAGATGGCTGAAGAAGAAGGTAATCAGTGTTACTGATCTCATGAATACATCTTGACTTATTAGTCCCCTACCGGTGTTAATGCTGGAGGGGACTATAGGTTTGCCATACGTCTGTCCATCTATCCGTCCGAATGTTTGGAAATTTGGATTCAGTGATAACTTTAAAAACGTTTAAGATAATAATATGAAACTTGGTATATGAATAGATGGCAGTATGGAGATTCTGCATGACACTTTGTTTTTTGAGGGTTTTTTTTTTTTGTCAGACCAAAATTCTGGTTGCTATAGTAACTGCAAAATTATGCACCTCACTGGTAGTGGACTCGTGTGTTGCATGCAACACCAGTTACTTGTTAAGTTTGATCTGGGCTTAATTTTTCTTCACCATAGGATTATTTTTTTTTTTTTCATACTAAAGACATATTATATTTTTTTACTGATAGTATAATTCACTTTTTTATCTTTTGTTCAGTGGTAAATTGTTAGTAACCTTGCTTATTTACTATGCTTGTGTCCATTTATTGATATTTTCTCTACTGTCTGCTTTTCTTTGCCATATTAAATATTTATGATATAGATATTTTAATGTATCCTGCATCCTATATATATTTGCTTCAAACTTTACATATTTATCTTGTATTACAAGATGGATAAATTCCACAAGGTAGATATCTCATGATATAACTAATTCAATGACTGCCCCTTTTTTACTTTTAAACATGATTAAAATTATGTATGAGTTAAATCTCAATTACTTGGCATGGAATTGATATAAAACTTTCATATTTTATTCCAAAGTAATAGACTATCAAGATAGATTATTCTTGATGGAATTAAATACAGAATATGGCCCTTTTTTAACTTCAAATGTTTTGAATAAAGGTTTGACTTGACTTGACTATTTGAGTTTACCGTTGCTTCGACAGTATTTCAGTCATGTAGCGATGTTCAGCTAATTACAGGTGGAGGAAGACCCCGAATGCATGGAGGCATCTGGGTAGAACCACCGACCTACTGCAAGCCAGCTGGAAGGCTTCCTCACATGAAAATCCAAATGACCCTGCCGGGTTTCGAACCCACGCGGTGAGGGACTAAGTGAGAGTTAAAGTCAGCGACTTTACCCTCTCGGCCACGGAGGCCCCCGAATAAAGGTTTTAAATATATCTTAGTTGATTTTGGTGCAGATAATTGGCCTTTTTTGATGTAGCAGTGGAATAGTCAAGTTCACTCTTAAGGACGGCTCTTGTTTAACTTGCAGTCTATGTTTGTCATGCAACATGTTCATAATGAAATTTTCAGTTTGCAAGGAAGGTCAACTTAAGGTAAAATTAGAATGTCTGTTTCTGTTTAAAGGCCTATTATAGTTAATAATGATATAGTTAAAAGGGTGTTATATTATAGACTTTTGCAAATGGTATATAATGTGCAAATATCTGATTTTAACAGTTTAACACATTGAAAATGTTGATCAGACTGTGCCATATAGTGTTTTGGATGGATGTCAAAATACTGTCATTTTTTAAATTTTGCATTACCTAATATTCTCGAGAATGTTTAAAAAATCGAAAATAATATGAATCGCTGAATCAGAGTTTGTTTATCTTCTACGTCATCAGTTTGTGTACTTGTGATTCGTAAACAGCAACATCAAGTAACTGACAACGATCATGCTGAATATGCAGATCAGATATTTTATAAACAATGGATGGACTTTAGTAAAAAATTATTTTTAGTTTCATTGAGTTTGTACTGTTTGCATCTCTTAGCAAATCTGTAAACAAAAGCTATGAAAAAACACTGCATTTGGTGGAATAATGGGCCTTTAATATAATTTTAGATGTTGAATGTTTTTTTGTATTCAAAAAGTGTTGGTTCAATTTAAATGTTCATGTTGAATGCTGGCTGGAAGGATGTACAATAGTTTTCAAGGGAGGTCTACCTAAAGGGACTGTCCTCCAGATTTGCACTAAAAATATTTTCCTTTTATTTATGAACACTATTTCATCATGAAAACAGGATATTTTGCTTAAAAACTATATTAAACAAAATCAAGTTGGCATAAGCTTACTTGGCATGCAAAACTGTATCCAAATCTGCTGCATGCAAAACTTTAAACAAAGCACCAACTCCATTTAAGATACAAATTTAAGAAAGTTTCTTTTTCTGCTTTATAACATATTATTTTAGAATTTGAATAATTTTTTGCATTTAAAGTTTGTTTGTTCAGTTTGAATGTTGAGTGTTCATGTTAAATACTAGATTCAAATAGTTATATCACCAACAATACTTAGCGCTAAGGAAATTCTTAAACTGGGTAGAAACACAATTCACCACTACTTTTTATTGTGTCACCTGCTGTAAGCAAAGGTGACACATAGGGATTACTTTTCTGTTGTCTTTCTGTCCATTCATCCATATGTCCATCTTTCCGGTGACACACCTGTTCCATAGAACGCTCTTGTGGAATATTCTAATATTATTATCAGACATGAATTGTTGCCGTAAATACGAAAAATATTTATTAAGGAATTAAATATCCGGGCATTTTTTTTTTTAGAGAAACAAGAATATTGAAATTTGCCCTTAAGTCTTTATTTATTACTTAGTACAAAGTAATGTTGGAATTTGAAGGGTTTAAAAATTTTTTCTGTAACTATCAAAGATACTGCTTGGGAACTTTGAACAGTTTTTCACCAGTGTAAGTTGATTCTTGAGCTGCAAGAACCACAACTAAGTCTTTTTTTTCTATAATTATGGCCCTTTTTACACTTATTTATCAGATTTGCTGGTTAATATTTGTATTTAGGTCATTTTTTCTTGCTTACTATCAAAGCTTTTGCTTGGAAACTTGGAACACTTATTCAACATCCTAAGGTTTCTCTGAACTTCAAGAATCATAACTCTGTCTTGCATTTCCTAGAATTTGGCACTTTTTACACTTAGAAAATATCACATTTACATGTTAAATTTTTATTTAAATCCATTTTTTTGGTCACCTGCTGTAAAGCAGAGTTGACATTTATGGATATCTTTCTTCGTCTGGCAGGATTTTTCCACTAGCTTTTGTAAAAACGTGACAAGTCTTCTTTGGATCACTTGTATCATTGAACAAGTTTTTCAAATTTATGATACATTGGGTTATCACATAATTGCTTATTTAAAACATTCTATTAAAATTGTAGGAGTGAGAAATGCCATCAGGATTATGTAGTAGTCAACCTTACAGATGATGTAGCAGTAGAAATGCCAGCTGATAAAATATCTGGAGTATGTTTGGTAAGACTGAATTCAAAGATTTTACAATGCTTTTTTTAAGGCATGTGTGTATGTGTGTTTATATAAAAAAAGAAACAAAACCTGAAACATAGCTTATATATGTGTGTCATGACAGCTCCTTTAATTATGAATGCCTATATTATGTGCAGTATTTTAAAAAAGGCACACTTTTTATTTAAAATATAGGAAGCTTTAGGTCAGTATTAAGTCAATGCAAAAATAAATAGTTATGCTTTTTTTTTTCTTTTTTTTCTTTTTTTTTTTATTCTCTTGGCTTGTGCATGGATGTCATTATGAAGATGAGCTTGTAACTGTAGACCTTTATTTGATTTATTTAACAATTAGTTTGTCTGTCATATTTGAAATTGCTGTTTTGCAGAGAAGAAAAGAATTGTCTATGCAAGTTTGCCAGCCAGTCCCTAACATTAGATGCACAGAAAATGCAATGAAAAAATTGCAGAGAAACCAGGTAATAAGTTGTGCTATAGTTGGCCTGTATTATCGTTTGGAATAGAAGAGAGATTCTCAAAGATTTATCCTAATATTTATGATTATCCTTGGCAAAAAAATTTAGTACCATACACCATTTAATATTTGTCCAGGCAGAAAATACTGATATTTTCTATATGTTTTTATGGACATTTGTACTTCATGTGTCAGAAATTAATAATTATAGTGACATCTTTCACCGAATTCATGTTTCTTTAATAGAGATGGCTGCCTTGCCCAGAATGTAATGTAGTGTGTTCAAGAGATGATTTTCTGCTGGACCATGTTATCAAACGCCATGTGAAACTACAAGAAACAGCATCTGCTTCTCAAAAATCAAGAATAACTCGACCTACAGGATTAGTAGTATGTTCAAAAGCTTTATTTTCCTTTTAAAGAATTCCATAGGTATTTATGTTTAGTCATAGAATACTTACCCATATTCATCAGCTGAGCATGCAGTATCCATTAGATAGCAGTAAATATATGAAAATTTATTAAAAGTTTACAGAAGTGAACAATTATCACACTCACCCTCCCTGTGACATTTTTTTTTTACCCTGTCTGTCTGTTCATCTGTGCTTACTAATAGAAACATGTGGAAAAAGTATATGGCAACAATAGATAACTGAATTTTCTTACACTGCTATACATTCCATAAGGTCTTACTCTTGAGAGGCACAATGGGGATGTGTGGCAAATTAAGTACCAGTTAGTCTGTACAACATTCCATTGTTAACACTTGGTTTTAATTTAATAGCTGAAGTTCTATTTGACCCACAAATAGTCCTTATTTAGTAAAGGGACCCTTTTGTTTTGCCACTGGGTTCTAGGTCTCCATGACCTTCAGTTTGAAAATTGTTTCCACCTAATAGATAAAGTTATAATGACCCACATCCTTCAAATTTTTAGATGATTTCTGTTACTGTGTAGATGAACCCTATAGTTTTTTTGGTCAGAATGTCAAAGGTCAAGGTCAACTTGTCCTTTTGTGTGAAAAGTGTTTTCATGTGATTAATAATTTCAGTTCCATTTTACCTACAGCCGTCAAGTTTCATCAGATGATAGTGCCTGTTGAGAAGAACGTTTGTGTTTAAGGTTCATTAGTTCAAGGTTCAGCTCTCAAAATTCAAAGCACAATAGCTCTTATTGCGTAATAATTTACATATTTTAACAGAGAATGTATGTCAGCTACTTTTTCTCATAATATTGCCTCTTTCATTTTTAAGGTATTGTGGTTCATGGGAAGATGAATGTTTTTCCACATAAAAACTTAAAGTTTTTACTATTGTTTTCTGTAGACAGAGTATGCAACGTCTGATGCCAATCTCAACCACAGCAGCCCTGGAGGAAAAGTGATCTATCCACCACACTGTCAGGGTATGTCTAATCCTTTTATATGCCCATCCAAAATAGGGGGGGTTTGGGGAGGTGATGTATGTGATGTATTCCATGTTTATCATTATGTCTCCCCCTATATTCATATGTTCATATGACATATTGTTTTTTGTCTCTAGTTTACCATGCTAGGAGAGACTTATTTTTGGGCTTTGCTGGAATCTTGTTTAAAATTCTGAGATAAAGGCACTAAACTCAGAATATTCTTACTACAGGTACTTGTGTGTTAGTTAAACATAGATTTATTTGTTGGATTTTCAGGTATTGAAAAGGATGTCAACACCTCAGAAATAGAAATTGTCTTATCCAATGATGTGGAACTGAATCCAGGCCCGGTAATGCATGTTAAATATTAGGAATTATACACATAAAGCATGAAGCCAGTAATGATATAAACAGTAATTTAAGAACTTTGTAATCAGAATTAGGTTCATATGGATTAATTTTGAAACTGAAGAAGAATGTGTGTGTATGTGTGTGATTTTAGTCATTTACATTAATTAATGACTATGTGTACTATTAAGACAATATTTATTACTGTTAACATACTTGATGAAAACCTTTAAATTTATTTTCTCATGAGTTCTTTGGAATGACTAATTGAATGTGACCAAAACTTGAATGTGACCAGCACAACATTTTGTAAAGAATAAATTTCATTGGCACTTTAATGTTCAGAACTGTGTACCTTTTCATCATTTTTATCATCTAGACTGTTGACTGCAAATGGGAAAATTGTAGAGAGAAATTTTCAACAATTGGAGAATGTGATGCCCATGTCATTTCACATGTTGGAAAGGACCTTTGCTGCAGATGGGAAGGTTGCCAAGGCTTCACGGCTGAGAGTTTGAACGTTTTGGAAATTCATGTTGTTCGTCATGTCTATGATGTAAGTATTTTCATACTTGTGTTTTTTAATGTAACAAAGCATAAACAGTTGTTGATATAATTTGGTGGAGCTGATGTATTTAATTGGTTATATTTTTATGCATTTTGACATGAAAATTTTGTTTGTTGTGAAAACCATCAAAAAACTGTTGGGAGGTAAATTATTTTATTTTATTTTTATTATTAAGTGAGTTTTTTTTTTGTACTACTGTACAGAATTTCACAATAGATATAATTATATACATGTATTTATTAACCTTTATGTTGCAGAATGAGGATTTGTTTCCATCATTGGATGACTGGGTCGCCATACAACCAGATGGCAAGTTTAGTGAGAAAACTAACTTGCACAGTTGTCCCAAACACCTTGTAAGTTTTGTTACTAATATATCTATGTCATTTCACTTCATGGAAGTATTTTAATGTTGAATACAGTCAATTAATATAGAGTTTTCCTAACAAATAGGTACTGGTTGTAAGTTTAATGATCTGACATATTTTTAATCGGCTCATGACACAGGCCTATTCTCTATATCTTTTTCAGAGGTCCAAGCTCAAGCTGTTGTTTTTTGATGAAGATTTCAAGATAACTCCACAGCATTATAGTGCAGAAGACCATGGGAAGTATTTAGAATTTGTTTATTTACACTATCCAACCCGATTTGAGGAAGATGAAAAGAAATTTTTAGCTAAACGTAGGTCACTTGGGGATGACTGGTCAACTTATGTAGGTCAGGGTAGTTCAGATGAACCGATTGCCTCCACTTCTACTAAATCTTATGTATCAAGCATCCCTAGACATTTCTATTCTGTATCATGTAAGAGAAAGTATGATTTAGTACAAACCTCTCGGCCAGAACTGTCCAGTACTTACTTTTCAGGAACACATTTGAGGCCAAACAAGTTATCAAAAAGAAAACCTTCAACTACACAAACCTCAAATTTAGAAGAAAATCATATTTCATGGTTTAATGTCCTGTTGTCAAATCTCTCCACTTGTCATAAGGCTATTTCTACTCAGCGTGATATACTGAATAAAATGAAAGAGATTGGCTTAATAGAATCAACCAATCAGAAATTTTTCACCATTGAACAGGAAACTGCAAAGTTAGCTGCAACAGATAAATGTACTGCTGGAACATTTCTATGCTTTGTATTCAAATGTTATATTAATGAAGAAGAAATTTTTTACATCAGGTATTTGGAGTCTGGTTGCTTTACTGGTTTCATGGATCAGAAACTTTTGAATATTCTTAGGGAAAAGTACCATTTCAGTAACAACAACTGTTTTGTTCACTGTGTTTACACCATCGAAGATTTGGAGGAGATGAGACAGGTAGCTAGCAACAAAAGTGTAAAAAGAAGTAGACCAGATAAAATACGTAATAATACTGTCTCTAATATTCTGTCAACAAATGTGAATGAATTAAAGAATTTAACTAGTTCTTCCGAAATTTCAGATGTCAGGTTAGACTCTTACTTAGTTAACATTTGGCCATACAAACCAGGTACATCTGCTGATTGTCCAGAGACCCCATACTTAGAAGTTAGTAATCTTTTATGTTTTTCTGATGCAAAAAAATATTTAGTTGATTTCAGGTTACACAGGACTGAGTTAATTGGAGTTACATCTAGAGACATATTTGAGAAGGGGCTCCCAAATGATGAACTATCTTTGCTTCAGCAATCTATGAAACTTAACTGCTTATCTGCTAATATCAAGAGAGAACAGAGTAAACATTTGTTTAAACGTCCTGGAAGATATGAAGCAAATTTCCTGCAAAGTCATTATCAAACATCGTCGCTTAGAAATCATATACTGGTATTGTATTTAGAAAAGGATTTACAAAAACTGTATTCATTTCTTGTTAGTTATTTCTCAGGTCTTATCGATCCTGCATGTCGGAATTTAGAACCTACTGTACCAGAAGAAGGGTCATGTGCTAAGAAACGGAAGACAAATACATATGTGAAGAGTGTTTCAGTTGATAAGTCATTTTTAGAGAAAAGGTTAAAACAACAAGCGTCCAACGTCACATCAAGCACAGATATTGATCCAGTTCCACTTTTTAACACTTTTTGCTTTCAGCTTTTACAGCATGGCAAGTTATCCATTCAGTCTGTTGATGAATTGGGGGATGTTGTCTGTACCATGAATGATTATAGCGCAACTGATGGTTCATTCCGTGAAACAGAATTTGTCTATACATCAAAATTAATTCAGGAGACTGGAAATTATTTTTATTGCAGTTGCAGTACATACTCTACTCTACTTGAGGTTCGCCACAGCCAGAGTAACAATGAATTTGTTGTTTTAGATTCTGCAGGAGAGAATTGTGTTACATGCATGCACTGTAAATTTTTAAGTCAGTATATTCTTCCAAATTTAGAATCGGACAGTGCAGATGGTGAATCACAAATCAGTAAGTTTGTACATAATGCTCTGCAAGATAAAGGAAAAGAATGTGTTGAGCT
>CM037792.1:41720613-41770613 GCA_021229015.1 Solen grandis
CTTCAGTCTGAAATAAAAATGAAAAATATTTGATGCATTCTGTTGAAAACCTTGGTAGAAAAGAGTCTTAGTTTTTTTTACACTGTATAATTGTGTGAAAAATCACTAAATGCTCTAAATAGCATTCCTGTAAGAAAACTTCTGGAAATCATTTCAATTATAAAGAACATTTCCTTGTGTAATCTTCTGCCTAGTATGCATATGGTATACACTTTTAATATAAACATACTAATCCACATGAACATAGGTAGTTACCTTGGCAACAGGGGACTCTGCCGACCTCTCCAGGTTATGTATCATCTCACGAGACTCCAAAAGCAGCTTCTGCAGCTTGCTTGATGGGGACGCATCACCCTGTTGGGAGATGTATACTGACCTTGACCATAGAGTTAAATAAACAGTATTTTCTAAAATGTTTTAAATAATGTAAGATTATAACAAAGATTGAAGCATAAACCAGAGAGTATTCATGTTTTGATGAAACTTTCCTGAAGAATGTATCAAAATATGCATCAATTATTTATGTTACAAGATAATGTTGTTTATGGTTGTCCTATTAACACTTTACTTTATGTAGACTCATTTTGATGCATTGGAAAACAGAGGAGACCCTGATCAGACAGTTCCTTCCATGAGCTGTCTGATCAGGGTCTCCTTTGTTTGTCTACAATTTTATAGCTAATATTTAACACAGTCTGCATGGTAAATAACAAGAGCTGTCTGTAAGACATCATGCTTTACTATTTAGTAATTGTCAACCTCTGTATATTACTAAAAGGTACAATAGGGCAATAAACATGTATTTTAAGTTTCACTGCATATCTCAAAGAGTTAAGTAAAAAATTGAGGTGGTACAAAAAACCTAACCATTATGGCGATGCTGCCACTTAGGTGAGTAGAAAAGCTCTCCTTATTTTCAAATAGTCAAGCTAAAAATCTTCATATACCACTTTAAGTTCTGTAAATTAAAATCGTCTTGTCTTAAATTTGAACATTAAATTTCATCAAGAATTGTTTTACAAAGAGTCTCTGCTTTATTGGTTACACATTTGCATCTTGCTATGTTAGAGATTTGTAAATTAAAGTGTCATCAATAATGTCTCAGTAAATCTGAGAGGACTATTTTCAACCATTTATCATTACCATTCAAGTGTATTTTCAGGTTTGGCTATGACATGTTATTTATAAATTGTGTGAAAATGTAGTTTTCTTGCTGTTTAAGGGCTTGGCTTTGATATGTATTTTCTCCCTTTCATAGTTAAAAAGTTACAGATCTCTACTTCTCCAAATGTTAACAAAACTTACCAGTGATTGGTTTATACTTTTGTTCCATTTCTCATCCCATATGCTGTCATCAATGTCATCCAGGTCTTCGAGGAAAGAGGTCAGTTTGTTCTCAAACACATACTGCCTCTCAAATGCTTCCTCAATCTCTACACCAGGTCCCTTCATTTCCTCTTTCACTGGCCTGTGTCCATCATCAACAGTTTTACCCAATCCTACATGACCTTGGTTTGAATCAGACTGAGGGTACTGCCTTGGAGAATATTGACTATTGTTTGAATGAGATTCACCTTTCCTCCGTGGTGGAGAGTTTATATTGTAATTTTGCTGGCACTGGGATAGTAATGGCGGAGTGGATGACCTTACAGGGTCTGCGGCAGGTTCAGTGTGCTGCACATGAACCCGCCTTTGCTGACTAGATCTTTCAGTGTCTGGATTTGTCTCCATTCCAGTTCTTACTGGTGATAATGTTTCAGTCCTTTCTGAATACTTCAGAGAACTGTGACCTATTATATACTCTTTCTTCGCCTTCAGACACATTGTCAGATTTATGGGAATTGCTCTGTGACTGGACACATGTCTCACGCTCTGGGACTGTTCTACAATTTTCAGGCATGCTTCCTTGTTGAGCACTTCCTGTATATTGTCTCCTATAATCATTAATTCTGTCTGAGATATTGTGACCAGTCTGCTTTGGCTGAGAGGACTGGAGTTCATTTTGCTGTGACTGGTTTCTTGTCTGATTTCTATTATATCTTAGAGAGGACTCACTCTCTCTGCTAGTATTGGAACCAGTCCTATCTTGTCCTGACTGGTTCCTCTTCTGCTGAGACTGTTACTTGCTTCATTCATAGAAAACCTCAAACCTACACTAGGAGGATCATTCTCTCTGACCTTGCGAGGAGCTGGTTGGTTCCCAGTGCTGGTGCCAGTCTGGTTATCAGATAACTGAGACTGGTACCCAGAGCTTTGTGCATAATGTTGAGAGTTGCCCCCCATATCTGTGTCTGGTTCCCTGTATCTGTGTGAGGTAGACAGGGAAGAACGGTGCTCTGGTGAGTAACTCAGACGACGGGATATGATCCTGTTTGGACAAGGATCTGTTACATGACTGCTACCTTCACTACACAAGAGACTTAATCTGAAAGTTATAATAAACATGTGTTTGTTAGACAGAGACTAATTCTTATCCTTTTTCTCTTTTGATACATAAACACAGAAACAAAGCAGCATTATGTCTGTCAACTCATCCTTAAATACAAATATTGAATATTGAATTTGGGAGAGACAAACTTGAAGGGCAGTAAGTAAGTACCAATTTTCATTAAAGATTTTTCAAAATGCCTTAAAATTGAAAATGAAATTGGATCCAGCTCATTTCATTAAGACTATACTTACCATTGATTCATAATAGCACCATTAAGACCTGTATGCCTTTAAATGGTAAGAACACTCATAATCACAGATAGATAAGATATCGGAAGTCTTTTTTTTTTCTTTTTATAAATACAGACATTAAAAACCCAGTACAATTAAATAAAAAAAATCAAACTAGAAATGTGTCCACTAGACACTCCACTTTGCATCATTTTTCCCCAGTCAGGGGCCATAACTCTGCTATGAATTGATGAATCTCAAAACTCCAAGTGAACATCTATCCCTGCTGGTGAATACTTCAGTAATTTTACGACTCATACCAGTAGTTTTGGACATATGTGCAACACAAAATTTTTTGTAACAGATGAACAGTTGGACAAACAGATGAAGCAAATCTATATGTGTCTCTCAAAGCTGGGGCATAAAAATGTATAATGAGCTGTTTAAACAAGTAATGATAATAGTTCTGTAGAAGTTCTATGAACAATTGAAGTCACCAATAGTTGTCTCCCTTGCTTTCAAGTTATAGATCCAGCTTCCTTTTGTATTTTATCTGAAGAAACATGTACATAGTTTAGATTAACAGCCCTTGTTTTGTAGCACTGGCAATGTTGTAAGGCTATGAGGAAAGTTTAGTAAATAAAAAGTACTGAAAAGAAAAAGAAAAGATCTTGAGCTCATTAATTTGGTAGTTAATTTCTACAACTGAAGGGTGCAGAATACAATCAAATGAAAGGTGCTCACTGTTGTTCATCCAGACTAGACTGCTGCCTGTTGATGGTGGCCTTGGAAGAGTCCAGCTGCTGTTGTAACAGCGCCACCTCCCGCAGTTGTCTTTCATACAGCTGTAACATATAGTCACCATGGATACAGATAGTAATCAGCTGCACTTTAAAACCTAACTAATTAAACAATTTATTTGCAGCTGAACCCCATTAAAGCACTATTCCAAGTCTCATAATTGACAACAATTATATGTCCATGCACAACTATGCAAATCACAAAATATAGATGTATGCAAAATAAGAATCTTCAGAAAACTACAATGTCAAAATACATGACCATGTACATTTAATTTTTTCGACTTCGGACATGATGCTAGAAAAGTTCACCAGGAACTTTTGTCCATATTCTACAGACTTTGTCAGCATCACACAGTTAAAACTTTCATCAAAAGCATAACCATGTACCTTTCAAACAATCACTTTCTGAATGACCAGGGTTTGAATTAGGTTACATTGGTGAACAGGCAGAGTGTAAAACCCCTGTTATGTCTACAGACACATATAAATACAAACATTTAAATAATATGGTACAACATTAAAGCAGGTAAAAGTTTAAAGATGCATTGTATGACTTGAAATATTAAATATTCCATAACAACTTCCCAGCAGTTATTCACAACAGGTCAAGCAATGAGGAGGAACTACATGTATCAGATTCTTCTGCTGGTGAGCTAGTGTAGAGTCTTGAACCTACCTCTCGCAGGTTCTTCAACTGGAGGTCCGTCCGGTCCTGCTTGATCTTCATGGACTCTATCAGGTCACCCTTGCATTTCTCCCGCATACCTGTGGAAATCACATATCCCTTTTACTCCCTGAATATTCATGTACAATTTATGGCTTGATGAATGTTCATTTAATAAAGTTTAAATTGTAAATGAAGGAATGGATTTTCCTTTGCCGTGAAGACAGTGTGTAATATCTGAGCTACAATATCCTTTGGGCAATCAGAGGAGACCCTGATCAGAAAGCTCTTGGAAGGAGCAGTCTGATCTGGGTCTGCTCTGTTTGTCACAACATCAAAATGAGTCTATGTGAGGAAAAGGAATAAAACAGTAACTGTGATTTATATGATATGCATCGTTTCCTAAATCTGATAAATATCACAAAATACATCTGAACAGTCACAGGTACCGTATATGTTATTAGTAGAATGTGCTTCTTTCTCAAATCTGAAATATTAGAAATCAAATGGCTGACGCCTCAGTCTCCCACCACTGTAACATACTACATAAGTTATCCAGACACAGAGTATTAGAATGTCACCTTCATCGTTTATCTAGAATGTCACCTTCATCACTTATCTAACTGCACGACCAAAATTATCTTGCACAATCTTTATAAATAGCCATTTTAAAGGTGAAGAATAAAAGACAAACTACCAGAGTGAATTATTTGTCAAAAACACTGACTGACACAGTAAGTATTGTGTATAGCTATCAAAAAATTTGTTCGGAGATGAGAAAAATATGGCCAAACTATTTATAGTTTTTCATTGCTTATAATTATAACATAGCAACCACATTTTTCGGTCAAATTGCAAAATAAGAAATATCCTTGATGAGTTCCATGCCCTACCTGCCTCCTTCTGTAGCAAGGACAACTGTTGGCGAGCTGACCGCTTCTCCTCAGATAACTGGCAAACTTCCCTTCTCTTGGAGTCCAACTCAGCTGAAATTATGTAATAAGATGTACTCTAATTATTGCCTTTAAGATTTTTATCACATTTATCCACTTAATTGTATATGTTTATAACTTCTATATAAATCCCAGAATGGCCGTTACAAAATTAATTTTATACAGAAGAAACACAATACATGATGAGATATATATATGATACTACATTTTGTTACAAGAATTCAGTAATCTATACAGGTTAATTAGTTTCTAACTTTAAATGGCTAAAAATCCCTGAATGTGACTGAAATCCAAGCAGTACCTCTATATCCTACTGCCATAAAGAAATTAATGCTTTTTTCCTACTTAAGTCACACTGGCCCAGTCCCAAGATTTTAAAGCATCCCATCTAAAATACCCTGTCCCATGATTCCATCCCATTTTGTTTTGCAGGCTGTGTTTCACAAAACACCTCTGAGGTTTTCCTCAACTCAAAATCTCATATTCTGTACCACCACAAATATGAATATTTGAAGAAATTAAATACAATATTCTTTAACGGAATACACATGTACTTATAAAAGCAAGTATGCGATAGTTCAATTCATAAGTTCAATAAATAAGGGAATGGAAAGTCTTTAAAATTTTGAATTAAGGCATATGAGATGCTTAATAAAACAGAGACCTGTACTTCAGATTTGGGGGACAACATGAGCAAACATATGTGATCCCAGTGAAAACCACACACAGTGACATTAATTACTGAGTAAACTCACTTTATATGTCATATTGACCAGTATACACATGCAAACTATATGAGTTCTCAAACTGTAAAGGCACGACAAACTATTATCACAACACTTAAGTCTTACAGGCAAGAGTCTGCACTTCCACTTGAACATTCTCATATTTCTTTTTCCATTCGTTTTTCTCTGCCATTGCTTCCTTCTCTCTATCCTGGCACTCTTTACACCGTAGGTCCAGCTGCTGCAGTCTCTCACTCAGCTCCCGCATCTGTGTCGTGGCAACAGACATGTCCTTCTCCTGCAGGAAAAGGTCAAAGGTCGATAATTGTCATTGGGTGCAAAAGGTAAAAACATTACAACATAAGAGTTATCTGTATTACCATACAGGTGGAAGAAAAGTCAAGGGTTTCTACAGAGAACTAGATGATTTTTTCATTTAGTCCTGCATTCTAGATGAACAACTTTTATTTCAAATCATTTTACTCTTATATGACAATGACCTGGCACAAAACTAATGTATATGCTTCTTTATCTTTTGCAGTTACCATAATTTTGTACCAAGCCCTTGGTGTAAAATAAGAAGAATTAAATTATACGATTCAGGAGAATACAGGATCTACCACAGTAAAAGATTAACCACATTATGTTAAGTAATTGATCACTTATTGCTTTGTAGGAAAAAAATATCTGGCATGATCTTTGCATATTTTTATAAAAATATATCTACAATATTATGTTTTCATGTTTACAATAATTTTTTAATATACCTGAGTTTAACAATTACATGTGACACAATTGGTGATAGACAAAATCCTTTTCACTTCAGAAGACGAATTTACGGACATTGAACTAAAGATGTTACAAATTTCAGCAGTACTAGCCAAAGTTCAGATGTTCTGACTGAAAAGATAAATCAGCTTCAATGTGACCATATAACCTTGACTTTTACACTGACCTTGAGTCTCAGACTGGTGGTAAGCTCCTCCTCCTGGGCCTTAAATCGTCCAACAGCAGCAGACAGATCCTGGACCGTGTCCTGCAGGTACTTGGTCTTGGTCTGCAAGTCAGAGAAAATCATCAAGTCACAAAATGGTATGCTCCTTTTCAGTGTTTACAGATGTATTCAAGGTCACTAACAGGTTATCATATAGCAACAATGGGATAACAGGTAGTCAATGGTTGACATGGTTTACAAAAAAGCACACAAGAACATTGGTTTAGTTTGTGATACTGTTTGTGAGCAATCTAATCAAAATCAGCTCCTTAATAACACTTCACTATACTTTTCTATATCAATGCAGCTTAGCAAAGTGAAATGTCATTTAGGAGCTGATTTTAATCAGAATGGTTTCTGAGCAATTGACATAGCTATAAATGGGAAAGGCACATCTTATATTTTTGCTTCTGAAAACTGGAAAGGTCCCCTATACTCTATCTCTTTAACATATAAACAGGCAAGTCTGTGAACTAGGGATACATTGAGAAATATAGCCTTTGTGCAAAGGCGACAAAGGCCTTTGTCTTAAAAAGCTTCACAGAGAACTGGGAATTCAAGGAATAATCATAGGTAGTAAAGCTGTTATTCAAAGGGGACCTTATACAAGGTCCTAATTTTTCTATATTCTTCCAAGATTTACGAAATTTTTCTCTAAATGATTTTTCCTGGAAATTAGGAATTCTAATTTTGTTATTGTAATGTTTGAGAAAAACATATAAATTCAAATATTCTAAAACCTTACTTGAAAAATATTGATGTTTTGAGAATGATTTGTTTTATGTCCTACAGACAGTATTTCAGTCTTTTGTGGACTTTGTTTTCATATGACATTTACAGTGCTACCTGTTTACATTATCAAATGTTTGGCAAGTGGTACACTACCAAACTCAGTCACAGGGTCTTTATACCAGACCAATCAATCCTTTTATGCTAAGCACCATCTTTATCTTTATCCATTATCATTTTATTATCAACACCACAAAATTATCATATTTTAATGATAATCTTTTTCTTTAAGTTATGTTTTAACCTTCACCAAAAAGTTTTACTAGATATTTTTTTCTGACTTACTAATACCAGATTGTCATTAGCTTTATAGAGGAGTAATTCATTAATCAAAGAATAAATGATTAGGTTATCAAAAAGCTCCTGTTTTGGATCTCACATTTGGTTCACTAAATTCCCCTATTTGCAGTTTTCCCCCATTGAAATTTTAAGATCTTTTTATACATGTATTTAACTAATTTAATCAAGCAAAAGTATTGAAGATATTTTATATGAGGGAGAATCTAAAAAGAGATGTTTGATAAAAAAAGTACAGATATTTGCTTGACCTTTTTATAATTAAAAACAAGCAACTATTATATCCTTTGATATTCTCTCTCATACTCTCTCACATGCTGTTTGTATGTGGTCTACTTAGTTAACCCTTTCCATCATGGAGATTGATTTTGACTCATTACATGGTCCTGTATAAAACTTTATCAACCAGGACCTGCAAATAAAACTGACCCTTGTCTGGTTCAATTCAAGAACATGTTATTTTCAATCACTAATGAATACTAAATAAAACATGGCCAGTCTGCATGTACCAAGAGGCCTATCCAGTTTTATGCTGTTTACATAGGTCATAGGTCATTTCATATGAAGACATCATGAGGGAAAAGGTTAAGATATATTGATCCATATCACATTGCTGAAGTAGCTCCTACCCTAATGAAATCTTCTTATATTTAACATATCATTCTAAAAAATATATATGGATTATTTTCCTGACAAATTGTAATAATTTCCATTAAGCATCTATAAAATAAAGCAGTGTTATTCCATAGAAAAAAAGAGAAACACTTCAAAATATTTAAATGAATAATTAAGTTACAAACTCGACAAAGATTGTTAATGCATGGCTGAAAGACCAGCCGACCAAATTCATGCTCTCCAACCTCTGTTAAACTTATAACCAGATTTATAACCAACTAACTGTGTAAAACCACTTAAAAATATTCTTTTCCTTCTGCTTTTTAATAGCAAATTGAAACACTGTTTGCCAAATAGAAAAGCTCATGATGAAAACTGACTCAAGACATAATCTGAACGAAGTCTTACACAAAGCTTTTTCAACTGCCTTCAATGCATAAAGCCCCTTGTGCCATTAGTGAAAGTTCTTTTAGCAATTGTAAGAGAAAAAGCAATTTGTAAGTAAAAGTATTTTCAAAGAGCAAAAAAAAAAAAAAATGACTTTCCTCTAAATTATCTGTTTCTTTCCTATGAAAGCAATGAGAATTTTAGTGACAATATTAAAAGCAAAGTTTGCCAAGTGCAGCAACTTCCAGTGTTCACGAATGGACACACAATGTGTGCATTCATCAAATACAAACAAATAGAATTTACATAGCAGGAA
The DNA here is from genome assembly GCA_021229015.1 of Solen grandis. Classification (NCBI taxonomy): domain Eukaryota; kingdom Metazoa; phylum Mollusca; class Bivalvia; order Adapedonta; family Solenidae; genus Solen; species Solen grandis. The sequence continues at coordinate 41,729,818 of CM037792.1, forward strand.
AATACAGTCATTAAAACCATCTCATCAGAATGTTGCATCTCAAATCATGTCATATACATATATACAATAGTTTTCTTCTGAACAAAAATATTTCAGGGATAACTGTGTAGCCTTAAACTTAAATTGCTGGCAAAACTTAGTTCAATTAAGAAATTTGAAATGTAACATATTACATATTACAACAAACCAGTATGACTTCACAAAACCTGTGATTTATGAGCGCCTGATTATACTATAGCACATATACTACATGTATTTTCTTTCCCAGCTGTTTTGCCAAGAAAGTAAGCATATACTGGCACCATGTGACCTACACAAACTACCACTATAATTACCATGCTATTGATGATTTCTCAATGGTGTAGCGGTACACAGAACTAGCTATGCACATGAAAACAATGGTGTAATGCTTCATTGAAACTAATGAAAACCTGAAATCTAGAAATAATGAAGAACTAAAAAGAATATACACATGCAAGAACAGCTGAAATAAGAGCATTTTATATTCTTATTAAAAACAACAACAACAACAACAACAACAATCATTATTTCCTTTAGAAGAGTTGTAATAGGAGAGAGTTAACAGGAAACCAGGCCCTAAGGTGTTAGGGTTTGTCCAAAGGTTCATAGAGATTCTGTTATTCTGTTTCTTATGGTGTACCATAAGTGCCAAGAGTTTCAGTACATTCAGTAAAAATATGATCTTTTTTTTTAATAATTAGATCCATGCCAATCAAAGTATTACAAATATATTTTCACCATAGATAATGATAAAACAGTGGGCTACATGGCCATGTTTGTGGTTAAGTTCTTTTGTAATCTGATTAGAAAATCACCACTAAGATCTATCTATAGCTGATTTACATATGTCACAGTATATAAACGAAATCACAGTACCATGTCTTGCAATCCTTTACAATTCAATGTATACGCTGTTTTGTGATTACAAGCACTTACTACTTCCGATCACTGTACTTTTCTTGGGAGCCTATATATTTCAACTTGTACCTTTCTTGCAAAAACTGGAAGTAGACTTGTTTATATACTGTGTATAAAGGTCAGTTTAGAAGGAGCTGCCGTATCTGGGTCAGCTCTGTTTGGCATTGCATCAAAGGGTTAAACATGTAGTTTTCATGGGAGAGTTCATGATTTAAAAAGGTAAAGATCATAATATATAATATTATTATATAAAACTGAACATAAGCTTTTGAACCAAATGGCACACCATAAATTCTACAAAAAGGGATTTCTGTTGTATGAAAAAGACAACAATGTGTTATCTACATACCAGGTACAGAAAAACTCGCTCCTCCCCCTGTGTTGTGTAAGTAATCAAAAAATGTATCAAATTAATTCTACATTAGTTGCAAATTAAAGTTCAGCAATTGTAACACTGGTGTCACCTGCATTAGAATGCATGCACCTAAAATTTTCTACAATAACGGATGAAAGGAGACTGCATGGAATGTCGCCCATTAATATTATTATAGGTATCTACAAACTGGCTTGAAATCCACTAACAATGCTATGAACTGAGCATCTTTATTAGTTTAACAAGAATAAGAACTATCGCTGAAGGTGATTAATATCCCTGCATACCGCTTTGACATGGAAGTTTTAATGTATTACTTTGTAATCATCAAAGATGGTGGAGTTTGAGTCTGGTCAAACAGGAAACAAAACCACATGTACCCCTTATGTATGTGACCAGCATCTGCTTCCCTGTTGTATCGCAGTGTATAGAGTGCAAGCAGGGAACCAGATTACAGTTGCGGGCAGTATGGTTTATTGAACGCAGCCCAGGATCTGAACCCAGGAAAACAATGGTGGAAAACAAAGTGCTATACAGGCACATTAAATAAAGTGTTGAAGCTTTAGTATGTAAATCTCCCACACATAAATATTGTTACAAAAAAACCACTAGTGTACATTCCAAACCCTCTACAGAAAATCCCAAACCTCCTCAAAATCATTCATAACAAAAACCACACTTTAGTTCACATCAACTAATTTCTTTTTTTTTTTTTTTAAATTTTTTTTTTATCAGGAGAGATTTTGTGCAGTCATAAATTTGAAAATTTCTTATAAACACTCATTGTTTGTAGACAACTTACTGAGTGGCAACATGTGCCCCCCTTAATTGTTCCATTATTTACTGATAATTGGCTCATCAGCACTTAAACATGAAGCCTTGTTTATTCAATTATGTATAATCATTAAGCCTTGTTTATTCAATTATGTATAATCATTAGGTAAATAATGATAACATATTCATATATTCACTGAATTATTGTTAACATAATGACAAATTTTCATTAAACAATAGCTGTAACTGGCACTTGCTGTAATAGTAAACTAACCTTTACAATAATTCAACAAATTTCTCTGCTTTACTTTTAGAAATGTACAGAACATTAATGTCTTTTAATCAAACAAAACTCAAATCACAGAATGATCATAACTAGAACATCACAATAAATAAAACCGAGATGAATCAAACTGATACTAATTATACATATACATCGACCTCAAAATATAAACACGCCCATTCCCTACACTATACCTGTCTCTGTTCTGCCTCCTCTTTCAGTTCCTTGTTCTCTGCCACCAGTTTATCCAAACTGTCCCTGAGAGTCTCGAGTTCGGTCCTGTACTTTCCTTCACTCGACCTTGTGGCCTTCAAGCTGGAGATGGCCTGTCGTAGCTGTGACGAGAGATTCTTCACTTCCTCTATTCAGAAAAACAACAAGGGTCATAAACAGTTTAGTAATAAAATTGACAGACATGCTTTTTCTACTTTAAATGACCTTTGACTCAACTAAGCCTTAAGGTAAGATACCTGTAATGGCTCCGCTACATTTCAGACCTCATGGCCTTTCACGGAGATATCAAGGTTACCTTATGCTTCATTAGGGTACCTTGGTTATCTTGGTAGAGGTTAAGTGGTCCGAAATGTAGTGGAACTAATACAGGTATCTTACCTTGAAGCAATCTAAACCTTTCTCTCCTTATAAGCTAAACCTTTCTCTCCTTATAAGCTATCTATATGCCAAATTTCATCTTAAATTCTCAATCCTTACTGAAGTTGTTGACTGGAAACTTCTCCATAAATGTGAAAAATAAACTAAGTGGCTCAAGTCCGTCAAAAAATAATTGAATTCCAAAATCCCCAAAGTATGCACTGGGAAACTTGGTAACAAAAATCCTGTGAAAATTTGGTCAAATTTCTTTGAGTAATGTAGGATGAGTTGCGCTCAGTACTGACAAAATAAACAAAGGAAGAGCATAACTCTGCCAAAAATGTCCTGATAATATACACTGTGGGATCCCTAACATACCCTGGTACTTGGCACACAGTTTGTCCAGTGCCTGGACCCTAACCTACCCTGGTACTTGGCACACAGTTTGTCCAGTGCCTGGACCCTAACCTACCCTGGTACTTGGCGCACAGTTTGTCCAGTGCCTGGAACCTAACCTACCCTGGTACTTGGCACACAGTTTGTCCAGTGCCTGGACCCTAACCTACCCTGGTACTTGGCGCACAGTTTGTCCAGTGCCTGGACCCTAACATACCCTGGTACTTGGCGCACAGTTCGTCCAGTGCCTGGACCCTAACATACCCTGGTACTTGGCACACAGTTTGTCCAGTGCCTGGACCCTAACCTACCCTGGTACTTGGCGCACTGTTTGTCCAGTGCCTAGACCCTAACCTACCCTGGTACTTGGCGCACAGTTTGTCCAGTGCCTGACCCTAACCTACCCTGGTACTTGGCGCACTGTTTGTCCAGTGCCTAGACCCTAACCTACCCTGGTACTTGGCGCACAGATTGTTCAGTGCCTGGACCTTAACCTACCTGGACCCTAACATACCCTGATACTTGGCGCACAGTTCGTCCAGTGCCTGGACCCTAACCTACCCTGGTACTTTGCGCACAGATTGTCCAGTGCCTGGACCCTAACCTACCCTGGTACTTGGCGCACAGATTGTTCAGTGCCTGGACCCTAACATACCCTGATACTTGGCACACAGTTTGTCCAGTGCCTGGACCCTAACCTACCCTGGTACTTGGCGCACAGTTTGTCCAGTGCCTGGACCCTAACATACCCTGGTACTTGGCGCACAGTTCGTCCAGTGCCTGAACCCTAACCTACCCTGGTACTTGGCGCACAGATTGTCCAGTGCCTGGACCCTAACCTACCCTGGTACTTGGCGCACAGATTGTCCAGTGCCTGGACCCTAACCTACCGTGGTACTTGGCGCACAGATTGTCCAGTGCCTGGACCCTAACCTACCCTGGTACTTGGCACACAGTTTGTCCAGTGCCTGGACCCTAACCTACCCTGGTACTTGGCGCACAGTTTGTCCAGTGCCTAGACCCTAACCTACCCTGGTACTTGGCACACAGTTTGTCCAGTGCCTGGACCCTAACCTACCGTGGTACTTGGCGCACAGATTGTCCAGTGCCTGGACTCTAACCTACCCTGGTACTTGGCACACAGATTGTCCAGTGCCTGGACCCTAACCTACCGTGGTACTTGGCGCACAGATTGTCCAGTGCCTGGACCCTAACCTACCCTGGGACGTGGCGCACAGTTTGTCCAGTGCATAGACCCTAACCTACCCTGGTACTTGGCACACAGTTTGTCCAGTGCCTGGACCCTAACCTACCCTGGTACTTGGCGCACAGTTTGTCCAGTGCCTGGACCCTAACCTACCCTGGTACTTGGCGCACAGTTTGTCCAGTGCCTGGACCCTAACCTACCCTGGTACTTGGCACACAGTTTGTCCAGTGCCTGGACCCTAACCTACCCTGGTACTTGGCGCACAGTTTGTCCAGTGCCTGGACCCTAACCTACCTGGACCCTAACATACCCTGGTACTTGGCGCACAGTTCGTCCAGTGCCTGGACCCTAACCTACCCTGGTACTTGGCGCACAGATTGTTCAGTGTTTGTCCAGTGCCTGGGCCCTAACCTACCCTGGTACCTGGCACAGTTTGTCCAGTGCCTGGACACTTACCTTCCACTGGTACTTGGCTCACAGTTTGTCCAGTTCCGGGACCCTAACCTACCCTGATACTTGGCACACAGTTTGTCCAGTGCCTGGACTCTCCTCTGGTCATTCTGCCAGGCCTCCAGCTGCTGCTGGTGTGAGCTGACCATGTCACTCAGCTCCCGATCCCGGTCCTTAAGCTCGGACATCAGCAGTTGTATCTCCTGCCGCTGCTTCTGTAGTGTTGTGTTCTCCAGCTCACAGAAACTGGCGTTCTGATAAAGAAACAGACATAGATAACTAACTGACATTGTGAATGATAATGGGTATAGTTAATAAGGAAAATAACTTCAGTATTACACGTTAACACAGTATGAAAAATGTCTACCACAGGGTCAATGTAAATTGCAAACAGACAGACAGGAAACTGGATACCTATGTCACACCTGCTTGCCTAAACTGATGCAACATAAACAGCAAAAATATAAATCTGATGTTTCCATATTCCTAGATAACATATCAAATTGTTTGTCCATTCTAAAATCAGTAAATGGACAGTTATTATTTTTAATAAAAAAACAATAACAACAAGTAACTGGTGTTGCATGCAAACAAAGTGACGTGCAGAATCTCCATTCTGCCATCTATTCATATACCAATATTATTTTAAACTGTTATTAAGGGATCCAGATTTCCGGACATTTGGATGGATGGACGGACATCAAACCTGTAGTCCCCTCTGGTGTAAATACAGGTAAAAGACTAATAACAAAAAAAACTTGAACAATAAACAAAAACACATAAGTGATATTGATGAAAAAGAAATGCAGACCTGTTTTGATGGTGGTAAAGGTGACTGACTTCCAGACTTCTGTGATTTGGTTCTGTGTGGACTGGAAATATTGAATCTTGGTCTCTCCAGAACAAAGGATTCATTTTGATCTCCATCGCTAACATGAGACAAATTCTCCACCCTTTTTGACACAGAACGCTTTGACTGCGTAACAGTATCATCTTTGGAGTTTGGTTTATCAATGGCACTAAGGTCATCTCCAGTTCCTGGGAGATCTTTTTGCTGTTTATCCCGGCTGAAACTGTCTTCAACATTAGCATACTGCTTGTATTGTATTTTCAAATGGTGTTTTGTAAGATTCACTGAGCTTGAGAACGCATTATTTGTTGCATTGTTTTGATCTTTTTCAGCATTATCTTTGAAAGCCTCAAGAGAGATTCTGGAAGGACTATTAACACTACAGTCTGTTAATGTTTTTTCTCCACTGAGTCTGTCTTGGACCACTATCAATCCATGCCCTGTGACTTCCCTGTCATAATTGCTACCTAGATAGCCCCTTGAGTGAGGTCTCAAGTTATTCCTGTCTGACAAGTCATGGTACACATATTCTGGTGACTCTTTGTACGCCTCTGTCCTGGCTTTTCCTTGTTTTTGTTTTCTTCTCTGCCTGTTCTCAGAGTGGTTCTCCAGAACATTGGATGGTCCCTTGTTAAACAAATGATCCAGAGAATTGTTTTCTGAAATCTGCTGCTTATCTCTCATTATTGTTTTCCTCACTGCATCTCGTGTAGACGGCAGAGGTACTTTAGAGCCCTGATATCAAAAACAAGCATATGAAAAGATTATTTGTATGAAAGTCATAACATTTTATTCAAAGAAAAGTTTATGTTTCTTTCCTGTCCAGCTACATCTCTTATATTTGTATATTCCCAAATAATATTCATGTTACATTCATTACACGGCACATAATGTAAATGTTTTTCTTTTTTTTTTTGAGGGGGTGGGCATATAGGGATGAAAGTTCATTTTTTTTTCATTGCTCACAAAAATTCTAAGAAATAACGGTCCACAGATCCAGTTTCTCAAACCATAATCAACTACAGTGACTGTACTCTTCTTGATTCTTGCCTCAGTCATTACAGGTCAACCACAAAGATTTTGTTTTCATTATTATTTGTTAGAAAATATATTTGTGTAAGACTTTCTGTACAATAAATATGGTGAAATTATTAACTTTCTAGTTTGTATGAAATCAGCTATTAAAATTTGTAAAAATGACCCAGGTGAGAAAAGACTGACTGACTTCTGTCCCTTTACTATGACGTCATTGATTAAGTAAACTGCCAGCACAATTTATTGTATTGAACAATTCACAGTAATTGTAACTAATTTCAAGCTAAATCCAAGATGACAATGAACAATTAAGGGTGTGGATATGTAGATCAATTAATCAATTGATTTTCATGTCAAAAATATTAAGATAAATTCTTCAGACTTAAAAGACTTGGTCGCTACAAATGAACTGGATACCAATATGGTCATAATGAAAAGAAAATTGTATATAATTATTTCTTTGTAGGGTAAATAAAATGTAATACATATATATGAATCTAACCAAAATTGTTATTTCATATCAAATTTTACTAAATGAGTTCATGAAAATGTTATGTGAGCCTCTGGCAAGTTTAATGACATTTTCATGAACGAGTTTAGTAAAATTTGATATGAAATGACAATTCATGTTAGATTCTTTTTATCATATGACCTATAGTGACAGTAAATTGTGAATATAACAACAAACAAAAACATGAATGAATGGACTATGAACAAATTACTATTTGTAACCTAACATCAAGAAAAAAGTTAAAAAAAATAACTGAAAAAAACAAATGTGTGTATTTCACATACATTTTCAACATCATAATTATGAATAATGCATCTTTTTGATCAAAGTTAGTTGCATCAAACACATTTCATCAAGCTGTTCAACACACACTATGCATATATATATACACAGAATACACATGCTTGACACGGAGTGATGTAATTCAGCCTAAAAGTTATATGTAACATGTTAAATATAAGAAAATATGTGATGGTTATACAAAATTGAAAACAGCTGTTTGAGCACAATGTCATATGATAAAACTATATATGTGATAGATACTTATTATAAAATGTGATCACAGAACTCTGTAAATGTGATTCTGATGACCTGTCATTCTGACATAATATTTTACTTAAAATTTTCATTTTTGGATGAATGAGTAGTTATGGAATGACAATAAATATCTAATTTTTTTTAATGGAATTATGATTTAGGCAGACAAGAGTACAAACATGAAGGAAAGGCAAGTACTATTAATTTCAATATTTTTGTTTTATAATTTCCTGTGTTTCAACCAATAAAATTTATGGTTTATTGTCCCCAATTGGTCAGTTAACTAAAAGAGTGTTTCTTTTTGTAATGATCATTACAAACAAGTGCCCAGCATTTAACATATTTAGCGAGATTTTTTTTTTTTTTGTCCAAATAAATAAGTTTGTTCATGATTTATCTATAAAAATGGACGAAATAGGAATGGTTTTAGAAAAAGTCAAATTTTCTTTGTGGTTTACCTTTAATAAATTCCCATTCTTAAACCTCCAAGGTCTCAACACATGTACAGTCATTAAAATTGACTGAAGGATCCATTGGTCTAATTCATAACCCTTCTATAATACATGTATGCCTTTTATTGCATCTCTCATATTTTGAGAAAAAAAAAATATGAATATGATGAACTTATTATTACCTTGATAGGTGTACTGTGGCATGGAATATCCTCTGTACTTGGCAGGAATGGAATACCTTAGAAAACAAGAAAATAGTAAAAAAAAATAAAAGAGAAGGTTACAATAATTAAACAGAGTTATGAATTTCATATTAATTCAGATTCAAGTATTTGTACACTGTACATATCTAAAAATAATAATAATAATAATAATAATAATAATAATGTTTTTTGTTGCTATATGATTACAATAATAGTGTCATTATTGCTGTTGTTAAGTTTCTCTGATATATTTTCTTGCTATAATTGTCGTCATGATTGTCTAACGGTAAATAAAGATATAAAGTCTATGCATACTTTTTTCTCACATAATGGTTGCCTGTGTTGGGCCCTTATATTTGTTTTATAACTAAACATTCTTAAAGTATACAAACCTATCATAAACTACAGAATTATAAGTAATAAAAAAAGAGCATAAACATGTCAAAATACAAGACAAATTTATTTTCTCTAGCCTACAGGTGAAAGTGTTGGTCATTAAAAAGTATTTCCAAGTTTCAAAGCAATACCTCAAAGACTTCAGCGAAAAAGAAACTTAACTGAGATTCTAAGTTGCTAAAGGGGCATGATTAGGTCAAAAACCATGCTGATACAAGAAATACCAGTATGTACCCTCGCCTAAAGGTATAGAGATGATGATCATAAACATGTATTCCCAAGTTTCAAAGCAATATCTCAAAGAGTTGAGTGAAAATGAGAGGTGGTATAAAGAATTTTGCCAAGATCCCATGTCAAAAGCGGCATAATTTGGTCACGATTCATGTCAGAGTTATTTATTCTTGCCAACAGGTGAAGTTCATGAATTCATTCATTGAGTCTTGAATTACATCTTCAGTATTCATGGAGTAAATAGTTTAAGGCCTGACAATATTGATCAAGCTCCATCCAGAGTTATGGGCCCTATAAATGAAACTTTGTTTCAATAGCATTAGTAGGAGTAATTATGACACACCAGTTCACTTCAATGTCATAAGTTGAAGGAGTTATCTTCTGGACAAAATGTAACAAAAAGGGAGCTCTACCTGATACATCTGCAAGGGTGTCATCCATAGCAACACATCTGTATCAGCTTCTTCTCCAATCTATAAATAAAAATAAATAAATAGAATCTAAATGATAAAAAATTATCTTATGAATTAAAAATTAACTTGACACCAAAACAGGTATATCCCCGACCCAAATGTTTGTCTGAGGTTGTTGAACTAAGGTAACTATTGACAGCAAGATTCACATGCAATTGTTTGTCTGAGGTTTTTACAGCTCTTCAATGGTTAAATTGTTATGCATATTCATTTTGGGGCTTTTTGGCATCATGTTAATACATGTTTAGATCTACTTCACATTATACCATCAACTTCAGTTTTTCAAAATGATAGACAAGCAAATGTAACCAAGTAAAATCCTATCACTACAGCTGGAATCGAACTTGTGTCATTCAATGTGAAAATCTGACCAGAGCCTTTTTTCCAATTTTGGGGAAAGAGCCCTAGCCCTTTTTATGGGGAAAATAGCAAGCCACTTGTTTACAACTTATTAAGGGATTTTTTTTTTACCATATTCATAAAAATAAGCATAAACTGGTCTTGGCACAGCAAGACATACTAGAAACTAAATATATAAAGACTAATCAAATATTTTGTTTAAGAATCAATAGAGTTAAACAGAGTTAAATTAGCGTCATAATATTGTTCTCTAGGTTTCTCAATGATCAGCTACCTCCTTAATGGGGAATTTTATTTAAGAGTGGGGAATTTGAGGACTATTTTTGGGGAAAAAAGGTGGTTATTTGGCTTGGGGAAGCAGCCCTTTACCGGCTACAGTTAAGAAGGGTAAAAAGGCCCTGCTGACACTTTACCATCAGTACCACAGGTGCTTGTACAGTGATTGGCTGTTATACATATATAATGACCAATCAGTGTGTCAAGCAACAGTGATCAGTACTATGTTGCCACAAAAGCTAGCTCTTTATACAAGTGTCATTTATACCTCTACTACATACACCCCATCATTTCAAGAATCTGTACACAGATTCCTGGACTATACAGTTGGGCTTTCTAAGGATGCCATCCCCTTTATAAGTTACATGTTGGTTGCCAAATATAATAAAGACTTAAGTAACATCCTACAGACTCAACCTGGGATTGAACTAAGGCACCTTACTCCAGTTTCTTCATATATACTTCAGGATAGATCAAAATTATGTACCCTCAAGTATCCAGTTCTCGCCATTATGTTATTCTCAGGCTATGTACATTAATGCAATATTTCACCTCAAGTGTGAAATAATTTTACACGGAAACCATCAACAATTGGCAAAATTGATTGATCCTTGTTTTCAAACATTTTTTTTTTATATTGAAAATACTTGGGAAACAGATATAAACATTCATTAAATAAAGAAGAACCAATTTTATACCATTTCAAACTACCTGTTAAATCTACCGATAACACTCAGCAAGCAGACGATGACTGATTTATGTAAACCAAGATCTGTTCATAAAATAGTGTATGTTTGATTATGAATACACTTCTTAATAATCCTATGTATGGAAGTCATTTAGAGCCATAGTTGTTATTAATCCGACAGTGAAATTCTCACTTCATAATTATCATACATGTCCATTTACCCCCTGTAGAGGGATTATTACCCCCCCCCCCCCACAAACACATTTGGCCATTCTAGGGACACTCTATATGAAAGGACTTACACTTAGAGAAATTGCTATTGTACCCCAAGTCACAAAACTTGAAGGGCACCCTATCAGGGATTTACCGGACGCAGGATCCTGCGTCCATATACGCATGAATCACAGACTATACGCACCGAAAAATAAAGTCTGCGTCCATGTGTACGCACGAATTGTCCAGAATATCTGTGCCAATTCATTATCAAATGTCTTCGTAAATCTCTTGGAATTTCCAACGCTATATTTAACATGTTAAATTTACAAGCCAATCACTGTGCCTTTTAAAATTAGCGTCCAATCATTGAACGCTTCCGCTCACATGTCTTATCAAAGTTAAGCATGGCAAACACAAACTGACTTAAGAAGTTTATGGGGCAAAAGAAAAGATCGCGATGACGAGAAACATGAAAATTTATTGTCAACTGGTCACCCTGATTACAGTTACAATCTTCCTCAAAATCAAAACGTGAGCAGAAATTTCAGTATATGGCTTGAAAAATTTAAATGGCTACAGTTCCGTGACGAAGGCATGTACGTATTGTAATACCTGCATTTCGGCGAAAAGCTCATCAAATCCCTTTACAGAGGGTTGCATAAACTTTCAAAACTCCTTATTAATTCGTCATCAAGACACTGATGTCTACATGAACAGCTTACAAGTCTTAAATATGCGTTCAAATTTCGCAACCGCTATTAAAGCTGATCACGATCAAAGCGTTGAAAATACTGTTAGTGAACTCAATGATTATGTGATTCAGTTGCAGACGGTGTATAACAGAATTTTGAATATCCAGATATTTTTGTTTTCTACAAGGAATACTTGTTAAGGATGCTTGAAATGATACTGTAAGAAAACAAGAATGTCTGTTATCCACCTAGTCAAATTTTAATGTGAATTCTCAAAATTTGCACTTATTAAATTTAATAAATTTCTCAATTTTAAGGATCTGGAATACATACTTTTAGTTAAAGATAATGGCTTTGGTATAGTAACAACACATCTGCGCAGAAAAAAAAAAGTTTTAAAATTTACTTTAACATTCCATGCCCTCAAAGTCGCAAGACTTATAACTCTTCTGGAAAATAGCTAGTGATCCTTAGCAAATTTTGAGTAGTATATTTTGGTGAGGTTAAATAGCTTGGACCCCCTGAAATTAATGATGGACCCCTGTTTTTAAGGATCCTGAGTCCAGTGGACCCCTGAAAATCAAAAGTAGTGTAAATCCCTGCCTATAATAACATGGACACTTTTAGTGCGATAGTGTTTCATGTTCTCATTTGGATCATCTTATATTTTTAATTTACAAACCAATCTGTGCTGTGAGGAAGAACTTAATTGCAACTGTTGTTTAAAGATTTTGTCTCTATATAGGCACCATTCTCATGACAGACTAATTTTCAGTTAACTGTCGAGAACTCAAGACACCATTTTTCAAGGAAATAGTATTTTTGACTGTTGATGGATTTTGACAGTATTTTTTTTTTTTAAATGTTTTCAATTACCATTGACAATTTGTTACATTTCAAGGGAAGATATTGATGCATTTGATTATATATTTAATATAAAAGTGTGGGACTGTGTTGTTCATTTTCTTGCAATAACTTCTTATGCTATCGAGAACTGGATACTCCACAATATGCAGAATGAGAGATTGGCATAATGTCAGAAGAAACAACAAGACACTACAAGACATACATTTATGATATTAATTTCTCACTGGGTGAACCGGTGAACATTTCATTGCAAGCAGTTTATTTCTACTTATTTTATTTTTTATTTTTGGTGATTTTGTGTACTGTAGTTCTAAACTAAACAAATATCATTGCATGTAATTTATCAATATGTGAAGATAACTTACCATATGGTATCTCATACGATATAAGCATATGTCATCGATATCAGGTCATGTTTAGATCATTTTAATAGAAATAAGAATCTGAGTACGAATTAAGAGTTGTTTGTTTTCATTTCATGTAAGAACACGTTACGCATGCTCAGTTGAAATTTACATTGGGTATACCTTTCTGTGTCGCACTGTACTGTACATTCGCAATCCATACGGGCATATATAACCGGAAACCCCCGAATGTAATAATATATACTAGTAAATCGTGTCTTTAAATTATATATCATATCTTTAATGCAATCGTCTTTTAAATATGCATTTCACTCAATTTGTCTAAAGGGTTTGATTTATTTCCGTTGATTTAAATTAGTAATAAACTCTAAACAATGACCTACAATAAAAAAAGACGGAAGAAGATTTGCAAGTCATCAAACTCACCCAAAATCACGCGGCAGTTTGTCCAGATCTCGCAAAGTCACGTTGGCAAGTTTCTGCTTTTCCGTTTGAGATATTTGAAAGTAATTCATATTATGCAATAGAACAATACATAACCTTCAAAATGATACCTAATATATCAATTAAAACTAGTAAAGAAATTAAAAAAAGTTTTATGTAAAATACAGAAGCCCCTGCATAAACAAAAATATGTAGATTTTGTTGTTTTTCTGCTACACTAATTGAATTTAAATCAAGATTTCAATGAATTTTCAAAATTTATTTAACTGAAAATACTTTCTTGCACTAAAAAAATGATGCTTCTATAAGAAAATTATCTTTTTCTCTGTAATTTTTCCATATACGAGGGTCATCCGAAAATGAATGAGAGTTAGTTTGTAACTTTTGTCTGAAACAACATAAAGCCACAAACTTTGGCACGTAACTAAATTAACTCTTTGCGCGTAAGCGCACGTGTTAAAAAGCATCGTGACGTAACGTCATTTTTTAAGAACGTCATATCAAACAACGCAATGGCGGACGAAGAAATTTATGCGTATATCAAGATAGAGAGTAGGCGCGGAAAGAAAGCTACTGAAATATTTAATGCACTCCAGGAGGTTGACCCGACATGTGCAGTTGGATTTAGCACTGTTTGTAGATGGGTGAAGGATTTCAATAATGGACGGCAAGAGTCCCCCCCCTCCCCCCCCCCCTTTATTTACTATTGGCCAAATGGGATGGAAAGAGAAAAGGAAAGATAAACCCTTCGCCACCAAAAGTGAAGAAGCCCTCCTCCGGTAGGCCAGTGACAAATACAGACGCCGATAACACCGAAATTGTTGCTCAACTTCTCAACTCTGATAGACGATTTACATGCGAGGAAATTGCGTATGAATCGGGGATGCGTAAGAGTTCCGTTCATGTTATTCTGACGCAGAATTTAGGCATGAGAAAGATCGCCACGCAGTGGGTGCCGCACGTACTCTCAAAAACTGAAAAAGACAAACGTGTTCAAATTTGGAATGAATTGTTGAATAGACATTCAGAGGAAGGTGAAATGATGCTGAATAGAGTGGTTGCTATCGACGAAAATGGATCCGATCATGGACCATAGCATCTGCGGGAGATTATATTGAGGGACTATGAAGAGATTTTTTGCGTAACACGTAATTAAGCAACTCTCATTCATTTCTGGATGACCCTCGTATTTCAGACAGTGTGCAAAATTTAGTGACTTGCCGCAGGACAGAATACTATTTTCCTGACCTCTGTCTGTTACAGGAGTTTTGAGGTGTGAGAAGTTGGCTGGAACACCTGGCATCGTAATTTGATATTCAATATCCAGCTATGAGATCGAAAATCAGCGAATATCGACCTATGTTCGAAATCAAGCAATCTAACATCGTTATTCACCATTGAAAGCAATACGAACACCGCCAGCTGAGAGTGAAATTAAGAAACATAAAAAGCCAAGTAACGAGACAGAACTGTGGTCAATTCGAAACCAAACAAATTTGTAACCTCTTTTTTTTTCTTATTAAGGTCAATTCGTAACCGTTTTCAGGTCAATTTGAAACCTCTTTCAAATCACTGGTCATGCACCGGTCGATTCGTTACTTCCCACTAATTGTCGGTACTATATTAGGTAGGATTTAATTGTAGGCTTATACAGTGAAAGCTAATAAATACGGCATTGAATAAATAAAAAAATATCATAAATAATGTTGTTAGAGATATATTTCAGTTTGGTGTACATAGTAAATCTAGATTAAACTGAGTTTAATCACATAACGGAACTGCCGGACTCCATTCTTGATCTTAAAATGGAGTTTTATTTCTACAGTATGACAGATTTCATCTATTTTTAAATAATATTCATATTATTAGAAAACATGAATACCTTAAAAGTTGATAATGGAAAAAAATGTATGTTTTATAATTTTCATGAAATGGAGTACGTGCTGAATAATTAACAGGTAAGCAGGGTATTTGAATATTTACCAATTAATTGTGGCAAAAAAGCAATAGTTTTCAGAACCATGTGGTAGATCTGAGAAAAAGAGTAAGAAATTAAAATTCAATTAAGATAATTAAGATGTTTGTGTGGGCCCTATACAAAATAGAATACCCAATTCGCATTTGTCAAAACTCAATTCATACAAAAGTCACCCATTTTATGAAAAAGTTATCTGTAGCCCTGATACGTGTAAATCACGACACAGATCAGTTGAAATCCATTTCATGATTCACACGAAATAGATTTTTATTTTCTAATATAACAAATTTTATTAATATATTTAAAAAAATCCTTATGTTTGCTGATTTAGTCAACGTTGTCTCGTGCCACATTCAAATATGAATGCCTTATTTTTGTTTGATGACATTCATAGAATTTGCCGTCGCTTTGTGATATTTTCTTTCTGTGGCAAAGTCGCCTTGCACCAACTAAAAATGTAACACGGAATATAAATAGGACTAGATAACAGTGAGTTTTTAACATGTAAATCTAGTATGGGATATAGTAATGGATGAAAAAATGAACACATATATAAACTAACCGCCCACTTTATCAGCCTTTTAAACGCGAGTAAAAGTGAAAAAAGTACAATATTTGTCAATTATTGTAGATCTTTAATTTATCTCCTTAGGTATACATATAGTTTGACATATTCTTCATGTGCTGACAGGGTATGGAAAACTTGTGACAGATAACGGACAATTTTTTTGGTGTGAATATGTACACCAGGCTGTTGATAAAACAGAAAAAAACACAGGTAATAACATATAGTGTTGCAAAGTTGTTTATTTTTATGATATAAAATATATAAAATATGTGAAAAAGTGTTATTCTGCAAAGAGTCAAAGTCTGGTCACAGTAATTTAATTCCAATGTAGACAGTTCACAATAATATCTAAATTTTATTGCTGTAGCAAATTTTGGGGCGATATTTTCATTGAAAAAGTGTCGTATTTAATAAGCATGAAAACAGTTCATGAAAATTCAGTTTTCAAGAAGTTTAATTCATCAGTCAAGGCTCGAACCCGGGAGCCCGCCTTGCTGACATGGCAGGTGCTCTACAGTCTGAGCCACCGGACCGCTTACACAAATCTCTCACTGAAGGGTTACTTATAGATCTCAAAAACGACTTGATGCATTTTCTCCAAACTATAGTGGGGTTCTACCGGATGATACCACAGGTGACGGAAGAATGATATCTAACTATAAAATAATGTGTCCACTGAAAAGCTTCAACTCTAGATCAGCCGAAATCTTTTATCTTTCCCATCAATCCTGAAGAAGAAATTCAATCTGAAAGAGATTTGTATATTTACAAAACCCATACCGATCAGTTGGGGTGTTTAATGCTAAAGTCTGTTTATGACATAAAAGCTAACATACTTGTCTGCACTCTATGTAATGTTTTATTGATACCTGTAAACACAAGATAACCAGCAAAGTTTAATAAAAATAACTATCAGCCTTCAATAATGTCTCTTCATGTGGATGCATAAAACGTAAATTGTATTGAATAGACTAAAGCATTTTTTTTTTACAAAGGGTTAACTTTTGCATTGCTCCACGTTATTGATAAGAAAACTTTCAATGAAAATTGTTAGAAATAATACCTCTTATTACAACACCTGTATCTCTTAATGAAATATGTTTTGATAGATTAAACTCATGCCGACAAAACAACTATTTGCATTTGCAAAATGTACACAGACAGCTAACTACTCTTATTTAGAGACGTTGAGCACTTCGTCAGCTGACAGACGAAACTCATCCCTGCTTATCTTCTTGACTTCAACAATACGTAAATGAGGATTCAACAATGATTTCATTCTGTATTATATTGGATCAGTAAATTTGCATTCCTGGTAGAAGTTTTAAAATGTTGTAAAATAATAGTATTGCCACATTCAATATGAAACAAAGCCTGGAAGTTTCCCAGTGTCCCTCTTAAGATGGAAGTACTTAGCACCATCCTGTCACCTTTCAGTGCTAGATTCTGTCGTCCACTCAACAAAAGTTTTCACAACAGACCCCAACACATTGATGTTTGAATTTGTCGATTCACGTAATTTCCTGTCTCTGTTTACGGGAATCACCAATTATCCCATGCACTTTCCCTCCATTCTATTTGGACTGAGTAACTGGAACCTCTTTTTGCAACCTTCTAGTTCCTAAATGGAATGTTCACAAGAACCTAAGGATTCGTGGTATTACTGTTAGATATATCGGAATATCGCAATTCTGGCCAAGCACGATACATATCGGTACGTTGATAGGGCCAGTCCTTTACATTTTACTCTTTTTTATATACTAGTATTTATATTACGTTATTCATTCTCTATACTTATCATTTATTTTAACTTTTCAAATACAAACACTTATATAGATGAAAGCTATACTTAAGACTTCATCTGCGTAGCTTGGGCTGAGATTAGGTAAAATTCCCAATGGTCTTTCAGCGCGAAACCTATTTACGATCTGCGTGCATTTCAACCGCGAGAGTAGATACACTTCATTTACATAATATATGATACTTGTGGTACTTGGAGGGATTCTTTCATTACATTATAATACTTATTACATTATAAGCATTTGGTGACCGCATTTCACCGACTGTTTTTCGACGGGTCTGTCATTAAGAGTTCCAGATTGTACGATCCGGGATATTGAAACAACAACATAGACAAGTTTAAGCAAAATCGGCTGAATGGTGAAATCTTGGCATAAAGAACAACATGAATACTGACATGGTAGAAGATAATGAATCAATATGCATAAAAAGCGATTCTATGGAGAAATATTTCGGTAAAAAAAAAAAAAAAAAATCTCACACATCACAATCACCGACATCATTAGAATTTAGATATTGTCGTTAGCAATTGCAATCATGGCAAGCATGCGTTTTGTGAAAGATGATAATATATAAGTCACTCATAATATTGAAACTTCCCTTTTAGGATAAAAAAGTCAAAATTAAAAAAAATATATATATATATATATATTAATTCACTGTCAGCTACATAAACATTAACAAGCATCTTATCTCAATGATTCAAAGAAATTGCATTTTTTATATTCATTTTTAACTTTATTTAAAAAAAAATACACGCACTTTGGTTAAAAAAGTTCAATATTTATAATTCATAGCTACAAAATATATTTATACGAAACCAACTCTTCGGAAAACTCATAATCCGGCGACTTTACAGAAAATACCACAAAAAATAAGAAGCTATCAACCCGGAAAATTTAAGGCTGATTGCTTGAAAAATGTGGTCGCTAGAGCCCCCCACCCCCTCGATCTCTTTTTTAATTTCATTTCTTTTACGTTAAATGTCGTTCAATTGATGTCATTTGATAAATTACTTCAAGACACATACTTGATGTGAATTTAAAGGAGATATCCTAAGAAATATTTTGTGAAAATTGTTGGAAAAAGAATAAACAAACCCAATGCATTTTCCATAAGAATGCAGAAATTTAATTAATATCATTATCTATGAAATAGATGTTTTTAAATCTATGTTAGGCTATATTTTTTAGTATCATGTACCAAGGTAAACTAGCATTTGCTTTACTTACTGCACGATTATTGCTTTCTATTAATTTCTAAACTTTAAACATATTTATTCAACAACAACAACAACAACAACAACCTGCAAATTTTAAAGAAAATCCCACGAGCGTATTTATTGTATTTTAATGATTTAATATACTTATAAACATAACTAAAAGATACCTATGATTAGCTATATGAATGTGAACAAGAGGACCAAAATGACTCTGAATCGCTCACCTCAGAAATATTGCCTTCATCGCTTTTTATAACTTAGTCATGCTGAATACAAAATCCACGCAGAAGTGCAAGCAAGATAATCGTTATTCCACACAAAAACTGTGCCTGTGGTCCAAAGTTTGATGCTCATAGCTATAAAATCAAGATAGCTCTATGGTGGGGCAAATTTAGACCCAAGAGCCATGATCTGAAACACTGGTCTAGGTCAACAAGGCCTTGTTACATATTAAAGATTTTTCAAAGTTTTTCCGAAACAAATCTATGAAAAACCAAGTGACCCCTGGGGCGAGGCCAATTTTAACTCCAGGGCCATGATTTGAACAAGCTCGGTAGATGCCCCTTAGGCCTTGTAAGACACCAATATAGCATTAAGAGAATAATTTATACATGTTTGAGTGAGATTCGGCCAATAATGTGGCTCCTATTTGACTTTTGACCCCGCCCCATCCATGATTGAATTTGACTGAGATATCATCAAAGACAAACTCCTGGCCTTATGGGCAAATATCAGTCATAAGCAAACTAAGCCTAGATATTATGACCATAACCATTGTTATTAAGTTTTAAGCTATAAAGATGCTAGAGTGTACAAAATTGCTTGAGAAATGAAGCTGCTAGAGTGTGATGACGGACATTCAAGTATCACAAAAAAGAAGAAAATGAAAGATATCATATAAAATCATTAATTACATGTATATTTGAACAAGTGAATTATTCCAGCACTATATGGGATGACCGGGTAATCTCAGTGCTTTTCTATAAAACACATCACAGTGCGGTCAGCAGCATGGGCTATTTCCAAAATAATGTTCATAACCACTTTTCTTCTTCAGGAACTCAATAAAATAAACATGAGTGTATTTGAAACCTAATTATGAGATGGAAAAGTTTTATGTGTCAACGTCACAGTGCAAACGAGATTTTCATAAACCATGCCACTCTCTATCCATTTTTTTGTAAAATAAAGTTTTAAATTTTAATGTCTGATCATAGTTTTAAAAATTTCTATACAAAGAATATTAGCCAGACCCCAAGGGGTCTCATTTTTCAATATATTAACTTGACTAAACATTTATGGTAGGCAGCCATGAGGTGAATATTTGTGTCAAACGAAATTAAATTCACATTAAACATGTTGTGGTCTGGTGAGCTAAATGATGATTTATTAGGAGCATAGGATAGATAATGGTTCCCTTAGAAATGAACCAAGTCCTCTTGGTAGAACACCAAAAGGTTCCATCAAACCAATAACCTGGTATCCACAGACTTAATTAGTTTGAAAAGATCACCTGTTGTGAGTGGTGCAGAAAGTAATTAGATATAAATCAAAGTGTTTAAAACCCCCGCACTCAACCTTGTCTTCCCGTAGGACAGGACTTAACTGTTTACTATGTGTACCAGTGTTATAAAATGCCAATTGGAAAAAAAACACGTATATGTTAAATATTAGCATAAATCAAAGTTTGATATATTTATTTGGAATAATTACTATGCATGTACTACTATTTGGGAATTTTAAATACATAATTTTAATGGATGATATCTTAAATTTTCTAAAAATGATAATATTTTCAAGTCTCGACAATCTGTATGTACCCATAATGCTTATAATGAATGCAGGTCAGTAAGCTTAAAACAACCTTTTGATCATGTAAATTCCTTCTATTTTATCTGAATGGTATCCAACATAAGCATGAGCTGCACCAAGACAGCGGCACAGCGCGATCCACTTGTCTGAGTGCTGGATAGTATCTGTTACTATTAAGACATTAGGCATTGGACCAGACCTTAACAAAACATAACCAGCGAAGAAAAAGGGCCATAACAGTGACAAAATGATATTAAGAGTTATCTGCCCTTATGAAATGAGTTCCTTTTTTGAAAGTCAACAAGAATTAGTATACCAAGTCTGAAGAGAATGTTATGCTTATGGAAAAATGGACCTGAAGGAAAACCTTAACCAACGCTGATGTTGATGAGAGAGTCATAGAGTCATGACAACAGCTCCACCTTTTAAATAGGGAAGCTAATAAAATATCTTATATTGTCTATACATGTCAACTCTTTGATTGCCCAATACTGGAATAGCATATATATATATATATATATCAGATTAGGTAGTGCAAATGTTTTCTTATTATTAATTTTCTATAGGAGATTTATAAATGCTTTACTTTCTTTGTTATAATGCACCTTAAATATTAATGGTAAAATTCATTCCAGGAATATACCCTTTTTTGGATGTCAATATAAATTTTTACATAGTAACGCGAAATTGATACTATTCTGCACTCTTTAAGGATCCCAGCACAGGTTAAACATTTTATATGGTTTTCACTTGTGTGTTTGAGGAATATTTTTTACTTTTATTTTTGTAAAGAAGCGGAGTAACTTGTGAAGAATGATTATTATATCATTACTTGAATTCTATTGATTTGGAAGTTCTTTGCAATGTAATTTGAAAGAGTTTGTAAACATGATAAATACTGCCACAGTTGCAGGCAGCCTTGTCTAACACCTTTTTCAAAGTTGATACATTATCCAAAATGTTCATCATATAATTCTTATAGATCGTCCCCTACAGTTCAGCCTGAGGACACAATGTCCTCAGTTTACGTGTGTCGCCACGAGGAGGCACTGTATAGGGCTTGACCATGGAGAGGCTATATACTGGCAGGGGAGACTAATGCTCCCTTTTCACCAGAAACTGGCTAGCCAGCGGTGGTAGATGAAGCACAACACCAGACGCGTCACATGGTCCATTTTGACACACACACAAATGCCCAGAAACTGGGGGACGTTATCAATCGAAATTGATATCTGTGAACCCCAAACACAGAGAACTCTTGAACGTTTATTTCTGAACATTGTGAGCCACTTTTTCAGACATTGGCAGGTCTATGAAATAGCTGAAGAGAAAACATTTAAGATTTATCATAATGAAAAACAAGATATCAAAATAGAAACCAAATAAAAAAAGAAATAAAACATACAGAAAAAAAAAATAGAAAAAAAAGGAAAAATAGAAAAAACTAGAACTATCACTGAAGGTGATTCATACCCCCACCCCATCTTTGACACAGGATGTATTCACATGACACATAAAACGAATGTTCACACATAGGATTTGGGCTTATAAGCATACCAAAAAAATATTATCACTAAAGGTGATCAATACCCACACCGGAAGTCTGTCATGTGTAGGAATACAGTTTCAAAAGTTTGCGTGAGTGAAAGACTACATGTATGTAAGGTTTAAAGTTAGTGTGAGCAATGGTTCAAAAGTTTTGGACAATGCTAAAAAGTTTTGACAGACAGACAGATAGACACACATACAGACACACAGAAGAAAACAATTTGCCCCCAAGATCTGTAGCTGAGAATAAAAATGCAGTCTAATTATGGTTCACATCCATATTTATTGTTTGCAAAAACCTGTCTTTAAGAATTTACATTGTGGTTTTCTTATGCACTGCACTTCCTCTCATCAAGATCAATCTACATATGAAGTTTCATCAACCTAGCTACTTTAGTATTGGAGTTATGCTCCGGACAAAATCAAAAGATTAAAAATGACAAAGGGCAATAACTCCTTTCGAAATACATGCAGAGTTATGGTTCTTGTGCACTGCACTTCCTCTCATCATGATCAATCTACATATGAAGTTTCATCAACCTAGCTACTTTAGTATTGGAGTTACGGTCCGGACAAAATCAAAAGATTAAAAATACAAAGGGAAAACCTTTAAAAAGAGAGTTATGGTTCTTAGGTGATGATCAACATAAGTACAGTAGTTTTGGAGAAATGCTCCGGACAAAATCAAAAGACAAAAATTAACAAAGGGGAATAACTCCTTTAAAAAACATGTAGAGTTATGGTTCTTATGCACTGCACTTCCTCTCATCAAGATCAATCTACATATGAAGTTTCATCAACCTAGTACTTTAGTATTGGAGTTATGTCCGGACAAAATCAAAAGATTAAAAATGACAAAGGGCAATAACTCCTTTCAAAATATATGCAGAGTTATGGTTCTTGTGCACTGCACTTCCTCTCATCAAGATCAATCTACATATGAAGTTTCATCAACCTAGCTACTTTAGTATTGGAGTTATGGTCCGGACAAAATCAAAAGATTAAAAATGACAAAGGGCAATAACTCCTTTCAAAATACATGCAGAGTTACGGTTCTTATGCACTGCACTTCCTCTCATCAAGGTCTATCTACCTATGAAGTTTCATCAACATAGGTACAGTAGTTTTGGAGAAATGCTCCGGACAAATATTTGTAGACCAACCGCCGGACCGACGGACCGACAGGGTGACTCCTATATACCCCCACAAAGCAAACTCACATGGCATACGCCATCGCCTTTCGCCTCGTCTGAACCATACAGGGTGCTGTCCATCAGACCACCAAACTGCACATCAGACGACCTGAAACATCCCAATAATCCAAAACCATTGTAAGATTCCTTAAATGTTATAAGAAATGTAAATAAGGTCAAATTTGCTCCCTTGTGCCAAACTTGGACGAGGTCCACTAGGCCATGTTACGCACCAAATATCTTAACTCAAGGCCTTGTGCTTTCTGCGAAAACATGCTCTAGTGTTTTCCTGTGTAAGTCTATAAATAGGCCAAAACTTCTGACTGAATTGCCCAATATCAGCCATAATACGACTCATCGAGAGATTATGGCCATAAACATTTGAAGAAAAATGCTTAAGAAATGAAAATGCTAATGTATGTACAAAGTAAAGTCTGACATTGTTTTTAATGGCCATAACATATCTAAAATTCCCTGTCTTAGAATATATATGTGTGTGTGTGTTGATTTAAATTCTCGTTAAAAATGTTTAAAAATTAAATTATTCACTGAACCCACCTTGAGCATAGTCATCCATAATGGTGGAACCAGCGTGAAAAGACCATGCTCTGTGTCACCAATTTATGTGCCTGTGTAGAAATTCTATTTCCCCCCAACATGATTTTCCCCACGAATACAAACTAGACTAACCTGGAATTTCCCAAGTGTCAATAACAATCTATATATAACTTCACGAGGATGGAAACTGCCACACATCATTAGTAGTAAGGAAAAAGGGGGTGAGCTGGGCTATTAAAGTAATAGTCCTATAAATAAGCCATAGCGCATCGATTTTACTATTTTGACATTTCCTTGATACGCTATGTCTTATGACTCGCCGTATACATTGATGTAGCAAACTCCGCGTGAATTCTAACGCTCTACATTTCCATTTATCATAGGCATAAAAATTTGCAATTCACTATGAAAACACAATAAACTTATAGCAGACATAATAATTTACCCTGTTAGTTAAGGAAATTGTCATACATAGACATTAAGAGGGTAAAATACCTTATCAAAGACTTCACTTTCCTTTTTTGCGTTTATATCCTCCATTACGTACAAACAACACCGAGTGTTCCGAAATGTGTACAGTCAGGGTTAAACTGGGAACACGAATTTTGGGTAGATGAAGTTTGTCTTGTAAACTATATCGTGTTTAAAGTCCAAAATAAACAATTCCAATGTTGGAAACATTTATATCGTGAAGTGAGCGATATGACCGATGATAATATATCAGTGAATGAGAATTGTCCCACTCAACATTGTTAATTTGACTTTATTTATTTCGTCTAAATATTTTCGGCTATTCCGTATATTTTACATAACACTGACTTACACAGCAAGATGGTGGACAAATGACTACATCAATTGATGTGTCAATTACAAAAGGATTTTTTGACATTATAATGGTAATATTTCAAACTTTAATGTGATCAATTAATATGTTTTTCTATTTGTTTTCTATATATGATAGTTACTTTGTCAACAGACACGTTTACTTAATTTAATGTTTTGCTACATGGACCTCTATGGGAAGCCATAAGACTTCGCATATCTGTTGAAAGTAAAAATGTTAAAAATCAGTCTATTGAATGTTAAAGGTGAATTATGATATGCGAAGGCTTATTTATAGGACTATTAAAGTAACTACGCATGAAGACTCAAAACCTATGAGAATATAACTTTATTTGAGCGAATTTTGCCCTTCTTCATAAGTAGTAAGAAATAGGGGGTGAGCTGACTTTTCATACTACTATGAAGACCCAAACATGAAATTAACTTTCATTGAACAAATTTTGCCCTTCTTCATAAGTAGTAAGAAATAGGGGGTGAGCTGGACTATTTCAGTACTACGTATGAAGACCCCCTTCTTCATAAGTAGTAAGAAATAAGGGGTGAGCTGGACTATTTCAGTAACTACGTATGAAGACCCAAAACCTATGAGAATATAACTTTACTTGAGCAGATGTTGCCCTTCTTCATAAGTAGTAAGAAACAGGTAAGTGGACTTTTAGTTTTAACCCAAAAAGAGAATTAAAAAAAGAAGACCCAAAACCATGAGAAAATTTTTTTCCCACTCCATAAGAGGGTTGGGCTGACTATTTAATTGACTACCTACGAAGAACAAAAACCTATTATAATATCGCTACCCTAGGAATTCTTTGACCACACTTCATAAGGGTACGAAAATGGGTCTAGCTGGACTATTACAGTAACTACGTATGAAGACCCAAAACCTATGAGAATATATTTCACTGGAACTAATTTTGCCCTTCTTCATAATGAGTAAGAAACTGGGACTGAGTTGGACAGTTTCAGTAACTACGTATGAAGACCCCAAAACTATGAGAATATAATTTCACTTTTGCGCCACTTCATAAGCAGTAAGAAATTGGGGGTTAACTGGACTATTTCAGTAACTACGTATGAAACCCCAAAACGTTTGAGAATATAGCTTCACTTTAATAAATTTTGCCCAACTTTATAAGTAGCAAGAAATAGAGGTGAGTTGGACGTTTTCCCCACTTTCTAAAAGATTGCAGTTGAAGATGGAAAAGTTTGAGTTAGTACAGTTTTCTGTGGATAAAATCTGACTTTGGCAGAACAAGATGTTTTTTACACCAGACACTGTTGGTCATTGTTGAAGGGAACTTTAACCCTTCACATAACTGGAGGAATTTGTTGGTATTAACCACACCACTGTTGAGGTCGCCCTTTAGCACTGTGGAATAGAAATGTAATTTTCTGTAACATTATTTTAACAAATATTAATAACATATAAACAAAAAGAAAGATGATGAATGGTAAAAAGGAGACAAATCTTAAAGAAAATATGAATCATTAAGGATTTTATAGTGATATTCTTATTCTACAATTGCTCTTCACTAGTTTTAATGCATCTTAAAACATGAACTCATTATATATATTAGGGTTTCATACTTTATTTCATTCTGTATTTCAGAGTACAACAGTGCAATAAAATAATGTTCTGTTAATACTAGTATTCAGAGCCATTAAAATAAGTTAACAATACAATTTACATTAACTTTCTCTACTCATAAAAGAATTACATGATTCTAATATTTTATGGGTTTACCAACCATAGTAATAAATACTAACAAACTTACATGGGGCATATAGAAATAATGTTCTGTTAATATTCATCAACACATCTGTTCCATTCTTGTAGTAGTTCATGGTACCATCTAAAGATCAATCAAGCTGATCCGAACGGTGTCAATGTTATTTAGGTAGTTAAACCATCTCGCATGATCCCCGACCCACTGTGAAGAGAGATATAAAATTTAAGAGCTGTGATGATCTATAACGCAGCTCTTTCACGAATATTCATTGACTAAGAATTTGTTTAACTATATGTATGTATTACGTATATCAATAACCATCTACAGATGAATGGTCCCTTATTACAACATTCTGTGATTGTAAACAAGAGATGTCAGAGGACAGCACGCTAAACTATTCCAGCACCTTGACTGTATTACTGAATCCTTATGATATGCATGTTCAAATGGAAGATGGATTCATCTATATACTTTAAACATAATTATAGTATCCTCAAAATTAATGAAGTTTACCCTACATTCCTCTTCCCATATTGTAGTGAAATGCCAAAAATATGATATGGTAGAGTTATGGTTCATAGTCACTTCTCTTCTCCTAGTCGCCATCTTATTGTGTATATTTTAAGTTTCAAGTCAATACCTGGTACATCTTTTTATAATGCTCCAGACAAAAATAAAAATAAAACAAAACAAAGAAGGATAATAAAAAATGGGACCAGTTAGTGTTATGGTTCTTGGTCATTGCACTCTTTGTCACCATCAATGTATTTTTTTAATTCAATGTAATACTTTGTATAATATTTAGGAAATGCTCTTGGCAAAAATTATTATAAATAAAATAAAGGGACATAATTGGAAAATTGGACATCGTAATTTTAAGGTTCTTGGTCACTGCACTTCTCCTAGTCAACAGCTATGTATATTTAAAGTTTCCAGTCTTTACTTTGTATAGTTTGTAGTAATAGTTTTAGTAGTAGTACAAGAAGTGGTGGTGAAAAAGTTAACCAGGTTGAACGCCGAAGTCGAGACGCAAGACTGATGACAATAGCTCATCTTTTTATTTTAATCAGTTGAGCTAATAATGATTTGCAAAAGTGATAGTAGTAAAATATAGAGGAAAATGACGATGATTAATAGTTGTTGTAGTAGCAGTAGTAGTTGAAAGAATAAGAATAAGATGATGATATGAAACAGCAGTAGTAGTAATAAGAATAGAGTACTTACCTGGTCACTTCTCCTTTTCTCACCATGGACAAGATTCAAACCAACACCTCCATTTCATGAAACGCTAAACCCATAACATCACCGTTTCTCTGAGGCTCATGGTTGGAGGCTGGTTGCTGACGTTGTAGTCACTGCAATCTAATGTCAGGATGGATGCTGCAGGAGACCTATGGCACCAAGTGCTTTTGCCGATTCCTGAAATGAAAAAAAAAAATCATATTACAATAATATTATTTCAACACTCAGTATTATCGTATTATACATCAATATATTTTAGTGATAAAAGAAAGGACCTAAGCCACCAGCATAATTTCAGAACAACCAGTAGCTTGCAGGCTGATCAGGTTTTTTATCAGTCGCTAAAGCTAAAGTTTTCATTATCACTCGCCTCAGCTTATCAAAGGTAAAACACTTTTAGAACTTGAAAAAGTTGTGCATCGTGTTTTGTACAAAAACAAATTAGTTAGAACAGTTGAATAACTAACCGACTTAACATATAAAATGTATAAATACAATCTACACGCAAGTCTCTAGGACTAACGTTAGACCATGGTCTTTCGGGTTTCTTTAATACTAGGGTCATGTAACTCTCTGATTGGTCGAAAAATCCCGGGACAAGTTGCATACACAAGAAGTTTCAATAAGTTTCGATGTACTTTTCACTGAATTTGTTTGCAACCGGTTGTTGCCAAAATAAGTTTCGTGACAGAGGAAGGTACTCTTAAGGTACCTCGTGAAGTAACATGGTAAACACATATGGCCGACAAGGTTTTGGATTTTCATATTCGAAATGGATATTACTTAAATGCTCATTAAATGTGGACATACGAAATGTTTTGTTTTGTCGATTCTGTTTAGATTTATAACATAAGTGTTCATATGCCATTTACATGCATTGATTATTTTCTGAATCTTGCAAATTGATATAAGTTTCATATCGAAGATAAAAATTGTCTACGTTGGACGCCATCTTGAAACACTTTCTTCTCTATTTATAATAGTAAAATCGTTACATAGAGCACTTAGAAAACGAGAATATGTGACGTTGCAACACTTTGTCTGAGCAACTCGGCTCAGTTGTATCGCGAGAACGAGATTGGTTTAGCTGCGCCATTTTTTCATCTCATTGAGAGAAAGGGGATACACGTGTATATATCCGCTCGTCTTTACTTTTTAAAGCTGAAAAGAATGTTAATTATTAGTCCATATAACTTTATAATCATTTCTCATTTGTTTCTCCTCTTTATTTTCCCTACTATAAGCCTACCATGCCTATAAAGCCCTAGTCAGGCCTAAACTAGAATATTCATCAACAGTTTGGGACCCTCACAACAAATCACAAATTAATCAAATTGAAAAAGTTCAAAGAAGAGCAGCCCGCTTTGTAACAAATAGATATCACAACACTAGTTCTGTCTCCAACATGTTGCACAATCTTAACTGGCCCTCATTAGAAATAAGAAGAACAAGATCACGATTTATAATGTTATACAAAATCATTCATCATGTTGTTGCAATCTACCCATCTCCAAATTTACTGATAATAGCTGACCAGAGAACAAGAAATAACAATCCTTATACATTCAAACACATTCATACTGTCAAAGATTCATACAAGTACTCCTTTTATCCCAGAACTGTAGCACAGTGGAACCTCCTGCCATTGCAGGCCCACGATGCAGCCACAGTGGATGCCTTTAAAGCCATGATCCCTGTGTCTGTTCTCATCCCCATTTTCCAGCAGTAGATAGCATATACTTTGTAAAATAGTTTTAAACTGCACTTGTAGATATTAACTAAAACCTTTAAACATCACTTCAGATTGATAGCTCTGAATTGTAATATACACCTCTTGATTTATAAATTAGGCGCCGGCACAAAATCTTCAAAATTGAAGGAGTGCTGTATATAGAAGAAGAAGGAGAAGAAGAAGGCGGTTAATAAGGGTTAAAATGATATAAACAAGAGCTGTCAATAAGACAGCGCGCTCGACTTTTCTCAGTTCGCCATTAAAGAAAGGGCCAATCTTTGATGTTATTAGAGGTTGTTGCCCAACCTATTTGCTATTTGTAAATACAGCCAAAAAATCTAAGTATAAAAGGGTAAAATTGAAAATACACTGCATATAGGATTATGGGCCCTGCCAGTAAAGTTGAGGTAGTGTGGGTAAACAATAAATAAGTATTCCAAGTTATGGTGGAATACCTGTGAAAGTATTGAAAATATACAACTTTGTAAAAAAATTAACCATGATTTCGGCTGTTTTCTAAGTATGAAAGGGGCATAATTCAAGAAGTAGTACAGCAAGGGTTATGGGCCTTGCTAGTAAGGCAGAGGTAGTGATGGTGAATAAGTACTTGAAGTTTCAGTCAATACATGTGATAGTACAACTATGTAAAAAAATTACCATGATTTTGGTTGTTTTCTAAGTATGAAAGTGGCATAACTTAAGAAGTAGTACAGCAAGAGTTATGGGCCTTGTTAGTAAGGTAGAGGTAATGATGGTGAATATGTACTTGAAGTTTCAGTTGAATACCGTAGTTAGTATTGAAGATATACAACTTTGTAAAAACTTTAACCTTGATTTTGGCTGTTTTGTAAGTATGAAAGGGGCATAACTCCAAAAATAGGGTAGCCAGGGTTGTGGACCTTAGAAGTAAAGTAGAAGTGATGATGGTGAATAAGTGTTTTAAGTTTGGGTGGAATACCTTTGATAGTATTTAAGTTATTGATGTTTGAAAAAAACTTTAACCTTGTGTTGCAACGCCGACGCCGACGCCGACGCCCGAGTGACAGTATAAGCTCTCATTTTCTTCGAAAAGTCGAGCTAAAAATGACGTGTAATCATCCCGAGATCAAATGTTTACAAAATGGCGGATTTCACAGGTTATGTGTAATTTCATAAAACAACTTCTCAATGTTACACCGTCAAAATGGGTTCTGCTTCGGGCTGTAGTGGGGATAAACGCCAATGAATAAAGAAAATAGTAAAAATGTTCACAATTTTAACGTGGCTATCGCCGTATATTTTCAAACCAAGTGCCTAGTTAAGGATAGACAAAAATGAACATTAAATAAAGGAAATTACAACAAAACCAAATAATTTAATTGTAATAGGGGATAAACGCCAGTGAGGAATGAAAATACTAAAAATGGTCACAGACAATTTTCACGTGGCTCTCGCCGTATATTTCCAAACCAAGTGCGCCAGTGCATAGTTTCCACGTGCAGAAATCCCTACCGGCTTTGTGACGAATGGAATGATTGGTTAAATGAAGATGTTGTGATATGGTGGGTGAATAAGAATGTATGAAAGCCTATCTTAACCATAAAGACGAAACAAGACAATAGACTGGACAAAGTATGGACATAGACTACGGAGGACAAATACGGACATATACATGTATATACAGAGACCCTGGTCCGACCATTTCATTCTTTCTATAAATACGCTTATTACAAAATGCGACTAAATCAATCGTATAAAATACAAGATTCATTCCATTGCAAACCCGAAAATAAGACAAATATACGACACAAAAATATGTACAACATTTCTAGGCTTTGAATTCAAAGACCACTTTACCGAGATAGCCTCCTCCTTACATTTTCTAAAATTAAGAACTTCTCTAAATGATGCATTGGAATTTGGGTGCGTATATATATTACATTAATTTTGCTTTCAGTCTGATCTGGTTTTGCAATGCAATGAAGGTGCCTGAATGATATCGAAATATCACCATCAACAACAACAACATTCTACAATGTTTCTATAGTTACGTTGCCATGGTCCAGTGTTATATACCCGACTGCGGATCCGGTACAGGTCTAACCCAGGAGTAAATTAAAGCACTGGGATGTGAAAGGGCGAGAAACTGCGATCACGAAACAAAAGTCCTTCTTCCGCCCTTTCTGAGGGACCTTGCATAGTTTTGTATTTATAGACAGTGAACACGCTGCAAATTCTGTTTTTCATCATCTGTTAATACAAGCAGGTGTGCTTAAGACCATCAACACACATACAGATAGGTAGAAATTCATACGTGAGCCTGCTGGGGACCTAGGCTATCTCTGGCAAGACAGTCCAGCAAATGCGTAATTTAAAAATGTAATTAACTTTAAATAATCAAAACTTACCACCTTGTAGCTATATATATTTTCTTCCTAGAGATCGTAACGTGCTGACGCTTCCTGCACAAGTTTGAGGCTCACCCTGTAACAATGAGTGACAAATGGAACGAAAGCCCGTGCTGCACGTGCTGACTTCCTCAGGTCGTATCGTGCTAGTTTATCACTTTCCCCTCTGTTTACTCGTTTTATTCTGGCGTGTGAACATCGACGCAATTCGGCACAATAAAAGAGCTGCACGTGCTGCTTTCCCACAGGTGAGAGTGTTGATACAAATCTATTATGATAAAGTGACCAAATCATGTTTTGTATAGGTCAGTGACAAATTCGAGATTTGAACAATTAAAATGATTAAAATTATATACATGTTCACAAAGGACACTATATGCATTAATGTATGTAAGCTCCGGAATATATGTATTACGAGGTGTTTCCACTTGCTTTCTTATTTACTAAATGTGTCAAATTACGATGAAAAAAAGAAAGAAAAAAAAATGACAGATGTGAAAGAAATGGGACCAGCTCTATAATATTATATGTTCAAAGGAAGAATTCAAATTATATGATAAAAACATGTATGTTTGTTTGGATTTAACATCCCACCAACAGTATTTCAGTCATTTGGAGACGATGTCTACTTGAGACAGATGTAGTGCTGCCACACTGCAATATCACGCCGTAGACCTGTGGCATGATACCACACCCAGTCACATTATCCTGACACCGGGCCAACCAGCCCTGCAATTACCCTTATATGCTGAGCGCCAAGCAAGGGAGCTATAACAGTACAATCTTTTACGACTTTGGTATGTCGCGACCTGAGATCGAACCCATGACCTCCCGCTCCCGAGGCAGACGCTCTAACCACTCGGCCACCGGAGACGGTCAAATACATGTATACGTGACACAAAAATGTCCACTACAAATAACAATGCTTGTTTTATAAGAGTCGGTACCAAAAGTCAACTGTATTATAATTTGTGTACGTTAAATTATGTGATCATAAATATGAATCTTCGAATTAATTTGTTAGATAGTAATACTTGTGCTGATGATAAAATTGGTGGTGGTGCTGTTACTTTAGTTAAATTATTCATTTTACGACGATAAGGAAAAAAGTTATTACAACATATATAGTAATCCCTTTCGAAATTTCCTGGATTGGGCCAGTACTTAGCGTCAGGGAAGGTAATAAAAATCATTGTCCCAAACGGGGTTCGAACTTTTAGATCCGCAGTAAATTGCGTTACCACCCCGACCACTGTGTCCTTGGTGGTGCTGCCGATGATAATGATGAGGGGATCTTAATGACTGAGTTGCTCATTATGAATTCGGGTTGAATCTTTCAGCTCACCGAAAGCATGTAGATGTGGTTTTGTTTTTATTAAATTTAGTCATGTATACTAAATCAGAGACTTATAAATGTACACAGTACATGCCCGATAAGTGGATTGATACAAGAGGGTCGGGCTGCGATATCCTGACTGATTTTGCGAATATAGTCTCCTTAGTTTTTTTTTCTTGAAAGTGAATTAACTCATTTTATAATCAATTAAATGAAATTTGGGTGCCCTATTAGAGTAGTCGTAACGTACGCGCTTCACTTCTCACTAATGCATCCCAGGTTCGATTCTTCGTCATCTACGTCGGAGTACGGTAAAATGAATAAATTTTAAACTTAAAATATGATTAATATACAATACCAGCTGCTTCTTTTGTTAAGAAAATCGTTACACATGTATTACAAGAAAAATAATATATTGAAATTCCGTTCAGAACCAACTACTTCTGATTAAGATAAATTGACATACCGGGTCCTCTTTTACATTTGTTTTCAAATTAACACACTATTAACTTATTTAAAACTTATTCAAAATGCGTCCTATAGACAATCATATCTACTCGACAAACCCCGGTCAAATCCGAAAGAATGCACGAATGTCCCATTCGAAGTCTTATATACATGCTTACTCGGCTTTAATTTGGCCGTGAGATAAATGCTTAAATAATGTATTTATTACGATCTAGTTCCTTGAAGACGTGAGATAAAGTTTCAGCTTCATTGTCACACTGGACAAACAAAGAATGATTCAATCATAGCGGTTACTATATCCGGTCTTTATCATCTGTCTCTATCAATGACTTCAGGATGTGACATTAGGCAAGTATTATATGACAACCGCATTTTGTTATATTATCGGTATTCTAAATGTATTTTTTCCATTCGCTTAAGGATATGAGACGTACTCTCATAATTGTATGTGTGTGGTTGGTTCTATGGTTAGTTAAGAGTATTAAACAAATAATGGCGTACAATATTCAGACGCCGATAGATCTATCTGAGCGGGTGTAAAAACCACGCTGAGTACTAGTTGGGTCCAAGGACTATCAATATAAGTTGAAATAACACACGTCCAGTAAAAACGAAGGCTTTTTAAACGTTAATTTATGTATCATGTACAAACGATGATGTGAGTATAGGTAATGCAATTTGTGGAGGTCAGATTAGTCTCGAATGGTACACAGTACACATATTTTTTTCCGCAACCAAATCCCAGAATCTAGGCGTTTGCGGACGCTAAACATAATGATATTACAGTATGGCCTAAAGTCATATGACCAAGCGAAAACCCTGCATTCAACTTCAGGTTCATAAATTTTTGAAGAAAAGTATTTTGAGGACATATTCAAGGTATCTATTTACTGTCATAATATCTATATGTATTTCAAACATGAAATATATAATTTATACTAGTTTAGTTACTTTCATTTCTATGACATTATTTTTTTTCTTCATAAAAATAATAAACTCTTTTCATACATTTATTTTCTTGTAACTTATGAAAGGTATATTGTCATTTTTTTAAATCTAATATGCTTCTTTAACGGTTCTCTTACAAGTACTTAATTTCTAGGATCGAAGTAGCAGTCACAGTCTGACGGAACCAAGACCTGAAAGCCGCGATGAGGACAGTCCAGATATTAGTATTGTGTGTTGCCTGGTCAGCATGTGTTCTCGGACGATGCCGCAAAGGGAAAATACCATGTAACGGTTGTTGTTGTTATAATTATAAAAACTCTAGTGTGGCTAATTGTTCATATCCACGGTGCAATTGGACCTACATACCACACTTACCGGATTATGTAACTGATTTGGTATTCCGTTACCAGTTTCTTCCGAACGTTTCATTGAGCACGTTTAGAAATATTTCTAAGCTTAGGTTGCGCTTTTTAGACTTGACAGATAACGATATAAAGAACATATCAGATGATGCCTTCAGTGGTTTACAATACCTGGAGGTTCTAAAACTAAACAACAACAGAAAGCTCAATCTTCTTAAACTGCAAGGCGCTCTTGGCAGCATCAGAAAGCGCGGATTTAAAACATTGCTCTTAGAAAATATCACGATTGAAGATACTACCGAAGTCTTTAAGAAGATGACCAACTCAGGAATACAGAAAATTAATTTGTCAAAAAACAAAATGAAGTTATTATACCTTAAACCATTCGAAAAGATGGAACAATTAAGTTATCTAGATGTGTCAAATAACGCTATACAAAATGTCCAGTCTGTGAATTCTTCTCTTCGTACTCTGAATTACTGAATCTGGAAAAAAATGAAATAGTGCGAACGTTACCTGTATTTTGTCCAAATGACTCAAGCAATGCATTGTTTCCAAATCTTCGAACTTTAAATCTGGCCGATAATTTAATTTTTAAATTGTCTCCAGAAAATTGGAACTGTTTAGATAAATTGACAAGTCTATCTTTAAAGGGAAATGTATTTAGGAAATTACAAAGCAATGTATTTTCAGGACTGAAAAATCTTCGAAAATTGCAATTGTCAAATATGCTTCGTAAAATTGAACGAATTCACTCAGATGCCTTCGCAAGTCAAAGCCTCCGTGAACTTCAATTTCAAGAGAATTACATATACTTCAAACAGATACCAAACTTAAAAGAATTGTTTAAAAAGTGTGAAGGTTTGACAAAGCTTGATTTGTCTAAAAACAACTTTGTACACGTACCCGACAGGGTCTTTGTGTCTATGTTATCTCACTTGAAAAATCTTGAAAAGTTGATTCTAGCTGGTGTGAAACTAGTCAGTATACCAGAAGGCCTTCTTCAAAACTTTCCAAACATTTCAATATTGAATTTAGATAGAAACTGGATACAAGCCTTTGGATTATCTTTCCAAAACGTGACAACTTTGCGAACGCTGACATGTCAAGGGAACAATTTGCGTATTGTATATCCTTCGTCTTTCCCCAAAACATTCCTTAAGTCACTTAAATATTTGGATCTCGCTTATAACCCATTTGAGTGCACGTGCGATTTGTTGCCATTCAAACAATGGATAGGAAACAGTGGTAAAATAGGGACTGTAACTCTAAAAAATTGGCCTAGACGATACGTGTGTATGTCACCGCCGCCAATGAATGAAAAGCCTCTCCGCGACTTTAACCCTACAGTC
Source organism: Solen grandis (assembly GCA_021229015.1). Taxonomy (NCBI): domain Eukaryota; kingdom Metazoa; phylum Mollusca; class Bivalvia; order Adapedonta; family Solenidae; genus Solen; species Solen grandis. Next base: position 41,766,503 of record CM037792.1, read on the forward strand.
GAATCATGTTCACATTCTAATCCAATGCTCATTGCGTATATCACTATAGGATCATTTCTTGCCGTTGCAATCGTTGTAACAACACTTATATACAGAAACATTTGGTGCATTCGCTTCTGGATTTACAAAATAAAGAGAGCCAGAAACACTCAAATGTCCACGCCAGAGGAAGAGTCCCCATTGTTGGCAAATGATCCTCTGCAATACGATGCATACATAATTTATAACGATGAAGATGCAACTTTCGTTCACAATGATCTGAGATTTTTTCTTGAGGAAAATCACCAATACCGTTTGCATATCTGGCATAGGGACTCCGAATTTGGGTCTAAACTTGAAGTGATGGCAAATGCCATTTATGCCAGCAATAACGTGATAGCTATCGTGTCCAATTACTTCTTCAATGACAGATGGTGCAACTTCCAGGTTGACGTTGCCCTCGACAGGCAAGTGCGTCTTGGGAGGTCTTATGTACTCTTGATGTTAATGGAAGACTTGAATTATGAGGCACTCAATAGGCACTGGTGTGTTATGTTAACTAGAATGAAGACAGCAAGGTGGTGTCCGGAGGAAAACAGCATTAAGAGAACAGTCCTCGAGGAGCAAATCAAAGAGCATCTTCATCGTGCTTGAAACATTTTGTAAAACAAGAAAAAAAGATACATAAGGAGGGTTAAACGAGTGAGTTATAGAAGATAATTAAATCATATAGAAAATATAAAAGTAGACTCTTTATTAAACAATTTAGTGTTTAAGCAAAACCAAGAAATCAATAAAAACAAACAAACGAATTATTTACGTCATAAATAACAGAATAAGGATTAAAATAAGAATGATTAAATCAACAAACTTTAATTTCCATATAACTGTGGAAATGGTGTTAAGTGTCATTATTACAATTGTGCATATATCATAGGCTTTGCTTATCAGAATGAATAATCAAAAATAATTTTTACACCACTTTATCCATCACGTTTTTTTTCATGCTTGCATTTTTCTTTTTTCATTGGTGTATTAGAATTCATTTTGTTTTCTATGTGTGCTTTGTTATATTCATGCATTCTATAAGCATCAATGTAATACATTGCTACACAACACCTTGTTCTCCTAGTGTAAAATGTCGACATACAACATAAAAAAGCTGGCAACGGGAAGGGTCATCCTGATGAAATACGGTGAAACAATTGACCACTTTGCCAGTTTACACTAAGGAATACAATGGAAAAGTCAGATCAGTTTGAAAAAGGCATGCGTGATCTGAAATTTGTTGAGTCTCATGTAGTTAAAAGTTGTTTATTTGCATAATTACCGCAGCCGATTTTACTGTGCACAGTAGCGTATCCATGCAATGCTTTTCACTAGTACAGTAGCAAAACCATGACCTTCATGCAATTTATTGATGGAATCAGAATAATGGCCCTCACTTGGGATTATTATGAAGCAAATCAAAGCGCTCAAGGCACTGAGGGATTGGCGGTGGGATTATTATGGAAAAAAAAAAACGAGTTCAGCTGACAAACTAGCAACTAGAGTTTAAGGGAAACGTGTGAAGATTTTTGACGTCACATGACCTCTGACTCTATCGAGGTAAACCCCACTTAAACTACAGCCATTTGATGAAAATCTTGCCGATAGTCTGTCAGTGCTTTGGGCGCTTTGATTTCCGACTCTCGTATATCAAATAATGAAAAAGTAATGACCCAAAGACTCAGACAAGAATCCTTGACGACCAACATATTATCAGGTATTCATTATCGAGGTATAAAGTATAAATCTAAATCTGCCTGAAATGATAATAGATATCTTAGTATAGGATTTATCCCTTTCCCTCATAGAGGACACCATGAAAAGACATATGCGAACAGCATACAAACAGATCAGCCTGCAAGTAACTCGCAGGCTGATCAGGTTTATGCTGTTCGCTGCTCCTCAGTGGTCTGGAAATGAGGATTTTGTAATTAAATTTGGTAAGGTTTAACTGTGGTTTTCTGCAGATCAGGCTTTATGTGATACCTATTGAGGGCGTCAAAATGAGTCTATATGAGGGAAAGGGTTAATCTATTATAAACACTTGTCTCAAATAGCGCTCTGTGTGATGTTTGAACTTGAATGTATGAACTAAATCCTTGACACCCCCCACCTCCAAAAGTTCGTCACATCAATAAAACCATGATCTATCCGTCTTCTCTTATAGCCATTTCACCAGGGGTTCGGCAATACTCAGTATAATTCGTTGATCATTGACTGGGTAAATTTTATGTGTATGATTATTTCTAATTCAGCAATATTGGAATTTTACACCAGCATATTGATAAGATATTCGGTAAGTGCTCGTTGATTTACGTAAGTTTACAACTTTACATTTATTTGTCGTGTACATTGGATGTACATACGAACGTGTTTATTGTGTTTAAGTTGGTTGTATGCATTAGTTGTACATGAGTGTTAATTGTTTGCACATGAGTGTTAATTTTAGCTTGCATGGGTGTTAATTGTATGCATAAGTTGTTCGTGTACATACGATGCTCGAGTGCGAATTGTTTGTGTGCTGAGTTGCTTATGTACATTAGTTGTAAACGAGTGTTAATTGTATATGTAAATAAGTTGATCATGTGCATTAGTTGTACATGAATTTTAATGATATTTATGCACCAGTTGTTCGTGTACATTAAATGTACATTAGTATCAGCTGTACGTGAGCATTGTTTCGTCAGTTGTGCTTGTGTGTGGGGTGCGTTGGATCAAGAGCCAGAGGATCCATGTTGCCTTGGTCAATAGTTAGTGCTTAACCACTCTAGGTACATCAGTTTGGCATGTACGTCAGTTTGGCATTAGTTTGGCATTTAGTCAGTTTGGCATGTACATCAGTTTGGCATGTATATCAGTTTGGCACGTACATCAGTTTGGCATGTACATCAGTTTTGCATGTGCTAAAAAGTAACTATACCGAGTGCACATTCTTGAACAATCGTCTATCATATATCAGATTAACTTAAATATCAATATAAATTATTTAAAAGTTTATTACTTGTAAGCAAGAGCAATATAGATTTTATCAAAAATAAATAACGGAGAACAAAAAGAAGAGCGGTATAATTATGAAGTACATTGCGTTACTTATATACTAATACTTTTTTCATATTCGACGGATTTGTTTTCATTTAAAGGCCCATTATATGTCATAATGATATACTTTTCATGAATAGGAAAATACAAAATAACCTCAATTGACATATAATAGACTAACGCAAATGGTACATTATGTGCAAATATTTGCTGTGAAATAACAGTTAAACGCATTGAAAATGGTGATCAAATCTCGCCATTTAGTATTTTGTATGGATGTCAAAAATATTCTCATTGATTATATTTTGAATTGGCGAGTTTTTTTTTTCTTCTGAAAACGGTCCGTAATCGGAAGAAAAAACTTTGAATTTGAAAAACCTTCGACGAATCACGATTTGTTTATCTGCTACGTCATTATATTATGAATTCGCGGTTAGTAAACGAAGATATACGGAAGTTGTATGAAAACCGCCAGAAAAGTGACGAATATATGCGAATATGCAAATCAGTATTTTTGTAAACAATTTAATGATCTTTAATTAAAGATTCTTTCTTATTTGCATTGTAGTAATGTTGTCGTCAGCGAGCATTTACAAGTTAAATCTCTTAGCAAATATGTAACACACATTTTGCTTTATGTCCGTGGAATATAGACTGCTTTTGGAAAAAGAATGACTTTTAATAGTATAGTGAATCTTCTCGAACATCATAATAATAATCGAAAATGAAACACAGATTAAGTATCGATTATTTTTACCTAGGAAATATTAGCTTCCTATTTGTTGCCTTATGTTCCCGTTAGTTTTAGATGCTTAGCATTCTAATACAAACCGTGCAAGTCATATGAAATTTCATTCTGAAACTGAGTGGAAACTTTGTCGTTACTGTGACCGGATGTACGTAGGTCCTGAATAAGCGCTGGCCGGAAGTAGCCATATATGTACAGGATCTCCAACAAAGTTATCTCCCCTTCAAGTAAGACTATCCCTGCCATCACGTGAGGAAAGTATCAGTGTTACCGTAAGCCATATGAAATTTCGTGCTG
>CM037792.1:41770713-41820713 GCA_021229015.1 Solen grandis
AACTGTATGAATAGATGGCAAGAAACATATTGTTTTTTGTTTTAAATGGAATTGCTTGAAAATCATTAAACAATAGACATTATCCGGAACTCGCATATATGGGGATTTCCATGTAAGTACAATCAAAGTGTTCATGCAATGTTAATGAAAAGCATATAACACAAGAGTAATTCTAGTATTATCTTTGTAGACCTTAATTCATTTCTATAGGTAAACATGAAAAAAAAAACACCATTAGGAATTCCGAAGTAAGTATATTGATCTGAGTATGACATATATGTATTTTACACTTCGGTCTTGTTCAGTTAAGGTCAGGTCTAGTAGGTTTTCTAAGTTACTGGACCACTGGTCCAGCTCTCAAAAAAGTTGATGTCGAACCCTGTGACACTGCAGTATATCTGACCATCATCTCCCTCTCTGACTCCCATAGCCTGCAAGTCATTCATGTAACTAGAAGCAAAAATGTTATTGAACACCAGTATCTTCATCATGGTCAAATTCTTGAATCAGTTTCAAATGCTAAATATCTTGGCTTAGACTTATCTTAAGGTCTCTCATTCAACACTCACATTTCAAGAATAACATCAAATGCCAACAAGACCCTGGGCTTTCTAAAATGAAACCTCACTACCAAAAATGAAAACGTAAATCCATGACTTATAAAACCTTAGTCCGACCACAGGTTGAGTACTCCTCCTTATACAAAGACCAACATACGCAAGATAAAAATGGTGCAGCGGAGGGCGGCTCGATGGGTGAAGCAAAATTACTCCCCTCTTGCGAGTGTTACAGAAATGCAAAAAAAATCTTGGCTAGAGGTCCTTAGACCATCGCAGAAATGACTTCAGGCTTATAATGTTTTTCAAGGTCAGCAAAAAATATTCGACCCTATATACAGAGACCTACCAGACTCACTAGACACATGCACCCGCAAAGTTTCTTACAGATACAAGTTTCAACTGATTACCACAAATGGTCCTTCTTTTCCCACAGTATCACTCTTTGGAACAATCTACCTCAGTGTGTTGCTGACCTGCCTACAAATCAGCTTGACCATTTCAAGCTGGCAGTGTCCAGTATACAGTATTAGATCAGAAAATTGTTTTAATTTTTAACCTTCTTTCCATCATTTTATTACTAAAAAAACTCTTACATTACATTAATTCTAATGTCAGGTTTTACTTTCCTCACCTTTTACTAACAGTCCAACGCGCAGTCCTGCCTATAACACTTGCAAGAGCGGTTGTCAGTATACAGAGATAGATAGAAGAATGGTTATGATTATGAAAATCTGATTATCAAGTCACTGGTGTCCCTATTGAACTAATCTCTACTAGCTGAGATTACTGAAGTAATTTCAAGGGGGAAAAATATCCGGCCTCTGTCAGGGATCGAACCCTAGACCCCTGGGTCAGTTGACCGACACTAACCACGTTGCTAGAGAGCTAGCATAACAGCACGGCAGTTTGAAGTGCCAATGTAGACCAATCACTACACTACTCCCCCTTTTATTCATCTGGAACCAGCATCAACTACTTTTCCTGTGGTGTTTAGCCTGCATCTGCAAGGTCCAGATCACCTATATGCATGCCCTGCATATATCCAAATTATCCTTGTCACCAATGAAGTAATTTCAAGGGGGAAAATATCCAGCCTATGTCAGGGATCAAACCCTACACCCCTAGGTCAGTAGACTGACTCTCTAACTACGTTGTTATAAAAGAGCTAGCCTAACAGCAAGGCTGTTGGAAGTGCCTATTTAGGCCAATCACAACATTACTACAGTAACTGCACTTAATAGTTCCGTAACTTTCAAATGGGCACCATGGTAGCAAACATGACTGCCCATACAAAGGTTGTGGGATATGAACACCATTAGGGGTGAAATCTTTCATGACCATCTCAAGTACTGTTCCAACCCAAGAAACATATACAACAATGTCTCTGATAGAATGGACCCTGCATTTTAATATTATGAAGAAGGGATGATGGACTGTATAATGTTACTTACAAAGAAACCTGTGACAACCATGTATTTCATACATGCATATATTAACCCTTTCCCTCATAGAGGACACCATGAAAAGACCTATGCGAACAGCATAAAACCAGATCAGCCTGCGAGTAACATTTGGAGCCTTATCAAACCAAAATGGGAAAAGAAAAACAATTTTTAGCATATATTCATACAGTTATCATAACATACTGGTTTACTGGGACATCACAATTATGTGACATACTGTCCGCGGTGACCGAGTGGTTAGAGCATCCACCTCGGGAGTGGGTGGTCGTGGGTTCGATCCCCGGCCGCGACATACCAAAGTTGTAAAAAATGGTACTGTTATAGCTCCCTTGCTAGGGGCTCAGCATATAAGGTTAGTTGCAGGACTGGTTGGTCCGGTGTCAGGATAATGTGACTGGGTGTGGTATCATGCTACATGTCTACGGCGGGATACTGCAGTGTGGCAGCACTATATCTGTCTCAAGTAGACATCGTCTCCAAATGACTGAAATACTGTCCGTGGGATGTTAAACCCAACAAACAAACAAACAATTATGTGACATAGTTGGTAACTTGGTCTGTTCAGTTATGAGTGCTAATGCACTTAGTAATACACATGACTGCACACTCAGTATGCTTTTTGATATGCAAAAGTTTTCTTCCTTGTCTCTAGGCTGTACAGTAAAGTGAACAAAACATGTGACTGCCATCACAAGTGTACACAACTCGTGACTGCCTTTGCAAGTGTACTTAATCACATTATAAAATTTGTTTACTGATTTCATGTAAGTGAATTAATGAATAAAAAGTAGCTTTCTGATAACCCTTAACTGTATATAGACATGTTTTGATACATTGGCTAACAGAAAAGACCCAGATTAGACAATTCATTTAAGGAGCTCTCTGATCAGGTTCTCCTTTGCAGTTAAGCTCAGATTCTTCACAATTTGTATGGCAAAGAATACCGGGTATATCATTTAAAGTAATGTATATTAATATCCATCAAGTAATCAATAAATGCACTTTTACATGTAGTTCATGAGGTAAAAGGTTATATAATGGTGTTATCTCAGATTTGATATCATATTAATATTATAAGGCTTATTCAAGCTTTAACTTATTCATGGTTATGATTCCAAGCTGATTTTGAGCAGCATCATGCATGAAAAGGAATTCAAATCTTGATAACAAATTCTGAGGTCAATGTACAATAGATATTTGAGGAATGTTCATCTAAAGCTTCACAATCAATGTCAATATTGATAACAACTAATTTATAAACAAGTCTTGTTTAAAGTTTGTTAGTGTTACAGATTTTGTATATACATTCTTTGTTCACATCAGCATTGTATGAATCAGGGTTGTTTTGTTTTAGTTTCACTTTCATGATTTTAGATATTAAATGTTAAGACATTTTTAAGAATAGATCCTATAACCTGTTTTTTACTGCACCATTTGATGGCTTATTGTGTCATTTTGAGAAAAAAAAGAGAATAAGATCCTTGTTTCTTGAAGAATATTATTATAGGTAGGGATACAGAGGGTTTATTATATAATTTATGATGTAGTGGCTTTTATTGTTTTTAGGGTAATAATGGCTTCATAAAGCTTCAGTTTGGAAAGTAAAGTCTTGAATTGTTTTCATTACTGAATTAATAAAACAACATATTAAAAAAAACAACATATTTGGCCAGGATCAAGGGAGATTTCGGACATTCTAAATTTCAATATTTTTGAAGAACAACTGATTTTTATGTGATTTCAAGTGATGATTTTGATCGGCAATTGTTTTTAATGAAAATCCAGGTCTTGAAGTTGTACTCTTGAACCTAACACCTGACCACTTTCAAACTGATATCCTAACTAAATACCAAGTGTCTTATTAAGTCCTACTTCATAGCCTTCATTTGTATTACCCCACCATAACAGTGTTGTATTACAGGCAATGTTGTTTTTATAAGTCATATTCTTAGCTTGATGGATAATCAATATACATATGTTCATGTATATATATGTGTGTGTTTGTATCCTGGGTTCACTGGAGTCCTTTGATATATTTGTGTAAAATATGTCCATAAAATCCTGAATCCTTTTCCCCAAAAATTGGGGAACCAGGATACTAAATTATAAAGGAGTTAGTAAGAACACTGTCATACAAATTATCTTGAGGGGAAAACCGTCTCACTCTGACTAATGTTCATCTTTTATACATATCTTTTCTACAGGAATTAATTCAGATTGAAGAACAATGGCAAAAAGAATCAAAAGAAAACATAGCTCTCATTGGTCGACTTCAAGATGAAAATAGACGACTGAAAGAGATGGTCACTGAACAAAAACAGGCAGTTGTAGAGGAAGTAGCAGCCATAACCAAAAGTAAGTATATGCAGACTAAATATATATGTAAATACTGTATACCTCCTGATAATTGTGATAAATAGAATCTAACAGTCATATTTGTTGATGGTGCATTGATTTAACTATGTCTGAAATGACGGAAACTTGAAAGAGTCATGATTAATTGTGCTTCAGCCAACATGTTTAATATTGAATCATGGTTATATTAGAGCACTTAGTAGTGGTTCTACCCAGGAACTTTTCTCTCATGTATCAGTGCTATACACCAGGAATGTAAAAGAATCAAGGGGTGTATTTGCAAAATGAGCTAGGGTATTGCACCTGTACTCCCTTGTATCCAACCACTCTCTTACGGTGCTTATCTCTTAAGGAAAAAGCAGGACCCACAGTGGGTAAGTCTAAAATATGGCCATAAGAATCAGAAAATGATTGATAGCCATTAAATTGAAGAAAAAGAAGAGCCACTGCTTACTTGATGAAGTACATTATATATATATAACATAACATCATTGTGAACTGTCTGATTTATCATTGTATATATTGACTTGTCAAAGTCAACAAGTGGTCAAAGTCTCCATCTCTTGAAAAGAGTGTGACAGGTTCTGTCCATGATCATGAATGAAAGTCCATTTTAAACACATACTTATATAGATCCCTTAATAGTTCTCACAATATAAGGGCAAGGTATTGTTTGTTAATTGTGTTGTTTAATGTCCCACCCACAGTTTTTCAGTCATTTGGAGATATGGTCTACTTAAAACAGATATACATGTAGTGCTGCCACACTGCAGTATCACAACCGTAGACATGTGGCATGATACCACACCCAGTCACATTATCCTGACACTGGGAAAACCAGTCCTGGAAGTACCCTTATATGGACAAGGCCTTGTGTTCTGATCATAGAACTGAATGTTGTATCATGCCACTTGTCTTTTGAGTGGTACATGTATTAACCCCTACAATGCTGTGGACACTTGTGACTGCTTTTGCGACCAGTGCAGACTAAGATCAGTCTATATATCTGTGCAATCTGATCATGGTCTGCACTGTTTTGCTATTCAGTCAATAAGTTTTCAGCATGCACCCCCATACACAACAAATGGTACAGTTCAAAATGAAGAAAGGAAAAGTCCAGTTAAGAAATTTAGTATGGTAAGGTTTCAAGGACTATTATTGCCCTGTATCTCGTAAAATATAAGTTTCCAAATGTCAACAAACAAACAACCTATTTATAAATGTTGACTTGTTGTATGTATTTGATTTTAGATTGTTCATTGTTATTTGCTTTCAACAGTTGAATAGGCTCAAGAGAAATTGATCACCTTTTGAATGTTCATTGTTCTAGGACAATCAGTGTTTGATCGTTTAAATCATTGTGTTAAAATTTGCTAATTGTTTGCTTAAAATAAATTCTGTATCTCCAGGTATGGAAGTATTGATTTTTGAACAAACAAAAAAGATTCCTAATAGTGCATTATTTTTGTGCTCATTCTTGAAAATTGATTTGTTTTTATCAATTACTTTTTTTTTTATTGTTTGATTGCATTTATATAACTTAATATCGAACAAAGCATTCAGTAAGAATGTAGTAATCCAACAAAAAAAAATGTGTGTTAAAAAATTAGGTAGGGATTGAGTTTTTAGCTCGACTATTCGCAGAATATGAGAGCTATTGTAGTCACCCTGGCGTCGGCGTTGGCGTTGCAGCTTTTGGTTAAAGTTTTGTGTGCAAATTACTATCAACCTTATATCTCAATAACCATTTATGGTATTGACTTGAAAGTTTATAAATATGTTCAGGGGCATCAGACAACCAAGGTAGATAACTCTTGACTGAATTTAATATGAATTATGGCCCCTTTTTAACTTAGAAATTTTGGTTAAAGTTTTGCATGCAATAGAATATTTGGTTAAAGTTTTGCGTGCAAGCTATTATCTAGTTTGTATCTCAATAAGCATCCATGGTATTGACTTGAAAGTTTATGAATATGTTTAGGGGCATCATACAACCAAGGCAGATAACTCTTGATGGAATATATTACAAATTATGGCCCCTTTTTAACTTAGAAATGTTGGTTAAAGTTTTGCATGCAAGGTACTTTCATGCTTATATCTCAGTATCCAGGCATGGGATTGATTTGAAATATCTTTAATATGTTTAGGAGTATCTTACTATCAAGGTAGATAACTTTTGATGGAATATATTACAAGTTATGGTCCCTTTTTTAACTTAGAAATTTTGGTTAAAGTTTTGCATGCAAGGTACTTTCATGTTTATATCTCAGAGTTAAGGCATGGAATTGATTCGAAACATCTTTAATATGTTTAGGGGTATCATACTATAAAGGAAGATAACACTTGATGGAATAAATTAAAAATTATGACCCCTTTTAACTTAGAATTTGGTTAAATTTTTGCATTCAAGCTTCTATCCAGCTTATATCTCAGAAATTGCTTGTGGAATTGACTAGAAAGTTAAGGAGTGTCTTCAAGGGCATCAGAAAACAGGAGGATAACTTTTGGACTGATGCAAATTATGGCCCTTTTCTAACTTGGATTTTTGGTTTAAGTTTTGCATGCACAGTGTTATTGTGCTTATGTCTCAGTATCTAGGCATGGGATTGATTTTAGACATCAGAAATATATTAAGGTGTATCAGACTATCAAGGTATATCATTTTTGACTATTATTATGTACAGGGAATGTGAAGAATTTAAATAGATTTCATTTGATTTACCAACAAGCATTTTGAATAGTCGAGGGTGCTGTCCTCTGACAGCTCTTGTTTTTTACCTTTTTATTTTAAAGTCCAGAAGTCCAGTCATGACTGAATGAATAATGGAAAACAGCAGTCCCAAAATGGCTGCTAAAAACTTTAGGGTTTGCGGGTTTTTCTAGGAAGGTCGGGTTCAAAACACAGATTTTTTTTTTTTAGCCCTAAGGGTTCATGATAAGGGTTCAAACGATAAACAGCCAGACCAAATGGCAGTGCTGAGGGTATCAGCATGATGGTTCCGTCACACCATCTGTTGATCTTTCAATATATCAAACCTTTGAAGGTTTCTATGAAAATTTAATTCTGATGGTGGTGAGTTTTATTTCTGTTCTAATGTTTATAAGTATATGAGTATATTATTATAAATGTATAATTCTTGTATAATTCAGTTAACCCTTTCCCTCATATAGACTCATTTTGACGCCCTCAATAGGTACCACATAAAGCCTGATCTGCAGAAAGCCACAGTTAAACCTTACCAAATTTAATTATAAAGTCCTCATTTCCAGACCACTGAGGAGCAGCGAACAGCATAAAACCTGATCAGCCTGCGAGTTACTCGCAGGCTGATCTGGTTTTATGTTGTTCGCATAGGTCTTTTCATGGTTTCCTCTGAGGGAAAGGGTTAAGTTTCAGGTTTGCGATATGCATGTTTTAGAAAAAATCTCCCATGATTTCAGAAATAGTGTTATCCGTCTTATGACTACATCATGAAGATCCTACCAGTTGTTGTTCACAGTACTGTTCATACTAAAAATAACTTTATCATGATGTAAAAAAAAATGGCTGTGACAGAATGGTGTATTTAAAACATCATAATCATGATGATGACACAGCAATTATATGTATATACATGTCCTCTTTACTCCTTTTTGAATGAGGAAGAGAACCTTTCTTTTAATTGTGTGTGTGTAGGAGGGGGATGAGTTTGGGAAAAGAGAAATGTTGGGACAACTAGAAATTCGGGAATTTAAAGAAACATTACAAGGAGATAATCTGTTTAAAAAAAATCAAAAAGGCATCACATTGATCCTATTCCACATTTTTGGCTTAAGCCCTATGCCTGTCAATGAAGTACTGCATATTGCCATAAATAGGTCAGTTCTGGCCATGTTTGCTGGTTATTGATTACATTTTCAAAAACTCATTGAATGCAAGTAAAAGTACTCTTGGGAAATTAATTTCTCATAATTAATAATGGCGTCTCAGCTGTTATTAAAACTGATATAATGATTTACTGTAAAAAAAATTTTTTTTTTTTTTTTTTGTAAAATAGCTAAATTATGTTATTTTAATGAAAATGATTTATGAAATTAACTGGGTTTATTATTCCACCAGTAAGAGTCAAAGAATGGTTTGGTAGATTATAGTTTGTAGATGATTGTTTGGTAGATGATGGTTTGTAGACAATTGTTTGGTAAATGATGGTTTGGTTGATGATTGTTTGGGAAATGATGGTTTGGTTGATGATTGTTTGGGAAATGATGGTTTGGTAGATTATGGCTTGTAGATGATTGTTCGGTAAATGGTGGTTTGGTTGATGATTGTTTGGTAAATGATGGTTTGGTTGATGATTGTTTGGGAAATGATGGTTTGGTAGATTATGGTTTGGTTGATGATTGTTTGGTAAATAATGGTATTTCCAGGTCTGGTTGGCCCGGTGTCAGGATAATGTGACTGGCTTTGGTGCCATACCACATGTCTTTGGAATGATACTACAGTGTGGCAGCACTATATGTCTAGATATAGTCTCCAAATGACTGAAATACTTTTGGTGGGATGTTAAACTTTATCTCTCAATAAACAAACAAATAAGAGCTGCAATAGATCAATACAAGGAGTTTGAAAGAAAGGGTAAACAATTAATTGAGCATTTAACCCTTTCCCTCATAGAGGAAACCATGAAAAGACCTATGCGAACAGCATAAAACCAGATTAGCCTGCGAGTAACTCGCAGGCTGATCAGGTTTTATGCTGTTTGCTGCTCCTCAGTGGTCTGGAAATGAGGAATTTGTAATTAAATTTGGTAAGGTTTAACTGTGGTTTTCTGCAGATCAGGCTTATGTGGTACCTATTGAGTGCGTCAAAATGAGTCTATATGAGGGAAAGGGTTAAATACAAGTCTGTATTCGTTTGAATGTCATTGGGGATCAGATAATGAGTGTCTCCATCGGCCAAGTCCCTGTGAGGTTAGTGATACACAATGCAAATTAGAAATAAATGGGGTTATCTGTTGTGCTGTGTGTATGTATTGTAAGGTTGTGCTTACTTTCTGTACCAACATACATGTACATACACTATACCTCATTGTCCCAGTAGCTGAGATGAAACTGCTGTTGAATTCTAAAGAGAGTCCTTGCTTTAAAGCATTCCTTTCATCTAATATCTATTCTTTTGTCGCATATAAACATTGACTGCTTTACAAAAAGCGGTTACAGTCGTGGACTACAAATCTCTCAGTCCCTCACTGCTGTGGGTTCGAATCCCGGTAGGGACTTCGGATTTTTCATGTGAGGAAGCCTTCCAGCTGGCTTGCGGTAGGTCGGTGGTTCTACCCGGGTACCTCTGTGTACTCAGGTTCTTCCTCCACCTGTAATTAGCTGGACGTCGCTATATGATTGAAATACTATTGCAGCGACGGTAAACCCAATATAACAACAACAACAAACAGAGAAGACCTAGATCAGACATCTCCATAAATCATCTTTTATAATATGATTTACTCTTTTCTTGATGATAGATGTGAAGATATGAAGTTTTGATAAATTCTAACAACCTTTGGGAGAAAATATACATGATTTCAATATTTGATTTTCCCCCATATTAGGGGGGGAAAAAGAGAAGAGATTTCATTATAACTGGCATTTATGCGCCTCAGATTTTAGCAGAAAAAACTCAGCTTTAATTGTTTTGAGATATTTCAGATGAAATATTTTGAAAAAGTTATGACTATTTTGTTGTGTCGCCTGCATAGCATGGCAGACACATAGGGATCACTTTGTCCGTCGTCGTCGGCGTCGTCGTCGGTGTCGTCGGCGTCACACTTTCTTGTCCGGAGCATAACTCGAAAAGTATTTGAGGTATCACCTTGAAACTTAAAACATGGATAGATCACATTGAGGTGGAGTGCAGTGCACAAGAATGATAACCTGACTTTCTATTTTCTGAGTTATTCCCTTTGTTGATTTAGTTATTTTTGTCCGGCCACAAAAAGTATTTGAGGTATCACCTTGAAACTTAAAACATGGATAAGTGCATTGTGCAAGAATGATAACTGTTGTATTTTTGGAGTTATTTCCCTTTGTTTATTTTTTTGGATTTAATTCTTGTGTGGTGCATAACTTGTAAAGTATTTGAAGTGTTGCCTTAAACATTTATAGTAGATAGATCTCATTGGTCTGAGTGCAGTACACAAGAATGATAACTCAATAATGATAATGATGACTACAAACTTGCAACATATATATATAATTAACGTCATAAGTGCTTAATGACGTCATAATTTTTCTTACAGTTAATGTTTTGAATTCATAGTCATTCTGACACTCCTCTGATGAAGACTGTATAGTCGAAAGTGCTCGGGAAAATTATTACATATTGCACTGTTTGAATATTTTATTCCCCCCCCCCCCCCCCAAAAAAAATAAAATATATATACATATATGTGTGTGTGTGTGTGTGTGTGATTTGGTGTTATTTTGTACCTCACAAAATAGATTATGCTTTATCAATAATTTGTCAAAAGATCGATTTTCTAGTCAATTCTTTCATCAAACATGCTTAAATGCAGGCGACACAAGTGTTCCGAGGAACACCCACATCTAGTTTTTCCTATCTTTCTTCATTGCGATAATCAGAGAGCTGACTTGGAAAAATGAAATGCTTAGATAAACTTGAGGATAGGGATAAAACCAGTAAGGATATACAGACTTAGTTTGATGCATCAGCAAATGGTGAGAGCAGACCATTTCAGGAGCTGTCTGATCAGAGTCACCTCTGTTTGCCCTTACAATATTGTAGTTAAGATTCTACAAGGTGACTGCACAGCAAAGGAAACTCCTTAGTTTAAATTACCATTTAAAGTTGTTCAGTAAATTAATATTCATTAAGTCATAAATTTTGTATAATTATGATATAATTCATGTTGAAAAGTGTTAAGCCAATCATTTTCCCCCTCTATCTGTTTCTGTTAGTGTAAAAGAACAAACTTTACAGAGGAGACTTGGAAAAACTTGAATTAGGCATGGGGCCTGGAATATTGCTTGGCCTCTTAATAAAGTAGGATATATTCAGTTTGTCACTATTATAAATTATTAAATAATTATATAAAAGGAACTTTTGCAATTTTCAAGCGATAGCCTTGGTTAATTTGAATAAGATGTGTCTGGTAAGCAGCTGGTGATTGGTCAGAAATTAGTGATGGGAGGATGATATAAATAGACTACCTCCAAATTAGAGAGCTCCTTAAAGTAATATACTTTAGATTGTTATGTTTCTGGTTGGAAGCAATAGAGAAGCTATATGCCAAGAGTTGTTATGTGCACTACTATATGGGAAGAAGGATTGGTAAAATCCATAATGATCAATCTATAAGCATACTTGGTGCTATTGGATTTTCTTGCAAATATTGTTGTTCTTCAGCTGTCTTCAGTAGAAAGGAAACTGTTAACGCGAATGAATTTGTGCATGTAATGATGAAAATTAGCATTTTAAATGATATTTGTGTCAAATTTCCTCTAATGCAGAAAAGGAATTTCTTGACATGAGAAACATTTAACATAACTTTTTTCCAAATATATATTTGTAAATTTCCTATAACCTTTTTCTGACTTTTTTTTCAATTTTATTTATTTTAATGTCTTTTTCATTTTAACTCAGTGATTTTGATAAGCTCAAAAAGTTTAGTCAGCTAATATTTATTTGAATTTTCATCCTTGGAATTTATCTCAGCATTCATGCACTTACTAGTACACAAAGATCTAATGTACAGTCAACTCAAATCTTGAATCTGTTTGTTATAGCTAGTTATAACTTAAATTTTTCATACTTTAGTAATCAATTCGTAAAAAATGGTACTGTTATAGCTCCCTTGCTTGGCGCTCAGCATATTAGGGTAGTTGCAGGACTGATTGGCCCAGTGTCAGGATAATGTGACTGGGTGTGGTATCATGCCACATGTCTACGGCGTGATACTGCAGTTTAGCAGCACTATATCTGTCTCAAGTAGACATCGTCTCCAAATGACAGAAATACTGTCAGTGGGACATTAAACCCAATAAACGAACAAACAAATCAGTAATCAATACACCTAATCGATGGTTAGAGATTTGTGAGTTCAATCCCTGGTGGAAACATGACAATGAAAGTTGTTAAGCTGTTACTGCCATCATGTAGCTCCTCTGTTTTGTTAATTGTTGCAGGAAGTTAGATAAGAGACAAAATGATTCCTCATAAGATTGAAATACTAGTGACAGCAGGGGTCATTAAATCCTAAAATTGTTCTGTTTTTTTTGCACGCACCCTGAACTATTGTTTACTTACAATAATGAGCATGTAAGTGGCATTTTTTACCCTAGACTGGTGGTGAGGTTTACTCAGCAAGCACTAATACAACAGCAGTAATGACTTTGAGTTAAAATCTGATGATATCTGTAAAATGAGAATTATTGTATTACTTCCTTGAATTAACCCTTATCTTCATAAAAATGTATTTTAAAGCGAAGGAATTAGGCTCGTATTTCTATCCAAAACCAGTTTCCCATATAATACAAGCTGAATACTTATGTTTTAAAGCAACGGCAAACACAGTAAGGAAGTACCAGTAGATGTCTGGTCAGGACGTCCTTTGTTTGCTCAGTTTCTTCTACACAATCTTAATGATAAATTCATAGTTTCACATTATACCATCATTTAAAAGTACAGAAAATTGATATTCATTGAGTCATTAATTTGTACATGAATATTTTTAAGAGGTAAAGGCCTATTCATATTCATTTCTTTGATTTATGAAACAGGAAGTAGTGGAATTGATAGAGATCTTAGCATATCTCTAAATTCAGGGATTTTTTACACCGAAGGTAAATTGTTAAAAAATCACCCCATACCTATTTTGGATGGGTTTTTCAACGAAAAATTCTGTCCTTTAAATTTATGTTTCAAAGTATTTTGGAAATATAAAATCATCCACATAATTTGGAAAATTTCATCATGGAGTCAATGACTGCGCATTTTGATTTACAGGTTTACAGGGTACCTAGAAAAAGCTCCCCCCCCCACCCAATTATAAAAACCAAGTTTATTCAAAATAGTATAACACACAGTCAAAAATGGAGAACTGTTCCAGACAGGTTAATTAACACACAACCTAATCAAAGCAACATAGCTAATTAATCAGCTAAAGTGATGCTTCCTGTTGATTTTGTATATGACAAAGTGGACCAGAGATCAATGTAGGGGAACAGGTTGGCTGAACCTCTCAGGATCTCATCTCCGATGTTAACAAGTGACTGAAATTGGCTTTTGTCGCCCCCTGATAGAATGATGTAGTAAAGCTTATGTCAAATTGGGATTTTACAGCCGTCAGTGGCCATGGATAAACCAGCCCTATGTCTCATCTTGGCTTGAAAACCAGGAAGCTTTTATTGCATCAGGGATCTTGTCTGACTATAATCAAAAATAAATATACAACTCAATTTTGCTGAACACCATATATTGTCCATTGAAGGCCAGAAGGGCTCATAAGCCTTCTTTTTAGCCCACCTGAGCACATGTGCTCAGGATGAGCTATTAGGATGGTTGAATGTCTGTCTTCTGTCCATCGTCCACAATTAGTTTGTTTACACTCTAGCATCTTCATTTCTTTAGCAATCATCTTCAAACTTTATAGCAATGTTTTTATTATAATTTCTCAGCCAAGTTAGATTATGGCTGATATCAGCCTTAAAGTCAGGAGTAATTATGCCCTTTTAATATAAATAATGCCATATTTTACTTTGTTTACACTCTAGTATCTTCATTTCTTAACCAATCATCTTTAAACTTTATGACAATGTTTATGATCATAATCTCCTTAACAAGTTCGATTATGGCTGATATCAGCCAATTAGTCAGGAGTTATGCCCTTTTAAAAAAAATGCCAGATTTCACTTTGTTTACACTCCAGTATCTTCATTTCTTCAGCAGTGCAGGTAATGAAAACAATGTTTCTCAGGTGAGCCTATGATTATAGGGCCCTCTTGGCCCTCTTGTTATATATGCTGATTGCCCTTTTTGGCTTCCATTGTACAATTGATTATGTTACAAATTATTGTGAAATTTGCTCTTTGCTTATGGTTATCATATCATACTCAAAAACTAAAAATAGAGTCAAAGGAAAGCAAAATCTCAATTTCCTAACTTATGATTCAATTAATTTACATAAACTTACTTTTACAGCATTTCAACTTAAAAAGTAAAATAGGTTGTTGATTCTTGGTGCTTAGCAAACCTAGTTGCTAAAAATATATGATGACTCTAGTACATATGGAATTATGTTAAAAAAATGTGCGTATATATATAAATAAATTTAAAAGAAGTTTTAATTTTCTGTTTTCAAAACCCCTAAGCCTTTCAGAATAGACAACAACAACAAAAACAACAACAATACACACACAAATCAAACAAGCTGTGCAATGATGATTTACTTTTGTGTCTTGTTTTCATCATTTTAAAGTTTGTATGCAACATTTGTTATAGTCACAGCTGTGATAATCTTTACAGCATATCAGAGCAACAGATCAATATTTAGTTGATGTGTGTGAGTCATTTCATAGCAAGCTTTCAATATTTTGAGGCAAGCAGTCATTATTTTCTCAAGAATCATGATTCTTGTTGCTCCTTTAATGTCAGTATTAAGTTATTAACCCTCTTCCGCATATAGACTCATTTTGGTGCATTGGCAAACAGATCTGACTGAGATCAGACAACTCGTCTGATCAGAGTCACTTCTGTTTGCTCATACAGTATCTACATTGTCTGCATGGCAAAGAAAAATACATTGTTATAGTTACAACATACCTTTTAAACTTCTAGCAAATTTATATTCATCAGGTCTTAAATTTGTTCATAAATATTCAAGAGGTCAATAGGTTAAGAACAGCAGCAGGTAAAACAGATCATTCCCCCTATAGTGTTGGGAATTCAGCGAGAGCTCAGTTTTAGACATCACTCAGTTTCATCCAGAGTTGAATACCGGAGTTCTGTAAAGTTTGTCATGTTCTGATACTGTTGTTCTGCAGAAGATTAAGTGCCACTATCATATTGTATGGTGGATGAATCGATCATATGGTACTCAAATATTGTTTTTGGGATCACTTTTCCTTCGTCTGTCTGTCACTCTGTTTGTACATCTGTCTGGTCACACTTTTTCCGTCAGGCTTCAGAAGGTGACACACAAAGTCATGTTCCAAAGAACACTCTTTGTTTTCCTATTCAAGACATGAAGTGATAATAAGATTTTTGAGTTATGACCAAATGAAACTTTGTAAAAATGCTGGTCTTCGTCATCTTATTCAGAATCCAATACGGATTATGTTGGACTATAAACTAGATCATCAAGTCATATGTTATAAAAATACAGTTTACCTCCTAGAGGTCACAATTTTGACCCAATGTTGATGAAACTTTATTCAAATGTATGTCTTTGCCATACCAAGGTCATATTCGAATCCAGGTCAGAATTCTTCACTTAGCGCCTTAAGATGGGCCTCATTGTGCAGTACAGTATACACCGGCAGATTAGGCGCACTTTTTTCCCCAGATAATTCAAGTTTATAGAGGGGGTGCGCCTTATATGATGATATACAGCTTTTCAGGTTTCTTTTTTCAATCACCAAGAAGTGAAAATTACCGGTATACGATCTCAGAAAATGGATATACTGAAAGCCAATGAATACGATAATATGACACAAAGTCTATACGAAACCATGATAAACAATACCAGATTATTGCTTTTGTTCTTATTAGTTATCCTACAGGTATATTTCATGATAAAATGATCTTGAGAAACTGAAATAACTTGATGGAAGCCATTTTCAATATAAACAAATAAGTTTATTTTACGGGACCTCATGATGTATAGAAGAAACTTGACAGGTGGCAATTGTTACGTAATGTTTGTTAGTTGGGAAAATTTTGACAGGTGACAATGGTCCCAAGTGTTAGAGTGCGAGGACACGGTTGAGTAATGTCATGTTATGAAAATGTGTCACCTTTATCCTACCCGTCGTTAATGTAACGGTCTAACGGTAACCTTATGCCATGTGTAAATAAAACGGTTCACCGTATGATTAGCCCGGTGACGTACGGATAGCTTTCGGTCTGTCAAAATGTACGACGGCGCAAATTTCAAAACAAGATTTCGCCGCATACGATACGATAAGTGATTTTTTTTTCAAATAAGTTACCCTGAAAGTTAGGATGCGCCTTATACGTAGCTGCGCCTAATCTGACCGTGTATACGGTAACTGTTGTATGTATAGTACAATAATATGTATACCACAGTCATCCTATCAAAGTTTTCATCATTTCTTTAATAATCTTTTATTAAGTGTACTTTGGACGTTTCCTTTTGTTATGGTTATTGCACATGCTACAATGAAGTCCACTTTGTCTAGATTTTAGATATGATAAATGTATTCCAAGTAAACACAAAATGATGTTTTATTTATAAGTAACTTCACAGAATTATCTATATTTCAATATTTTGTTTAAATTTAAAAAAAAGTTGCAATTTATAAACTGTTTGCATTGCGCTGTTTTTACTGTATTAGAATACATCATATTATGTTCTAAGTACAGGTATTGTTGCTATGGAAACAACATTATTAGATATAAAATGGTGTGTAACAGTCAAGGAATATTTAAATAATGATGAAATCTTCATTTTTTATTTTTAATGATATTTAAGTAAAAATGTGTGCCTATTTATTGTTAATGAGTAAAACACATAAGTTGTTGCTGATTTTCAAACTTTTAAGTGTTTCTATAGCAACACTGATAATTAATTTTATTATCTATTATTGCTATTTATGATATAATAACTACCAGTATGTACATTTACATTATCGTATATACATTATGGATATAAGTTAAATTAACAAAAACATTCTAATGGTTCCAAGTTTTTTGCAGTGTTGCACTGAATGATAAATTGTATACCAGTAGTTGTCATGGAAATTTCTTCATTTAATTGTACATGCATGTTTTAAATTTCCATCTAAAAAGTAAAAAGCTACATCAGCTTAATTTACATGATGTATGTAATAATATATTTGAGTATATACTAAAATACTGCTCCAAATGGAAAAAAGTGATTATGTCATTTGGTTGCTATGGTAACCAAATTAAAAGAAATTTTCAGCAAAATTATTGTTGTTTCAGATAAAACATACCAATTGTACCCTTTCTGAAATTTCATGAATTTCCAACAGAGGGCACATTTTTAGCCTAGTGAATCTAGCTCAAATTAAAATTGGCCGGAATTGAAGTATGATTTATATAGAAGTAGAAGGATGAATTTCGGGACCAGAAAACGTTCATATTTCAGAAGTTTCCAGTTTCAGAAGGTCCAGAATTTGGAAGTTACACTTTACTTTTGTTACCATGGGCCATCTTGCCATAGACTTTGAAGGTTTATAGGAGTCAAGTAAAATTAAGCTTCACCTTTTCCATTCATGGTTAACTCATGCTCACAAACATACTATGTGTGTACTTTTGCATCAACTAAGTCAACCATTCATTGTTCATTTTAGAGTCATCTCCAAATGACTGAAATGCTGTTGGTTGGACGTTAAACCAAACAAATTTGGATTAGTCTGTAAACACTGGAATTTAGGTCCATTTTAAAATCTTAGATTTCGGAAATTTATTTATTCATCAACATCATCAGCCATTTAATGTGCTGTATCCATGTCTCTGGGTTGCATGTTACCCTATTGCTGTCCTCCATTCATCTCTTACAAGGGCTAGAGCTGGACTCAGACTTAGTTGTTTGAGGTCTTCTTTGATGGATGCTTCCCAGGTCTTTTTTGGTCACTCACAGCCACATGGACCTACAACATCCCACTCCCTCCAGGTTTTCTTCACCCAGTTGGAGTCAGGCATTCTCTCCACATGACTGAACCATCTGAGTCTCTTCCTACATAGGATACAGGAGAGGTCCTCCAGTCCGGTCAGATGCTTAAGGTCAGAATCTGATCTTTATAGGTGACTCTCATCCCGCAAGCCTCCTTATCATCAGGTTGTCTGAATGTGACATCCTCTCTGACACTTCCTTTGACAGTGTCCAAGTCTAAGTGCCATATAGCAGAGCACTCCTGACTCTGCTATATGACACTGTGCACCATCCCCTTCATTTTCAAAGATGGACCTTTCGAGGTGAGGAAAGGTGCCAGTTTATGAAACTTGGCCCGACCACTTACCATTGGGATATAAAAAGGCTTGAGTTAGACTAAAGCCTGTGTTGAGAGCCTTTGAGGTTCATGAAGGCCCTCTTCCTTGTTAGATTATAGAACATATTGATAACCATTTTAGATAAGTTATCATTGATTTAATCTAATTAGTAAAATGGTAATATTTCCTTGTGAGATGTTGATGAGGAAATAGGCAGAGAAAGGCCCTAATTGGTATAATGCCACATGTCTTAATTAGGTGCGATATATCCCAGTGAGGTAACACTATATCTGTCACATGAAGACATAGTCCAGAAATGATTGAAATACTGTTGATGGGATTATAAAGACAAGCAAACAAACCAACACAACTTTGATTTAGATCAGATATCCATTGCTCTGTCAGTGGACTTCATCACCGATTTGAGACTCTCTCTGCTTAAGGCAGTCATTATGAAATGTTGATGTGGAGAGAAGATTGCATTTCTCTGAACACTAATAGACTATATTTTATGAATAAGTTGTCAAACTGAAAAGGGTATGTTTCAATTAAGATAGAAGTAAGTTTATTTATTAACATTAGTTTTTCTTGACTGATTCTGTTATAGTCGATGTGACATCTTGAGGATGCATTCTGTCAATGCAAAACTGATCAGCTTGAAAGATGTTCAGAGTTTTATCAAGTTACTTTGCAGCCGTGTTTCAATAGCATGTAGGCAAAATGGTAAGGACAAACACCTGAAATAGAATGTGAAATTTGTGCAGGCTGATCTTGCTCTTCTGAAGTATGTGTTGATATGTGGCAGCCTGTAAGTGGCCTATATATTACTATGATTTGTATAAGTCGATTAGTTATATATATTAGTGAGATTTGTATAAGTTGATTAGTTATATATATTAGTGAGATTTGTATAAGTCGATTAGTTATATATATTAGTGAGATTTGTATAAGTGGATTAGTTATATATATTAGTGAGATTTGTATAAGTCGATTAGTTATATATATTAGTGAGATTTGTATAAGTCGAATTAGTTATATATAAGTGAGATTTGATAGTGATAGTATTATTGTAGATTTATAGTCGAAGTTATATATATGTGAGTTTGTATAGTCGATTAGTATATATATATAGTGAGATTTGTATAGTCGATTAGTCTATATATTAGTGAGTTGTATAATCGATATATTATATAGAGATTGTTAAGTCTATGAGTTATATTATACACACATCATCTGTATAATGTCTCGGTATAAGAATACAACCCTTGGGTTCATTGTCATATGTGAATTGCAAGTTGGTGAAGAGGGATGAAGGTTATGCCTATGGAGAAAGATTTGGGTAGCTTAAGTGGTTGAAGATGTGTCTTGCAAGGGAGGGGTACACATTTTTCTCACCAAGTGCAATGACTTTATTTACAATTTTTGCTGCATGAGTCCTGGGACTTGCCAGGCTAAAACAATATGAGTCCCAATATGGAAAATATGCATACTATGTAAATTTAGATGTATTTTCCCTTACTTTATGCATATGTGAATGCATTGAAATTAAAGTATTGTATCCATAGAAAGACATTGCATCTTGGATATAGTGGTAAAGATTCACTGCAGGTCACTGAAAGGGTTTAAGGTTGATGATAATACTGGTATGTTGTGACAGATAAATCACGGGGATGATAAAGTCCCCTATCTTATCAAAGTTTGTAAATCATATAGATAAACATACATACATGTAGTGTACTGTGTGTTTAGACATCTAGATACACAAAAGGTCTGGCTAATTTATGTGGACATCCCCAATGTAAAGCAAATTCAACAATAATTGACAATGGAGAAGTTATATGTGAAGCTAATTCAGCGTTTGAGCTTCACCCAAAGAATGGTGACAAGAATTTTTCAAATACATAAAATTACAAAATCGATAATTGAAAGACTTTGGTATTCATGACAATCTGCATTTTGTGTTTATTGACCCTGAATAGGATAACTTTATTTCCTGGTTGGCACATGCTCCTAACTTTTTATAGGGAAGTAGGGTTTTGAGGAAATGAGAATTGAAAATAATGATAAGGGACAGTTTAATGTCCTTTGAAATATTATAGAGTCATTTTTAAAGCCACCAAGCGTTCTTGCCACTTCCTCCTTGTGTATGAAATTGTGATTAGGGACATAAATTCTACAGAAACCCCTGTGAGAAACCCCTGTGATTTACCAGTCATACAAGTACTGGTCCAATCCAGGATCTGTTGAGAGGGATTATTATAAGTTGTAAGAACTTGTTTCCCAGTCAACGTAAAATAAATAAGTTTAAACAAAGGACTGGCTTTTTTAAAATCTTCCTGCTATATTTTCATATTTTCTTTTTGCTCTCATGTCTTTGAAATTACCACAGAGAGTATGGGTTTGATGTCATTTCATATTACAGTCTAGATCCTTACAACGTTGTGGACCCTTGTGACTGTCTTTGCAACAAGTGCAGACCAAGATTAGACTCATGAAAAAGATAGCATTTTATATTCTATGGTGTATGATATGTTTTATTATTTCATGAATATTTCATACCCCTTTTAGCAAAAGCTTGGAATTAAAAGAACATTTTCAATTATCCTTTTGTCTTGATATTGCAGTGTGTCTTAAATTGATAAAGATTTAAAATACTGAAGTACAAAGCTGAAACATAAATTCCTAGGAAACAACTTATTTAGTAAATCTCCAGCATGTCTGTAGGAGGCAAAGGACTAACCCTTTACCTCATGAATATTCATGTACAAATTTAGGACTTGATGAAAATTAATTTAGTGAACTTTGAATGGTATATGAAACAATTGATTTTATTAAAAGTTAAGCTATTATGATTGCAGGGTCATCGTTATTGTTGTTGTCATCGTGCA
Source organism: Solen grandis (assembly GCA_021229015.1). Taxonomy (NCBI): domain Eukaryota; kingdom Metazoa; phylum Mollusca; class Bivalvia; order Adapedonta; family Solenidae; genus Solen; species Solen grandis. The sequence goes on from CM037792.1 coordinate 41,792,171, forward strand.
AAAACTTAAATGTAGCCTATTACTCAAAACAGTTTTAACCCTTTCCCTCATGTAGACTCATTTTGACGCACTCAATAGGTACCACATAAAGCCTGATCTGCAGAAAACCACAGTTAAACCTTACCAAATTTAATTATAAAATCCTCATTTCAGACACTGAGAGCAGCGAACAGCATAAAACCTGATCAGCCTGCGAGTTACTCGCAGGCTGATCTGGTTTTATGCTGTTCGCATAGGTCTTTTCATAGTGTCCTCTATGAGGGAAACGGTTAAAAGACAAGTGTTGACTTCTGCATATGGTGCTCTTATACATGTAAGCTTTATTGTTTCACCTGCTTTAAGCAGAGGTGACACATAGGGATCACTTTTCTGTCGTCTTTCTGTCCATCTGTCCGTCACACTTTTTCCATCATGCTTCAGCAGGTGACACATGTGTTCCAGTGAACACTCTTGTGTACACCTAATTACCTCTTCACTTTTCTTTTCTTTTTGGGTCTGTTTTGCATATATTGTTAAAGATGTTGTTTTGCATTCCATATTATAAAGCAGACATATTTTGCCCTTCAGTAGTCTCTATATGGATCTGATAACAATCTGAACCGTAATAGAGACCCTCTGATATTTGTGCAATTATAAATAAAAGATTTCTCTTCTCAGAGATTGTGTTGGTAAAAATGTAATGTCTAGACATATTGTTAATTTTCTGTTACTGGATTAAAGACCAATGTCATGTCTTGACGGTTTACATCTGGAAGATAGATACCTTTGATGGAGTCTTCTCTAGTTTTATGAGGATTGTTTCCTTAAGCTCTTGACTTACTTCTACAGTTGTTTCATGACTCGCCTGATTCTTTATGTTTTTGCGCACCTGTTGATATAGTTATTTGGAAGATTTTTTTTTCATAAACTGTAAAATGGAAAAGGAAATTGGTGACTATTTCGAATTCTAATATATTTTTAGTTTTTATACTAAATGTATTTTCCTTAGCACTGCCAGGCCTTATGCATTCTGGGAATTTAAAAAAAAATGGTCCAATTTATTAAGATTCGGCCCAAAATCCAGATTAGGAGCAAGAAATTCTGGAATCTACTGTTCAATTTGGGAATTTTGCATGATTTTATAAAAAAAATCCCTCTTAGCTGGTACACGGTGTCCCCTGGATTTGCTTATGTTAAGATTTGATTTCCACGTTTAGCCTCATTCTGAATCATTTTACCATTCTGGTGGAAAAGAAAAAGCCTAAAGATACTGAAAATAGTATGCATCTAATTCAAATGCAGAAGTAGCATACTTTTATTTTTGTATTTAACTTGTACAAGCATAATGGAACCATTCCTTCTCACTTCAAATTCAATTTCTTATATAAAAAATAAAAACAGAATATGTTTTCTGTGTGTTACTATAGAAACAGAGGAGAAGGAGATAGAGGTGCTGACCAAACTCAAGGAGACAGTTGACAAACAGCGTGAGGAACTAAGGAAGTACAGCCGTGAGGTGAAACAGAAGCAGGTGGACATTGAGGCGGTAGGTCCAAAATTTTCTGAGGTGTCATTTTCTTCTTACTTATTTTGTTCTGCCTCTTTTTCTCTTTCTTCTCCATCATCATCATCATCATCATCATCATCATCATCATCATCATCATCATCTTCTATTAATCTACTACTATTTCTTTGTTTTGTCTCAAATAAACAGGTAAGAAGTCAATCAGTTTCATTTTATCTTTTCCTTACCTTTCTGTATACTGCTGGTAAATTTTGAGGGAAATTACCTGTGCAACCTTACAGTAGAAAACAGATCTGCCTATTGGTTTAACAGGGTTTAAAAAGTATATTCAACAGGTAATGGGTTTAAATTATGTAAACACTTTCCTAGAATGATGGAAAGATAAATAACAAATTATAATAAGTAAACATTTTATTCAGATATGTTTATATATACATGTATATTTCAGATTCTAAAAAAAGTCCATCATACATGGAGTTTGATTATTTTTAGGGCTTTAATACACTGACAACAACTATAAAAAAATACCTCTGTAAACTGGACACCCATCTAGTCTGGACATAGGTTTGCTCTTTAGCCCCTTACCTCATTAATACTTATATACAAACTTATGACTTAATGAATAATTAATTTACTGAATTGTAAATGGTCTATGAAACAACAGATTTTTCTTTGTTCTGCAGATTGTAGAATCTGAGCTACAATATGTTGTGAGGAAACAGAAGAGACCCTGATCTGGGTCTTTGTGTTTGAAATTGCATCAAAATGAGTCCATATGAGTTCAGGGGATAAGTGTATTCAGATGAGTTCACTCAGGATGTAGGACTCCTGGTTGAAGGGCCCCGGCCCCTATTTCCTAGATTTAATTATATCTTTAATCAAATTTTCTCTTTCATAGTTACAAGCACAATCAGAGAGGCTGGTGAAGATCAACATAGAACTGCGACGGAAGAACCAGACCCACCGGAAGCATGCGCGAACCCTGTACAGCGACAAGGCATCTCTGGAGGCTCAGTTGGCAGAGAAAGAACAGCAAGTCAGTCATGTAAGTTTTGGTAGAGTGACTGTGGCCTAAAGGTTTGTGGGTACAATCCTCAGCATTTTGATTTCTTATTTTGACGCTATTCCAGGGTTTGGCATTAACTTTTTTGAGAGCCGGACCAGTGGTCCAGTAACTTAGAAAACCTACTAGACCTGACCCAAACTGAACTAGACCAAATCATAAAACTCATCATACTTAGATCAATATACTTACTTTGGAATACCTAACAGTGTTTTTTTTTTTTTCCAAAGTCCATGTAGGTACAAACAGATGATTACCATTAGAAATGAATAAAGGTCTACAAAGATAATACTAGAATTACTGTTGTGTTACATGCTTTTTATTAACATTGCATGAACATCTTGATTGTACTTACATGGATAAACCTCATTTATGTGTCTGGATAATGTCTACTATTTAATGATTTTAAAGCATTTCCATTTAAAGCAAAACGATCTGTTTTGTGTCAACTATGCATAGTTTCTTTGATTTTCGTTCATACTCTCATTTTTTTTGTCGGATGAAAAGAATGTTTGACATTTTTGTATTGGTTGCAAACTGCTGTAAAAACAAACCGTAAAAAGATTAGTGTTCCTGCCTTAACTTGCATCTCTCACAGTTTGAAAGTTTCATTAACATTATAAAATGAAAAGTTAGATGAAGAAATCAGCTTGCTTAGTATTACAACATTGAACATTTGGCAAGTGTGTGTGGAAAAAGCCTTGTTCTGAAAACCACCAGTGAGTGAACGTGTCAAGGTTGTTACTAAATATGTGCTAAATATAGCACACATGGGTTTCCCAAGATACTGTTATGACAAGGGTCAATAGTTTGACCATTACAATTATTTTTGTGCTGTTGATTGGTTAATAGACAGATTTTCGGTGAACTTTGACCGATTTAGAACACGACCAGTCGGTCTTGTTAGCCTAGGACTTCACTAGACCGGACCATCGATCTACTAGTGAATGTTATTCGTCTGGCTTTAATGTCGAACCATGACTTCAAAATTTGTAATGTGTAACTTGACTCTTCCAATGTAGCACTTACCATGGCATCTGCTTTGGCTAAAGTTTTTTTTGAAAGGTTAAGATTTTGTAAACTATTAAAGATATTTTTACTTTCTTATTAAATATTACAAGGTGAATAATTCTGAATAAGTCATATAACTCTGTCAGCCTTTATTTCATAGTTATGCCCCTTTTAAACTTAGAAAATTCAGGTTTAAGTTTTTGCCTGTATTGGATATCACCCCAATCAAACTGGAAACTTCGCACATGGGTTTGAGTCATTGGTCAAGGCTCACTGTGCAAGGTCAGATGACTATAACCTGTTTTTACAAATTTATCTCCCCTTTTTGGACTTAGACATTTTGGTTAAATTTTTGCATGCAGCATACTATTACATTTATTTCTCAGCAATCAGTTTTTGGATTGATGTCAAACTTCATTCATAAAGGAGTTCAGGTGCATCAAACAATCAAGTTTGGTAACTCTTGGCTGAATTTATTTCAAGTTATGGCCACTTTTCAACTTTTAAAATTTTTGTTAAAGTTTTGCGTGCAAGCACTATCAAAGCTATGTCTCCTAAGCCATTGCATGTATTGGATTGAAACTTTACTCATGTTTTCCCGGTTCTTCCCACTGGCTTTTGCAGACATTTTGGTATAGTGGGACAATATTAGTGAATGGGACTTGTCTTCAGAGTTAGAAGACAGAAGAACAAATAAAATATTACTCATTCCGGTTTATGAGAAACATTCCAGAAAAGAAAATAAGACAGTTGTAGATATATTGAAAGTCTGCCTATTGAAAAATATTTGATATGAAGTGCGTACAGAAAAATATTTAATTTTACACCCAGTCGTTTATACCTGTTTTCCAAAAATATCTTTTCTTTAGTTGTACATTTTTGTTTCTGATAAAGTCTGTATAAAATGAACATAATTTTGTGCATAAAATGATTGATGATGCAAAGAACTAGGTGACCTGATGGAAACTAGTATTGCAGGAGACACAAATAAACAGCCCTGCAATGCACGATTGAAGTCACATGAAAGATAATGCTCATGCTGTGAAGTGTACTGTATCTTAATACCCGTCTTTCTATAGGGTTTTTTTCCTTTTTATCAGAGGTTATTCATAGGCATTTTTCTCCCTTCTAACAATTTCTTCAAATTCATGTTATTTTCCCTTTAGAGTAGAATTTTTATTTTTCTAAAATGAACAAGATGGCAGCCCCCCACCAACCCTGCCCTGCCTTGCCTTCAAATAGATATTTTATGAAGACCCCTATACCATCATCTTCATGTATACAGATACATTGGATATTTAAAACTTCAAAAAACATCTTGAATATTTATTTAGAGAATTAAAATATGATGCTAATAAATTTATGGGTTCTCTTTTAATTAATTTAAGTTGCATTTTATTTTCAGTTTATTAATTATCAGTAAATTGGTATTTTAAGGGCATTTTGAATGAAATGTAAATTTTCTGTTCGCGGCATATTTAAAATCAATTTATTGATAATTATCTGAACAAAGTGTCAGAAGTTGAACATAATCGTTCAATACAGGGAAGAATTTTATATAAACAGGTCTGGTTTTATATAACCTGCCTCACAAGCATTTAAAAACAAACCTACATTTTTGATTATGTGACCTATAAATAGACATATGTCTGTATGTTGAGTAACAGTCACATGCCAGATAATGACCAATTGTCAGTCTCAATGTGATGTCATAGTGACATCAGGCCTGAAACTAATGGCAGAAGAATACTTAGGGAATGGAGACATGGAACATGGAAAAGGTCAATTAATATTGTCAATTAATATAGCAGTTACAGTATGATGATACTGGTATTTATCCCAGTCCAGACCTGACCTAGGTGATAATTCACCTCACCTGCATATTTACATGGATTCAGAACATACCATGTTACTCAGATTAAGCATCCATTGAGCATTGAAATTTTCCCTCAGTAAACTCAGGTTGCAGGATAAGCCTTGGATAAATGTCCCTCTTATTCACTTGCTCAGAACTGTTATTTTATGCAAGTAAGGCTGCATACTAAATGTAAGTTAACATCATATATATAGTCAAAGTAAATACACATCATAATTATATAGCCAAAGTAAGAAAACATCCTATATAGTCAAAGTAGGCAAACATCCTGTATAGTCAAAGTAGGCAAACATCCTGTATAGTCAAAGTAGGCAAACATCCTGTATAGTCAAAGTAGGCAAACATCCTGTATAGTCAAAGTAGGCAAACATCCTGTATAGTCAAAGTAGGCAAACATCCTGTATAGTCAAAGTAGACAAACATCCTGTATAGTCAAAGTAGGCAAACATCCTGTATAGTCAAAGTAGGCAAACATCCTGTATAGTCAAAGTAGGCAAACATCCTATATAGTCACAGTAGGTAAACATCCTATATAGTCAAAGTAGGCAAACATCCTATATAGTCACAGTAGGCAAACATCCTATATGCACAAAATAGGCAAACATCCTGTATAGTCAAAGTAGGCAAACATCCTGTATAGTCAAAGTAGGCAAACATCCTGTATACTCAAAGTAGGCAACGTCCTGTATAGTCATATTAGGCAAACATCCTGTATAGTCAAAGTAGGCAAACATCCTGTATAGTCAAAGTAGGCAAACATCCTGTATAGTCAAAGTAGGCAAACATCCTGTATAGTCAAAGTAGGCAAACATCCTGTATAGTCAAAGTAGGCAAACATCCTGTATAGTCAAAGTAGGCAAACATCCTGTATAGTCAAAGTAGGCAAACATCCTGTCTAGTCAAAGTAGGCAACGTCCTGTATAGTCAAAGTAGGCAAACATCCTGTCTAGTCAAAGTAGGCAAACATCCTACATAATCAAAGTAGGCAAACATCCTACATAATCAAAGTTGGTAAACATCCTATATACTCAAAGTTGGCAAACATCTTTTATAGTCAAAATAGGCAAATAAGGCTGCAAAACACCAATAATCAGTGTTGGCAAAGAATGCTTTGTATTCAATACAGGTAAATGTTGCTATGTTGATCAACTCTTCTTTTTATGATTCCAGGTAAAGGAATTGTTGAAAGAGCAAGAAACTGTTGAAGAGAAAGCAGTTGAGACAACTAAAATACTGAATGTATGTATTTGTATTCCTGCTGTTTTTGCATAATTAGTATCAAATTTATTTCATCATGTGAAATTGTATGCTAATAAGTACAACAATGGAAAATGTACCTTAACCCTTTCCCTCATAGAGGACACCATGAAAAGACCTATGCGAACAGCATAAAACCAGATCAGCCTGCGAGTAACTCGCAGGCTGATCAGGTTTTATGCTGTTCGCTGCTCCTCAGTGGTCTGGAAATGAGGATTTTGTAATTAAATTTGGTATGGTTTAACTGTGGTTTTCTGCAGATCAGGCTTTATGTGGTACCTATTGAGTGCGTCAAAATGAGTCTATATGAGGGAAAGGGTTAAACCTTTTACCTCATGAATATTCATTTACAGCATAATGACCTCATGAATATTAATTTATATAACTTTAAATGGTATATGAACCAATGGAATTTTATTGCTGTGATGACTTGTGTAGCATCTGATGAGCAAACAGAGGGGTCTGCTCTGTTTGCCAAACTGTTGAATTATTGATATGAGTAAAGGGTATATGTATAAATTAGCATATATTAATTAATAGCTGCACATATCACTTAAGTTTACTTCCTTTTTAGCTGACCAGAGCACCATGTGCTTGAGGTGAGGTGTTGTGATCATTGAATGTTGTCAACAATTTGCTTTAAGTGACATTTTCTTCTCTAAAGCCAGTGATGAGAGTTTAGTTAAATTTTGCACAAGTGATAACCACATGCCCCCCAAATGTGATGACTAAAACAAAGTTAATCCCTTCAAAAAATGATGCACTCTGTGGGAGTGCTAGTTACCTTAAATAATCTATGAAGAAAATGTTTAGTATTCTTTTCTGGAACCAATGGTCAGATTTAATATTTGTTTGCACAATGATTTTCTCATAGCTCATTGCTGAAACAAGGATGATTTTTTAAAAATGGGGCTTTCAGGGAAAATGGCTTGTCCTATGGGAATATGATGTGGGTTATCAATTAAAATCACAAGGGACCTCTATTGTTTATTAAGGCTGATGCTTTTCAGATGAGCAGTCTAGAGCCACTATGGCCCTCTTGTCTGTTTTTGTCGCTAGGGAAATGTTGCCTAGGTGATACCATATAGAATATGTTACAGGATGTGACCTCCTCCCAGCCAGTAGAGGGAGCCACAGTGCTGCTGACTGGAGAGGGGAGTGTGGAGGGTGGCATACATACTGATGAGGATGACACGGAACAGCTGGTCTCCAAACTGGGCAGCATAGGCAAGATCATCTGGGATAAACAGGTAGGCTGGTGCAACATATCTCAGAAAAACTTAAAGGCCAATTATTTCCCATGCGGATACACTTTTCATGAAAAAGAAAATATGAAATGACATTGACATATTGTAGACTTACACAAATGTTACATAATGTGCAAATATCTGCTGTAAATAACAGTTATACAAATTGAAAATATTGATCAAATCTCACGGGGCCACCATGGCCGAAGGGTAAAGTCGCTGACTTTAATACTCACTCAGACCCCCACTGCGTGGGTTCGAATCCCGGCAGGGTATTGGATTTTCATGTGAGGAAGCCTTCCAGCTGGCTTGCGGTAGGTCGGTGGTTCTACCCGGATGCCTCAGTGTATTCGGGGTCTTCCTTCACCTGCAATTAGCTGGACATCGCTATATGACTGAAACACTGTCGAAGCAACGGTAAACTCAAATAGTCAAGTCAAATCTCACCATTTAGAAGTTTGTATGGATATCAAAATATTCTCATTGTTTACATTTTGCATTTGGGAGTATTTCCGAAGATGGTCCTTAATCGGAAATATTTGAATTTGAAAAACCATTGGTGAATCACAATTTGTTTACCTGCTACATCATCAATTTTATGTACTCGCGATTAGTTATAGAAGGTGTTCAGAAAACGTCAGAAAATTGACGATGATATGAGGAATATGCAAATCAGGAATTTTTGTAATCAATTGAATGATCTTTAGTAAAAGATTCTTTTATGTACCAATTGCATATCTTAACAAATCTGTAATACAGATTTTGCTTTTCTGCCTGTAGAATATACACTGCTTTCAGAAGAATAATGGGCCTTTAACCCTTTCCCTCATAGAGGACACCATGAAAAGACCTATGCGAACAGCATAAAACAGATCAGCCTGCGAGTAACTCGCAGGCTGATCAGGTTTTATGCTGTTCACTGCTCCTCAGTGGTCTGGAAATGAGGATTTTGTAATTAAATTTGTTAAGGTTTAACTGTGGTTTTCTGCAGATCAGGCTTTATGTGGTACCTATTGAGTGCGTCAAAATGAGGGAAGAAGGTCTATATGAGGGAAAGGGTAAACCAGTCAATATGACACCAAAACAGGCTTATTCTCAAATATTTGTTGAAGGTTATAGAATAAAAGTAACTGTTGGATGCAAGGTTCATATATATCTTTTCTTGCCGAAGTTTTACACAGTGTTTCATTGGTTAACCCTTTCCCTCATATAGACTCATTTTGATGCACTCAATAGGTACCACATAAAGCCTGATCTGAAGAAAACCACAGTTAATTCTTACCAAATTTAATTATAAAGTCCTCATTTCCAGACCACAGAGGAGCAGAGAACAGCATAAAACCTGATCACCCTGCGAGTTACTCGCAGGCTGATCTGGTTTTATGTTGTTCGCTTAGGTCTTTTCATGGTTTCCTCTATGAGGGAAAGGGCTAAACTGTTGTCAGTATTTGAGGCAATCTGGGTCACAATGATTTAAGACCTGGTCAGTCTACAGGGTTTCATCTCTGCATCAGAGAGGTAAAGGAAACACTGAAAAACATGATCAGACAGAAAGACATTTTATTTGTTTAGCAACCACCAGCGCTAAGCTACCCTTTTCCCTTGTTCTTTTGATTGACCACTTAAAACTGGTATGACTTCATTAAAAAAGCAGATTTAACAAAAGTGAATTCAAGTTGATGTTGAGAGATACAAGTTTAAATGAAACTTCCTTGAGCAGGATCCTAACCGTCCAAGATTTACACTGAATGAGTTACGGACAGTGCTGATGGAGAGGAACGAGCTTAAGGCTCAGCTGCTGGAAGTGGAGGAGGAGCTGGACACTCTCAAGTGCAAGTAAGTCAGTGGTTGCATAGCAACCTGATTTGCCTAGTTACCAAGGGGAAATATTTGATTCGCAACATGATTTGCCTTGTTTCGGAGGTTAGATGTACGCTAAGCATCCCGATTTGTTTAGTTTCCCAAGGTCAGATGGTTGCTTGGCAGGATTGCTCGTCTACCAAGGTTTGCCCAGTTTCCAAAACCAGATGAATACCTAGCAACCTTATTTGATTTTGGAGGATGTCTGACAGCAGATTTGCATTTTTACAGTGTTATGCTGTTAAACTCCATTTGCTAGAAAATAGATGCGTTGACTAATAGATTGCTAGAAAATGAAGGACTGGAGAGTTAGTTGTGCATATATAACAGGTTTGTTTGGGTGCTTAATAGGAATAGTAGTGGTTTTGGGGGTAAGGGTAGTAGTTTTGATGGCTTAGTGCATGTAAGTAATTGCTCCACAACCATAGTTTTTAAATTCAGACTGTAGTGCAAAGTATGTAGTTTCCCATAAACATATTCATACTCTGTTACTATGATTTAAGTGTGAGGGCCATTTCTGCATAATAGCATGACTGCTGATGCAGGCTTGGAAAATAGACCAGGTACTTTTTAGGTTGAATATTCTTAAAATGGAATCTAGTGGTTTGTGACTCTATCAGCATGGTAATTAAGTCAGAGGATTTATTTAGATACATTAAAGTGATGTTTGGAATCAAGATAGATCATGTGCTGCCTGTTCTCAAAGTGGTATTTTTTTTTCTTAAATTTTGTGGGCTCAGTGCAAAAGGGGTCATAACCTATATATATATTAAAGAAGAAGTTAAGACCCTTTTGCGCCGAGCCCTTGTTATGTGGATTCAAGTGATTATGGGTTTTAATGAAAGTTTATTAATTCAAGTTGTATTCATGATAGCTTTGAATGTCTGATAGTAAGTGTTACATGCACTTATTCAGCATTCCTATTTACCCCCTGAAGAGGGTATTTACCCACAAAAGTGGTCATTTACCCCCAAAACTGTAGGGACCCTCTATATGCAGGGGTACAAAGTAAAGGAAAAATAGCATTTGTACTCTTCTGTCAAAACTCAGTAGGCACACTGTTATTGTTTTGAAGGCAGCAGTTTATTTTAAGAATTAACCAGAAGCTGATGATTGGGATTGATTTTCAGGATGATAGAGTCAAGGTCATGGTCACTTTTACTAAAAATAGATTTTTTGTTCCTGTTAAATAATTTCTGTTAGGAGTGAGATATGATGATCAGATTTAGTAGATAGATACCTTATGGGAAGAGGAAGATTGGGATTGATTTCAGGTCAGTAGGGTCAAGGTCACTGTTACTAAAACAGATTTTTAGAAAATAGTTTTGCCTGCCTGGGTAACACTTGAAAATGTGGTTTTGCATCACTTGACACGATTCTGGTATAAATTATTGTAAGGCAAAAAAAGTCTTTCTTTCAATGACCTAAATATTTTGTTCATTCCCAAATTTTTCGTAGACTGCCATTTATTAATTTCTTTGACATATTTGAAATTAAAGATTCAAAATATCTTTGCAAATTCATTGCAGAACTTATTTCTATCCCACCTCACCCCTTTCCTCCTGCTAAGATTTTAACTTTAATGCAAAACTGCAGAAATCTGTTTAGAACCTAGTCCCACATTCTCCTGTATCCTTATCCTCTCCCAAACTGCTTGCTAGAAAATTTGAACAGTTTTGCTTTTATATTTTGCACAGTTAGGTTCATTTATTAGTAGACCAACTACTCATTTTCAAAATTCTAACAATGCAAATTCCTTGAAGATTCACTGCATGAATTAAAGTAATGTTTCATTTTAGGTTGTACGTTGGAATTTTTTTTGCAGGATAGCTTCACAGATCTGTGGCACTATTAGATATGTATAAGCCCAAATATCATCCACATTTCATAGGTTAGGTTTGACTTAAATGTGTTTGATCTTGTATTGTAGATATGCTCAACAAAATCTTAATGATGACTTTGTCATGATGTAAGTAGATTCTGGACCCCAATCCTTCTTGTGTATGGGCCATGCCCCCTTTGTGAAATAGCTTTGTTGTGCCCTTATCTACAGAATAAATGGAAATTGTCAAAACATTGTGGAAGTGGAAACATCAGATCAATGTTGCCAACCCTTAATTCTTTATTTTTTTTTATATTGGTTATTATATTTCATTGCAGTGATGTGCCTAGATTTTATTGGAGATCTAGCCAAACTTCAAAGTAAGTTGTAATAGGGTAGGGAGGTTTTAAGCAAAGCTCCAAAGTCAGAGTCTATTATATGGAAGAGAGATTTCTTGACTAATTACAAAGTAATTCGCTTACAGTATTCTCACACTCCACACTCTTCAATGTAACTGTATACATATTGCGTCTTAGCAAAGGACTATGTTGTCAAGCTTTGCCTTGAGTATAACTATAGAAATAATGGCAGTAAAGCACCATTGCTTGGCATGTGTCATTTAAGTGTAGACCTAGGACTGATTGACCGGGTAATCAAGATCAGGTGTGGTATCATGCCACTTGTATTTGGTATGACATTACTGGGTTGCGTGATGGCACTACTGAAACAGAAAATGTCACCAAATTTAAAAAAAACAAAACAACATCAGATGACTATCAAAGTCCCATGTAATGGTGTAACAGTGATTATTTTTATACGTCACCTTGTAAATAATTATATTCAATGTCTAGGCTCAACACTGATGAAGCATGGCCTGGAATCTTGACTGTTGTGTTGTTTGTCTCTCTTGTTTCCCTTCCACGCTTTTTTTTGTTCTGGTCAAACTCTTTAAAAAAGACATTAAATGACATTACCAACTTGTTTCAAACAAAAAGGTCTGTAAAATTTGCGATTTTTTAGCTCGACTATTCGAAGAATATGAGAGCTATTGTAGTCGCCCTGGCGTCGGTGTTGGCGTTGCAGCTTTTGGTTAAAGTTTTGCGTGCAAGTTACTATCAACCTTATATCTCAATAACCATTTATGGTATTGACTTGAAAGTTAATAAATATGTTCAGGGGCATCAGACAACCAAGGTAGATAACTCTTGATGGAATTTAATATGAATTATGGCCCCTTTTTAACTTAGAAATTTTGGTTAAAGTTTTGCATGCAATAGAATATTTGGTTAATGTTTTGCGTGCAAGCTACTATCTAGTTTGTATCTCAATAACCATTCATGGTATTGACTTGAAAGTTTATGAATATGTTTAGGGGCATCAGACAACCAAGGTATATAACTCTTGATGGAATATATTACAAATTATGGCCCTTTTTAACTTAGAAATTTTGGTTAAAGTTTTTGCATGCAAGTACTTATGCTTATATCTCAGTATCCAGGCATGGGATTGATTTGAAACATCTTTAATTAGGGGTATCTATTTCTTCTTTTTAACTTAGAAATTTTGGTTAAAGTTTTGCATGCAAGGTACTTTCATGCTAATATCTCAGTATCCAGGCATGGGATTGATTTGAAACATCTTTAATATGTTTAGGGGTATCATACTTTCATGGTAGATAACTATTGATAGAATATGTTACAAATTATGGCCCCTTTTTAACTTAGAAATTTTGGTTAAAGTTTTGCATGCAAGGTACTTTCATGCTAATATCTCAGTATCCAGGCATGGGATTGATTTGAAACATCTTTATTATGTTAAGGGGTATCATACTTTCGTGGTAGATAACTATTGATAGAATATGTTACAAATTATGGCCCCTTTTTAACTTAAAAATTTTGGTTAAAGTTTTGCATGCAAAGTACTTTCATGCTAATATCTCAGTATCCAGGCATGCGATTGATTGGAAACATCTTTAATATGTTTAGGGGTATCATACTTTCATGGTAGATAACTCTTAATGGAATATGTTACAAATTATTCCCTTTTTTAACTTAGAAATTTTGGTTAAAGTTTTGCATGCAAGACGTGAAGTTACTTTCATGCTAATATCTCAGTATCCAGGCATGCGATTGATTTTAAACATCTTTAAAATATTTAGGAGTATCATACTATCAAGGTAGATAACTTTTGATGGAATATATTACAAGTTATGACCCCCTTTTAACTTAGAATTTTGGTTAAATTTTTGCATTCAAGCTACTATCCAGCTTATATCTCAGAAATTGCTTGTGGAATTGAGTAGAAAGTTAAGGAGTGTCTTCAGGGGCAAAAAACTAAGGAGGATAACTTTTGGACTGAATTTTATACAAATTATGGCCCTTTTCTAACTTGGATTTTTGGTTAAAGTTTTGCATGCACAGTGTTTTTGTGCTTATGTCTCAGTAACTAGGCATGGGATTGATTTTAGACATCATAAAAATATTAAGGGGTATCAGACTATCAAGGTATTTCATTTTTCACTATTATTATGTACAGGGTATGTGAAAGGCAAGAATTTAAATAGATTTCATTTGATTTACTAACAAGCATTTTGAATAGTCGAGCGTGCTGTCCTCTGACAGCTCTTGTTTTTTAAGTGAACATTTTCACCAGTAAACTACTTTGGTGTTAAATTAGAGCATGTCAAAATAAAGTTTTCTGAATGAATATAATCATTAGTGATATCCCTTTTATTTTTTCATTTTTTGTTGTTGTAAAGTTAATATTATTTAGAATGAAATTACTTTCTTGAATGTTTTGTCTTGAAAGAAAAGTTGTATCCCTCTCATTTTGCAGAAATAATCAGGTTTCATTAGTGTCAGTTTCAAATATTTCTCTCAAATGAACACAAGACTGATTTTGTAAGTGGGGATGGACATCAGGCATCAAAGATTTTTTGAACTTATTTAGAAATTCAGATCTAAATACTAAAATATGTTAGAATTTATTTGAAATTCTGATCTAGCTATATAAATATAATATCATGTTGTCTGCATGAACTCAGCTGTTTAAATTTTTGCATCTTTTTTTTTCCCTTTGAAGAAACTTTCTTAAGCTTGGTGCAAAATTGTTGTGACTTTTTCATTTATTAATATACATTTACCATAGTTTTGCAATAAGACATCCTAATGCTTTCAATCTATAGTTAGTCAATATAAAATGTGCCATACGTGTTCACTATTATGAATTTAGCAGTATACATTTATAATTTCCTGCTTTCTGTTTTATTTACTTGATTGCTTATCATATAAAAAGATCAGCTCATACCATAAAAAATGAGAAAATAAATTCCTTTTATGTGTTGAAATTATGTGTAAATCACATTTTCTCTTTATAGAAAAGTAAATGATGAGTTTGACGATGAGTTTCTAATAATGTAAGTAATGGATAATCAGCCCTCCTGAAAATCAACTTAAACTAGACACCTTCCTAATATACCAGACTTTGATGCCAGTAACACTAACAGGACTGCTAGATTTATATACTATTATATAGTATCCTACAAGTACTACATGTACAGGCTGATACCCTGCTGCTGCTGAAGCTAAGTTAGTGAGTCTCAGCCAACTAAACTTTCAGATATTGCAGTGCAATTGATTAGTATTTGAATATATTCGTTATCAGACTAATGGCACTAGTAAAAAGGCTGATACAGAATTGGTAGTGCTTATCCTTGCACTTTTTTCTAGCACTTCCGATACATTAAAACCTCATTAAAATCCCATTAAAACCCCATTTAATGCCAAGCCTACTTGATTACCTTAAAAGTTATCGAAATTGCTTTCAACTTTTGTAACTTGGCTAAAATATTGTATAAGCATTTTCCTGTTGTACTTGCCCTACCTCTTAGCCTGTTTTTCAATTCCTTTAATATGTTCATGAAAATTCCAGACTTAACTTATTGGCAGTTAGTTGTTAAGTGAAAGAAAACTGATCAAGGTTAGTTATAATGTAAATTAATCATTATAAGCACATTGTAGGTTTAGAGTGTTGGAGAATGGAGAAAATAACTTTAACATGAAGGTAGATTTAGGTTTTCTCCCACGTCTTTCGAATTATGTCTTGCCTTTTATTTCCAATATGAATATACATTGTAAAATCTCTTAAAACTATTTTACTTTTAATAAAACTATTTCTGAAATATATTTTGTGTGTGCTTATTTTGGGTTTTGGAAGATGTACCCCCTTTTAGATTCTAATTAACTTTCTCTGAATTCTTTCTGCATAGATCTAGTCAATAGTTAGTGTAGCTTTGCTCAAATATGGAAAGTTTTCTCTGGTTTCATATTTTACTGTAGTGAGCTTACATGTATAATATTTTGTCTATATATAGTCAGTTATTGAAGTAGTATTTTTTAAGTATAAACATTTTTTTTGAATTTCTAATTTTTAATTATTGAACCATGTTCTTTTGATTTCAGCATTTTTTATTTATCCCGAATTTATTAAAAAGAAGATGAAGAAAACTATAAGAAAAATTTCAGATTAAACAGTTCTTAATGTAGTTATATAGTAGAACTTTCCATTCTTTAAAATGTCACATAACACCTTGTGTTCATTTGCATTTAATATCACATTTTACAGAGGACCTTTCCAATGTTTACATATATATGTAAATTAAATGACCAAATTATCCAATAGCTGCCCAGGGATTTCATGTGCTCAGTGGTTGACATAGTGTTTACATAAAAGGACTCAAAGGTTTTGTTTGTGTTATTATTCATGAGCATGACATGGATGTTCTCCCAACAAAAGGTGGAGGTGGGGTTGGATTTTTTTTTTAGCAATAACTTGAAAGGTCCATACAGCTTATACCCACAGCCGCTTGTTAACTTTGCTCCAGATATGTTAATCCATGTCTAACCACCTTAAAATCAGATCAGCAAGCAATACATTGACAGTGTGATAAGGTTTTATACTTTTATCTTTATATTTTAATGTATTTTTATGGATGTCAATCTCACTTAAGCAAACATGCTGATCTGGTTTTTTATTGGTTCTAAAAACAAATGCCAATGTTGCCTTGAATAGAGAAAGTGTTTAAGATAGTCACATGTTTTAATATCTTTATAACTTTTTGTCTCTTTTTCTCCTTACTTTGCCCTCTCTAGAGATGAAAACACGAATGCCCTCTCGGAGGAGATGAACAATGTAGAGGATGAGGATGAGTAAGTATCTGACAGTCGTGTAAAAGTTAGTCTGGCACCGGTGACTACTTCTTTTAGATATTAAAACTACTAAAATTACTATGGGTAAAGTTGGTGTCTTTTTAGTGTGTGTGTGTGTTTTGATAGACTGGAGGGGAGGGATGGGGGTTCCACTTAAAATTGATCAGTTATGACATTTTGGATTACCGTAGGTCAGCATGAATTGTTTGGTCCCTGGTAGTTACATATTAATTAAAAAAAATACTTCTGATATATTTCCCTTGCTTCAGCTTGGCACTTAGCTGACAGCAGATAAGGATAAATTGGCCCAGTGTCGGGATGACAAGCAATCTTGCTACTTGCCTGTGGTTTCATAATGCAGTGAGGTAGCACTATATCGGTTATCATCTGTCTCATGAAAGCATTGTCCACAAATGACTGAAATACTGACCATGTGATGTTAAACCCTGTCAAACAGTCAAATGTAACACCATGTTAGAACCAGATTAGACAGAAATGAATTTTCAGTCTGATCAGGTTTCTACTGTCTTTATCCTGAAGGTATTGATGATGAGTGAATGTGAACAATATAAAACCTTATCAGCTTGCAGATTGCTCTCTGACTGGTGTTATGCTGTTGATACAGTTCATTCTCCTGATAATCTCCTTTAGAAAAAGAAGAGGAAGCTTTGTAGATATTAACTAGAAGTCTTGGCATTTATTATTGTAACAATGGTTTGCCACAAATGTACATGCTTAATTTCTGGAGGGTGCTTTTTGGCATGCTTTTGCTTTGAAGCTTGCTTGAAAATAAAAGCTTATTGGAAAAGGGTTTTTATCTTTTATTTATGGTTTATGATGTTACCATAGTGATAATGAGGTAGAAAAATTAATATCTATGTTAGTAATGGTATATGGATTATGTGTAGGTTTGTTACTGAATCTAGAATATCTTTTGACACTTTCATCATGATCACATATAGGTTTGATATCCTTCTGTATTAACTAGACTTTTTTTTCTATTTGAAATTTATTCTCTCACAATTGGCTGGGCTTAAATTTGCAATTAAAGCATTATTATTTTTTGTTTATACCATTTAAATATTAAAAAAAGAAATTAATATTCCTGTTTGTAAACATCATCATCCCAAAAAATCAAAACTAGTTGATCAAGTGTGCTGTTTTTAGTTCACCAGAGCACAACATGCACATTGTGAGATATTAGGATGGGTCTGTGTTCAAATTGTTTTGATTGGTAAAAAATAAGGTCACAGGAGCTAAAAATAGATTTTAAAATTTGAAAATCTTCTTCTTGAAAACTGCAGGACCTCAGTCTTAGATATTTGGTGTGTAGCATTGTCTAGTGAACCTCTACCAAGTTTGTTCAAATCATGACCCTGAAGTCAAAATTGGCCCCACCCCAGGGGTCACTTGTCTACGTGAGACAGATATAAAGCTGCTCTTTATCTGTCACAAGTAGACAAAGTCTCCAAATGACTAAAATACCTCACCGGGAAGTTAAACACAGTCAACAAACTAACAAACAATTGATTTCCAGAATTATTATTCCATTCAATGATACCAAAAAAGTCTTAAATCAACTGAAATTTTTTTTTAAGGGTTTTCAACACAGTCATTGTATTTTGAGGGCTGATCATGAAACAGCTTCATATTCTTTTATATCTGTATGCTCTTGTAGGAACTTTGTGGTCAGCCTTTGATTTTTAGTCAGAAGCCAAGTGCATGAAAGAAATTGGCTTTTTAGCTTGAGTGCCTAACTATAGGAGCTCCATCTATTTAAAAATTCTGACACTTAGCTGCTGTAAATAGGGTGGTCACTAAGTACAGTTACATTCTGACACAGGTCTTACCATGCATTTCTATTAACAGAGAGGACCTACCAGTGCAGGGGCCAATCAACAAAGAGCCGCACGAAAAGTTGTATCCAGGACAGAGCCGTGGCGGCATCAGGAAATTGTACGTATCCATGTTTCATGTCATATGCACACATGCACATTTAAGTCGACCATTTGCTTGTTTTGGCATAGAATACCATGATCATAATTATCACCAAACTTCAGAAATAAAATTTTCATTCACATATTGGTTCAGGTTATTTTATAACATTATTGCTTTTTACTAATATAAAGATTGGATGAAATTATTGAAATATATACCTCTCTTTTAATAGCTTCTTCTGTTTTTTTTTTTTTTTTAAGAAATTGTAAAGAAATTCATAGTTTAAGATTGGGATAACACCTTTTCCTCTTTAACACCTAAATGATGGATTTTGGTGCTTTTTATCATGCACTATTTATGTGTACATATAGATAACAATGTGTCTTTTTATCAATTCTTTCTTTTGATTTAATTTCTTACCACTGACTTCAAAAAAAAAAAAAAAAAAAATGAGAGAGAGAATATCCATTGTTAATGAATGTGTGTGTGACAATTTATGAAATACATTAAAGTTGGCATATTCTTTTTCTTGTATCACAATGATAGAGATAATATATTAATGGCTAGTTAGGTGCAAAACTGTGGTAACTACAGAAAAATTAAGAAATTGTTCAAAATAGTTTTCCATTAAACTGTCATAATGGTATATGACTCAACCAATGTATTTCTGTAATTATATTTCTATTATGTTTGTCACATAGAGAACTATTATTAAAGATTATCTGTCCAATTTAGCTTTGTGTTACCAGAGGCAGACATTTTCACAAAGAACATACTTTCCGTCTCTTGGATCTGTATGTTGTAAAAAACTCATATGTTAATTCCAAATTAATTGTGTACAGGAGAAATCATTACTCAGTAGTCAGCTTTGTTTAATCTGATGTTCATTTCTACTCTAGAGAAAGCAGTCGCAAGAGTAGTCGCAGTCCTTTGTTAAGTGTTCCTAAGATACAAAGATATTCATATATCAATGTTCGATTTACTCTACTAGGTTTGTAAGAAGTTGAAAAACACTCTAAATACTTAATAGACTCCCCTCACTGCTCAAAACCAACTCTCTGTCTCTTTCTTCCATGTTTAAGAGGAGAAAATATTGCATAACAAGAGAATGTTTAGACAACTTAGAAAATATTCAGAAGAAGAATTTTACTGAAGATTTTGATTATGTGATAGTCTTATAGTCTTTTTATAATGACTTATTGACTGGAGATGTTATAGACACTTGGTCACAGTTATCCTTTGCTATACAGTCTAGTAAAATAATGATAGAGTCTTATTCTCACAGACTATCAAGATTTAAAGACCAGATATGGTGTCTGTTATTTACAAAATCTGCCATGTCTTAATTAATCAATTTTAAGCCTGTTTGTTAACTGTAATTGGGGAACAGTTATTTACAACTGACACTTGCCTCTACTGACAGTTCCTAGGTTGGACCAGTACTTATCACCATAGAAAGGTTTTGAAAGATTTATGCCTCTGGCTGGAATTGAAGCCCCATTCTTTTCCACTGTCATTTAAGTTGCCCTTGGATTAGTGCATCTGTACCTGTGTCAATTTCAAGTATTGATTCTAGAATAACTGACAGTCATGAAATGATTACAGCTGCTGAGACATTGTGTCAAGGTAACCCATGTATCATTAAAGTATAATCATAGGCATATGTAGATTTCAGTGCAAATGCAAGCATTTAATGTTTTGGAGTTATAGGCTGTTTTGCTCTAGGTCTATAAAGGCTTGCATTTACAATTAAATTCCCACAATCACATAATTGACCATGATCACAATTTAATGATGGATGGATTACCTTAATGGACCTTTCCATTGTTTACAGATTTATTTAAATTCAATAAGCAGATTAACCAATCACTACCCAGGGACATCATGTGATCAGTGACTGATCTAGTTGACATGAAATAAAAAAACAAATATGTGGGACTGGCTTTGATACTGTTTGTGAGTAGCTTACCTAGACCTGAATATTTTTTTCTTCAAAATTAGACGGTGGGCTGAAAGCATCACTGCAGAAACTGGAAAGGTCCATTCTAGTATAGCATGGCAACAAGGTGATCCATTGCCCACGGTGGTCGAGTTGTTATAGTGACGCCTCTGGAGCCGGAGGTTGTCTATTTAATCTCCAGCAATGACATATCAAAGTCGTAAAAAAAATGGTACTGGTAAGGCTTCCTGCTCAACAGTCAACATAAGGGTAGTTCCAGGACTGGTTGGCCCAGTGTCAGGATAATGTGTCTGGGTGTGGCATTATGGCAGATGTCTATGGCGTGATACTGCAGTGTGGCAGCACCAAATGACTGAAATACTGACAGTGGGTAGTAAAACTTAAACAAATAAATAATGTGATTACTGACTGAGTAATGATTTCCTAGAGCCGTGGTACACTCTCATATCCTTCCACTGTCTGATGTTCTATATCTCTCTGTTCTTCCAGTTTTGAGGAGTTTTTGGAGAAACTTGATCTACCTATCGAAATAAACTTTTGATGATAAATCTACTTTTTTGTCAGGTGAATTGAGTGTTGTCTGCACTTTGTCCATGACTTATCTCTCTTAGTTTTGTACTGCAGTGGTTATGTCCCTTGTTCTCTGATTTATCTGTCTTTGACTGATATGTGAATGTAGTTCTCAGCACAACAAAATGCTTCCGCATAATGTAGGTGAAAAACGTAGCTGCCATTGCTCAAAATTGCACTTTTTTCTCACGAGTAGAAAATGTTATGGTAGACTTTACACCCTTCATAGCTAATGGGTCTCAATGGGGTCATTACATACGGGGCTGACCCTTTTGCACTGAATAAATGCAGGGTTTATAGACTACACCTTAGAAATATTTGATGAGTCTGAAAGTAATCTTCTCTCTTAGGCCACATTAGCAAAAGGTCTTAAAATGAAATTTTCACATCATGTGATTTCATCTTTCAAATTTTTCACAAAAGATATGCAAAGGTAGATATTAGGTTCTCTCGTTTGGTGAATTAGATATTTGTATTAATATTTTTTGAAAATATAAAATTTACTCAAGTTAAGAAAAAAATCTTGCTTCATGAATATAACTCCTGAATAGATTTTACAGTCTTTCCTCTCTATCTCCTAAGTTACAGAGAGGCAGTGAAATGTATACAGCCTGATATGGTGTTATGCTGTTTGCATATGTCATCTCTTGCAAGCTTTCAAGTAGTAAAAAGTGAAATGAAGAAACAAGAAACTAGGAGCCGTTTATAGAATCCTTCTTTGTCATTACAAAGACAGCAAAACAAGTTGTTTCAGACAAACCAGTGTGATAGACTTTCTCATATTTACAACTTACATAATATAGATTGAAGTTGTACACGTATAATTCTTATCAATAATATCTCTACAAATATACATGATATGTAATATATATATATATATATCCAAGCTATAGATGAAGTTTATAAAGCAGCATCTGATCTTATATTTACAGCGTTCTGACTAGGGTTCTGAAAATTTTAATCCTTTACAAAGCTTTGCCAAAAAGCCAGTCTCCCATATATTTGTAAAAGATCTGCTCAGGAAAACAAATCTTCTTCCAAAAAAAAAATAAGAGTTAGGATCTAAATGAATAATTAATGAGAACCCTAGTTTTAATCTCTGATAGGGTCTCATACATTGGAATATATGTATACAGCTTTCTGTTTGGAAATATACTCTCTATGGTATTGATTTGATATTACTGGTTATTTGATTGAATTGAATAGGCTACTCAAAATACAGTTAACCTGCCTTAAGTCACCAGTCAAGGGAGGGGGACAGAATGCCTGCTCAGCACCGGTGTTTTCTGAATAGGGTCAAATATATTATTAAATAATAATGCTTACATTTATAAACAGGGGATGTGCCTAGCACATGTGTTTATCAAATGGTAGTCAAATGTGTCGTAAAATATTTAAGCTGACTTGTGTAAACGGATTGTCTGCATAATACAGGTGTCTGCTAGTAGAGGTTCTACTTATGTTACTGTTGACTTTGTCAAAAATCCAGTCTTTAGTCTAAATTCCTTCCAGTAGATTTTTGTCCCCTTTAAATTCTGATAGTTTATCGCAACAATAGGTAGAGTTCACAGGTATGTCTTTAGAAATCAAGCAACAAGATTGTAGCCTATATCTGTCCACACCAATGCCCAGGTGAATGAACTCATTTCAGCATCACGTCACCTCATTTCATTGTCATATATAGTCACTTCAGTCATATCTGAATTACATTCAAGATTCTTCTTCAATTAAAGGTTTGAAAAAATACTGGCCCCATTTCCTCGAGCCATACCATCTCTATCAAGAAGGTAATTCAAACAGCTTGTTGTTTCAGCTCCCTGGCCTAGCTTGTTTGTTCCATCACCATTTTGTTTTTTATGCATTTTGCAATAAAATTATAGTTGGATATTCATATTGTTCACAAAAGTAACAGTATGTATCATTTTTGTAACCTTCATTAAATAGAAGTTAAAATTGCTATGAATATAGGACTCATTTTAATTTTGAGTGTACATTCTTCCTCATATTTGACTAGTATTAGACACCCTCTACTTACTTCCTGTAGTAGTTTTAACCACCTGTCTCTGTTTTGAATAGTGCCCAATTTATACCTTTTAAACTAAATGAAGGAAAAAAAAAAGGAGAACAGGATATCCTTTTCAGATATGTTCAGCATGTGTTTCAACCACTGGGTTTGAAGTTCCTTATACCACTGAGATGCTATGGAACTATTAAGGATAATTGATTTGGATTTTTTTTTTTTATAAGTATAAAAATTTTTTTTACCAAGAATATTATTGAAAAATCTTGCTTAGTTTAAACTTATTTATTCTAAGTCATTTGGGAAACAAGTTCTTACAACTTATGCTAATCTCTCTTGATTGTTCCTTGGTTGGACCAGTACTTTACACCTTGGAAGGCTGTGAAAAATCCTTTTCACCAAAGGGGTTCAAACTCCAGATCTGCAGTTGGATATGTTACCACTAAACCAAGGCACCCTTTGATTATTGTTGGAACCTGCAACCACTAGCTCTTGAGGAAGTGGAAAATACTGCTTAAGCATGGTGCTTTTTACACAGAGTTTAGATAATTATATAACTTTTATGAAGAGAAGAACTCAAGTATAAAGTTTATGTTCCAAAGAGATTTGCATTCTCTGAATCAATTTAAGGTCATTGTCATTTTAAGAGGTCAAACAACAAATGACTGATAGGCAGTGTCATGATAAAAGGTCAAGGACTAATTGCCCCCCCCCCCCCAAAAAAAAGTCAGTTTGAAGAAACTCTATTAAAAAATTAGGAAAATTGTCTTATAATTTGAAAAAAACGTTTTATGGATTGTACACTAAGAATCTTAGTATAAAGTTTTGAGTTCCCATACAGACAGCAAAATTGTATGGGGACAATCAAAAACCAAAACTTAGTTTTGATGTTTGACTAAAGTTTTTACCAGACATAATATAAAAAGCCATTATAAGTTCCTTGCATGCATCAAAGACTAATTGCATTTTTGTTCCTTTGTTTGAATTTGAATTGATAGTTTTCCAGATATTATTTTTTAAATTTAATTAAAAATTAAGGGAACATTAATTTTTTTTCTTTAAAGTTTTGTAAAGCAATCTAAATTGTTTGTGTAAGATAATAGATAAAATATTATCAAGTAAGTGTTAAGAAGTATTTTCAAAGAGTTATTTATTTTCATTTACATCTCCTTTTTTGTAAGATATGCATTACTTTTGATAATATTTTGCCTGATCATATATTATTACTGAAATGATAAAACATATTCACATATGTGATTGGAAAAAGGCCCTTTATCTACCATAGCCTAGAAAAAAATGTTAAAACCCTGTATGTGGGGAAGATGCCATTTCCAGTTGGAGAACCTAATGTCAACAAATAAATGTAGTTAATTAGTGCTTAACCCTTTCCCTCATAGAGGATACCATGAAAAGACCTATGCGAACAGCATAAAACCAGATCAGCCTGCGAGTAACTTGCAGGTTGATCAGGTTTTATGCTGTTCGCTGCTCCTCAGTGGTCTGGTAATGAGGATTTTACAATTAAATTTGGTAAGGTTTGAGTTTGGCTTTCTGCAGATCAGGCTTTATGTGGTACCTATTGAGTGCGTCAAAATGAGTCTATATGAGGGAAAGGGTCAAAATGAGTCTATATGAGGGAAAGGGTTAACTATATTTCTACAATTAAAGCTGTATATTTGATACTCATTCACTATATTCAACATATTTATATCCATCAAAGACAGATAACTCATTCACATATTAAAATGCTTCTCCTTTGTTCCAAGGTTGATTTCATTTGCCTGCTCTCTGGTGTACTTGTATTGAGTGGGTTCTGTATTTTGTTATTGTTCATCTGTATAAATATGATTTTTTTTTTCAATTTATAAATGTCAACTCGGTTTAAATTTTCAGTTTTATTCACAATTTTTAGCTCACCAGAGCACAATGTGCTCGAGCTCGAGGAGAGCTATTTTGATCACCCTGTTCCGTTCTGTCGTTTGTTGTGCTACATATGTTGTCTCTTGTCAGTAATTTGCTTTAAAATACTTCTTCTTCAAAACCACTGGGTATAAAAAATTTATTATAATGATTCTTGGGTGGCCATTCACAAAAATTGCTAAAATATACCTGATTTGTGAAGAACTCAGACCAATGTTCACAATTCATTTGGAAGAAATGGTCACCTCATGGCCATTCACTATATCTGCTAAAGTAAAGTTGATCCTTTGAAAAATGAGGCCCAAGGGGGTCGGCTAGTTTCCTTATACATGTCATGTATAGTCACTTGAGTCATAGGATCCCTAATACTCATAAACAATAACAGCTCTATTTACTACTATAAAAACACTGTTGTTTTACACTTGTACTGGCAAGATCATTCCTTTCTTCTGAATTCTGGAAACTTTCAAATTCCTAACTGTTTGGCTGGTCTCACAGGTATTTGATTTCAGAAGTTACATTGTATTTCATTATAGACTTTTTTATGTTTTCTTCTTCTGTGAAACCAGTGGTCATAATTTAGTTTTGATTGCTTCACTATTCTTTTTCTATGGAACATTTGGTCAGAATTTAATTTCAGTCAGCACAAATGGTCACCTCATAGCCCTATACCATAAATGATGAAATAAAGTTGATCCATTGAAAAATAAGACCCCCCTAAGGGTTTGCAAGATTCCATTTTATACTCTTTATGGAAAATTTCAAAAATTTTCGATGAAACTAACGGTCAGAATTTCATTGGGCAAAAATGGTCACCTTATAGCCTTTTACCATAATTTCTAAAATAAAGTTGATCCTTTGAAAAAATAGGCCTCCGGGGAGTCGGCTAGTTTGCTTATAATTATGTCCATGTAAAGTCCTAGGACTGTATGTCATAAACATCACAAGCAGAATGCCCATCCTTGTATGAGAATTTTGCCATTTATCTCAGAACTCTCTCCAGATGGCGGGGAAGTACATGTAGTGTTGATCAGGTCACTACCTGTTATGGTGGCTTCCTGAATTCCTATAATCTTCCTTGAAACTTTAATTCAGAATTATTTGTATCAGAAATTTGAATCTGGTTGATGCTAAGGATAACCAGGTAAAACTGACCTGAATTGTGTTGATGAGGCTTATGTTAGCCTGGTAAGCCTCCTAGGGCCACCATGGCCCTCTTTGTAGCTCACCAGAGTACAGTGTGCTCAAGTTGAGGTGAGCTATTTGGATACCCTGTGTCTGTTGTATGTTGTGTGTCTTGTAGGGCGTTTCTAAGTTTCTATATATTCGTTTTGAATATTGAAGGATGACTTTGAAACTGTTTATCTTTTTCTTATTCTATAATTCATTCATTTAGTTTCACACTCAGCCCCAGGCTATGTTATTGATGTGACTCAATATGCTCTATGTGCAAGTGATTTTGTGAAATGGAAAAAATTATGAAACTTATCAAATTAAAAAAATATTCAATTTCATTTATTACATTTATTTTTTTTGACAAATGAAAAAACCAAGTTTGTGTGCATAATGTAGTTGTTAGGTCAGATACTGTTAGTTTCAATTTCAATCAAGATTAAGGGGTTTGATCCATAGTTTGTGTTACACCATCGGTGACTGGGAAATTTAATTTTTTTCAGTGTGACAATTGGCATGGTTTTTGTATTTTTCACAAAAACCTATGTGACATTTATTCTTTTAAACTGACTTCTTTGATAATTTCAGTGTGACATTATGTTTAAATGTGACTGTGGCACAGATTCCCCATCTATCCAAGTCACTGTACCATACCAGAGTTGTTAACCCTTTCCCTCATAGAGGACACCATGAAAAGACCTATGCGAACAGCATAAAACCAGATCAGCCTGCGAGTAACTCGCAGGCTGATCAGGTTTTATGCTGTTCGCTGCTCCTCAGTGGTCTGGAAATGAGGATTTTGTAATTAAATTTGGTAAGGTTAAAGTGTGGCTTTCTGCAGATCAGGCTTTATGTGGTACCTACTGAGTGCGTCAAAATGAGTCTATATGAGGGAAAGGGTTAAAATGAAAATGGCAGCTCTCGTCTTGGAATCCTTGTACAACACAGCTTCATTTGATAATATTTGGGGTTCAAGCTTAGATCAATTAAATGAGACCACACTACTACTGTGTGACAATGCACCTTAATGTCAACTACACAAATCACAAAATATAGATCTGAGGTGCAATGCTAGATCATGCTATATTGGACTTTATATTGTAATGGAATGTGTTATAATGGACCTACACTGTACTGTATAATTTTTTATGAAGAGACTTTAGGACTGCTTGGCTCAGTGTCAGGTTATCTGGTTTGGTATACAACTGATTTATTTGATAAGGTATACAGGGTGTGGTATCATAGTTCTTGTCAGCAGTGTGATACCACAGTATGTTTTCATTGTGCATACAATTTTTCTAGAATGAAGCGTCTTAAAATGACTGAATGATTTTGTTTCATGTTCAAATCATAATTTCTTTGAAATTTTACCCTTTTTATATTTATAATTAGCGGTATTTGTATCATTGAAAGAAGAATCATTTTCAAAAAAGTAGAATATAAAAAACAACATTTTATAAATCAAACACATTGTGAAATATGTCATGTACCTCTACTGAAAAACAATTTTTCAACAACATTTTCTTGTCACAGTATCTTGATAGAACCAGTATGATACAAAGTGATTTTAGGATGAATATTGGTATAAACATAAAAACAGAATGCTTGTCTTGAAATTTTGTTGCAATGTCCAGTAGCAGAAATTTTGTTGCCATGTACAGTAGCATGGTGATATTCGTTGGAGAGATGGAGAAGGAGGGAAGAGTGGGGGTGAGGATGAAATAATAAGAATTTTGTGAGGCTTAGTACTTTTTAAGTCTTTCGTCATTTTGGACTGTGCCATAAGTTCATTATAGTAGGGTTGCTTGACTGAATATTAAACAATGCAGACCATGACTGCATGGATGTGCAGGCTGATCTTGGTCTTTGTTGCAAAGGCAGTGACAAGTGCCTTCAGCAGTGTAAGGGTCCAACTGATAATTTTCTTTGTTTCTTTCTTTTGTGTTCAATGATATCAGCAACATACCTTGAAATGTTTCTCGGAAAATCAACAGTTTTTCTGTATTTATCTGGGAGAATGAAAATGTAATTCAAATTAGTAAAAAAATACATTTTATATTGTTTATGATAGCAGTATAGACTTGATTTCTTAGTTTGTTCCAGGCTCAAAAAGTA
>CM037792.1:41820813-41870813 GCA_021229015.1 Solen grandis
CCGGACAAGGAAAAAATACAAAGGGCAATAACTCTGTAATTACTCTAGATAGAGTTATGGTTCTTGTGCACTGCACTTCCTCTCATTGTGCTTGACCATTGTATGAAATTTTTTGAAATCCAATCAGTACTTTACAAGTTTTACTCCGGACAAGGAAAAAATACAAAGGGCAATAACTCTGTAATTACTCTAGATAGAGTTATGGTTCTTGTGCACTGCACTTCCTCATATTGTGGTTGACCATTGTATGAAATTGTTTTGAAATCCAACCAGTAGTTTACAAGTTATACTCTGGACAAGGAAAAGTAACTAAGGGCAATAACTCTGTAATTACTCTAGATAGAGTTATGGTTCTTGTGCACTGCACTTCCTCATATTGTGGTTGACCATTGTATGAAATTGTTTTGAAATCCAACCAGTAGTTTACAAGTTATACTCTGGACAAGGAAAAGTAAAAAGGGCAATAACTCTGTAATTCCTATAGATAGAGTTATGGTTCTTGTGCACTGCACTTCCTCTCATTGTGCTTGACCATTGTATGAAATTGTTTTGAAATCCAACCAGTACTTTACAAGTTATACTCCGGACAAGGAAAAAATACAAAGGGCAATAACTCTGTAATTACTCTAGATAGAGTTATGGTTCTTGTGCACTGCACTTCCTCATATTGTGGTTGACCATTGTATGAAATTGTTTTGAAATCAAACTTGTACTTTCAAGTTATCTCCGGACAAGGAAAAAACAAAGGGCAATAACTCTAATATCAAGATGGAGTTATGGTTCTTGTGCACTGCACTTCCTCTTGTGCTTGATCATTGCATGAAGTTGTATTGAATTCCAACTTGTGGTTTTCAAGTTATGCTCCGGACAAGGAAAATGCAACGGACCGCTGGACCGACCGACCGACCAACCAACCGACCGACCGACCAACCGACCGACCGACCACCGGGTGACTCCTATATACCCCCCCAAACTTTGTTTCGGGGGTATAATGAAGAGAATCCTTATTTCCTACTTGACAACCCAAACCTGATTCTAATCAGCAAAATAATAAACACACACACAAAAAAAGAAAACATCACCTATCCTAATCAAACAATGTTGAGAATAATATCAGAACAAGTAACTGGTGTTGCACCCAACACATGAGTACCCTATTGGTGAGGTGCATATTTTTTCCGGTACCATAGCAACCAGAATTTGGTCCGGGAACAAAAAAAAAGTGTCATGCAGAGTCTCCAGACTGCTATCTATTTTTTATACCAAGTTTCATTATCTTATCTTAAACAGTTTTTAAGTTATTGAGGGATCCAGATTTCTGGACGAACAGTTGGACAGACAGACAGACGGAGGGCAAACCTATAGTTCCCTCTGGCTCTGGTGTA
Source organism: Solen grandis (assembly GCA_021229015.1). Taxonomy (NCBI): domain Eukaryota; kingdom Metazoa; phylum Mollusca; class Bivalvia; order Adapedonta; family Solenidae; genus Solen; species Solen grandis. The sequence continues at coordinate 41,822,199 of CM037792.1, forward strand.
AACACTGGTAGGGGACTAACAAAACAACTCCCAATACAAATTAATCACACTCACAATGAACTCAATTTCTCAAATCCAAATTTCCCTTGGGTCAGTGACATTGATCAGTCTTCCACCCTACACAGTAAATCTCTCTGACCATCATGCTGCCCTGAGTCACTCTTAATAACTTTATATAATATCTATAATTCCTTAATACAAAATAAACCATTCTAACATTATGGCCGTTTCAATTATCTGCTGGGGTACTTAATTGAACTGACAGAAAATTGCTTGCAGATAATTCTCAGGTAATGATTATTGGACACATTAATGATCATGATCTAGTGAAGATATTTATTACTTGACTGTTTTTGTCCATATTTACAGAATTAAACCATCAAATGTCTTCTGACAACATCTTTTAGCCTCATTATGGGATAAGTGATTAACCCTTACAATACTATGGGCACTTGTGGCAAAGCCTTTGTGACCAGTGCAGACCAAGATCAGCCTGCACATCCTACAGTCTCTCACGGTCTGCACTCTTTGCTATTCAGTCAATAAGCTTTCAACAAGCACCCCCACACCTGTCAACACCTAATGGTACAGTCCAAACTGAAGTCCAATTAAAAAATTTAGCATAATAAGGATAATTATGAATTACTCTTAATTGTATAATGTATTCCCAGTCTGATTAGGTTTTATACAAAGTATAATCATGGTATTTATAGATAAGACAGTGATGAGACTTGTCCTCAACACCAATTTATTTTGAGTAGGCAAGTCTTATAATACTATCAGATGGATACCGGTAGCCCATCCATGACTTACAAGAACATTTAGGGCTTTCAACCAGTAAAACTTATAATAGTACTCCTCATGTAGAACAAGCAATCCATGGGGTTCAATAGGTTTTAGTGTCAATTCACATGTTTCATGCACCCAAGTACCACAGGCGCCTAATCCGATGTCATATCTTGTTTATCAAAACATGATGACATGATTCAAGCATGCCAAAAAAAACAATGCAGCTAATTCGCATACTCCAGTCTTCTTGAAATTTAGGTTGTGATATTGGGTCTTAATGGCCTCTGCTGTTAAAATTTGCAGTTTAAGATAAATTTGGAATGTATGTTTTTGTTTGAACAATTCACACTGTTTGATTCTATTCTCAACTCGGCAGTACTCATTAATAAGTAATTGGTTCATACCTGATCTGGGGTTTCAAGCATCCAATTGCAATAATTTGACACTGAAATGCTAATCTGAGTGGTTAAATGGCAATAACACAACCCAAACAATTTTCTTGGCAGGAAATCAAAGCAGGGCATCAAAGGATATTTTCACCTTAAACTACAGTAGCCATACAGACTAGCAGGTATTAAGTTATTTATGGAACTCTTGCTAAAAACCGTCAACCTTATTTGTCTACTGTGACTAACTGTATTTTATTAATTTTGTTCAAGTTGTATTTGGCTGCCGGTTTTTAAGTCGCATATAATTAGATTTTTATCAATTAAACAAGTAAACTCATGTCCAACATGTAATGAAAACACAATGAAATGACAGCATGTGATGAATGTTTCATATAATTATCATAGAAATTACAGATGTGGCTGGTCATCATTCATTTCTTTACAAATGCCAGGTCTTTGAATATGCAAATTATTTTGACAGATTTTTTGGCATGATAAAACTGATGTTCATAAGCCTTACCTGTGAAAAACTCAGAGTCATTGTTTATATTTCAAATAAATCTTGGTGTCCTGGCCCACGACACATACATAATATGACATTATTATGATCTATGGTCCAAATACAACTGTACAAATTAGCCAGACAAAGCCGGTTTCCCACCTGCTCATCAGGAAAAAGTCAACCAAATTAGCCCTGTTCATCACGAAAGTCAACCACATTAGCTGGCCTCAGTTTCCCATCTATTCAACAGAAAAAGGTCAACCATTAATCAGCTTGCCAGTTTCCCACCTGCTCATCAAGAATAAGTAAACCATGCAAATTAGCCCTATTCATTCAAGTTTGTCCATCTGTTCATCAAGAAAAGATCAACTAAATCAGCTAGCCAGTTTCCCACCTGCTCATCAGGAAAAAGTCAGTCAAATTAGCCCTATTCATTCATTTCCATTGTTAAAAAAAAACAGCTAGCCAGTTTCCCACCTGCTCATCAGGAAAAAGTCAGTCAAATTAGCCCTATTCATTCAAGTTTATCCATTTGTTCATCAAGATAAGATCAACCAAATCAGTTAGCCAGTTTCCCACCTGCAAATCAGGAAAATGTCAACCAAACTGATCCTGGAATCATTGTTATTGGATCATTCTTCTTGAAGAATTCATTCTATGTACCTCAACATGAATTAAATAAACTTCATCTTAATAAAATACAGTATAATGCTGATCTATCATAAACTGTTTAAAGTGCCATGTAGTGTGTGCATTCATGTAAAGTGTGCACCTCAACTTTTAAAGGCTCAAATCCTTGGGAAAAAAGTATTTCTCTTCTATTATGAATGTGCATCTCTTTTTTTGTACAACGAGGAAACAGTCATCTTGTTTACCTGCGGTTGTTTTGCAGATTTTCGATTGCACAACAGGTGAAAATGTTCTACTGCTTCCATAAGTCGGGTGTAATGCAGCTATTATTTTCACACCTTTAGTATCCACATACATTTAACTGCATTGTTACCTTGTTAAAACTGATAGTTTGAGTAATAATCTTAACCCTTTCCCTCATAGAGGACACCATGAAAAGACCTATGCGAACAGCATAAAACCAGATCAGCCTGCGAGTAACTCGCAGGCTGATCAGGTTTTATGCTGTTCGCTGCTCCTCAGTGATCTGGAAATGAGGATTTTGTAATTAAATTTGGTAAGGTTTAACTGTGGTTTTCTGCAGATCAGGCTTTATGTGATACCTATTGAGGGCGTCAAAAGGAGTATATATGAGGGAAAGGGTTAAACTACCGACACCTTCCAGTTTGTTTGTCACAAGTCTCTTAACAAAGAATATCTGAAGTACACAATTATCATGAACCAAACAGCTCTGTCCAAAACGAAACTATCTTGTCAAAATATCATCTGAGTGTTTTGACCACAGTTAACTAATTGTTTATTTATGGGCAGTCACAGTAAAGACAAAGCAAACATCGCATCTGTTTGTATTTCGTCAATTACATATTATGTAAAGCACAGTACTATACAGGATTTCCGGTTGAATCGTAACAAAATATAAACACCAATATGATTACAAGGACAATGATATTGTAAGCATTTATTGTACAAAAACATGACAGAAATCACAAAATAGACACAATTTTCAGGCAAGCATTTATGATCAAGCTTTGATATCAATTTTACAAATAAATATATCCATAGACTTTACCGATATGTCTTCTCTAGTGGGTGGGGTAATGTTTGGGAAAATAAGAAAAAAATATTTCTCATATTTTAATACAATGCATTTTACGTAAACAGAAAGGGATTATACTACATTCATCAAGTGCTCTAAAAAAGGGATTTACAAACAAAACCATGTGTACATCTGTATTGGTTAGGTCAATGGCTGATCACATGATACCTTAGTGAATCTACTAGATAAGCTGATAATCTGATTTTTTTAAACAGTTTTCCAATACCTAATATTCTGACATCCATAATCAGACTGTACATGATTTTTCTAGCATATCTGGACTTCACAATAATCGGACAATAAATGTCTCTAATTTGAATAAAGCGAAAGCCATGACCTTCAGACTTGTCCACCAGCCATATTTACCCTCTTAAACCAGGAGGTCAGTGTGGTCAAGCTTGTCCTATCTGACCCAACACTTAAATGGAATGACCACTTTTACTTTATCACACTGATAATGATTTGTTTTACATAGCTGTTCAATTGTTTGTCTATGTAACCCCACAGTTCAAACATGGTTAATATTTCATATTAATGTCCGATGGTCAACAAGAAGCCTTTCAGCACTCGTGGCACGAGAGATTGGATCAATGAAATATACAGGGACAAGATATATTCTGAGTGGTCAGTAGTGAGCACTGTCACATTCAAGAGAGTAAATAATTCATGCCTGGCTAGAAAAATAATTATATTGTCAGACAGGATGTTAACATTAACATTAGTGCATTATAAACAAAAACCTATACACCATCATATATTGAAAGGAAAAAGGCATTCCAGGATAACCATTGTAATAGTATCACCTAAGTAGCCAAATATAAGATTTTACCATCATATGTGTTGTTGTTGTTGTATTGGAGTTAACCATCTCTGCGATAGTATTTCAATCATATAGCGACGTCCAGCTAATGACCCCAAGTTCACAGAGGTACCCGACCTACCGCAAGCCAGCTGGAAGGCTTCCTCACATGAAAAATCTGAAGTCCCTACCAGGATTCGAACCCACAGCCGTGAGGGGCTGAGAGATTTGTAGTCCACGACTGTAACCGCTCGGCCACAGCGGCCCCGTATATGTTTACTAGACATAGGATCAGCATAATCTTATTATATATGGATCATTTTTTGTATATACCTCAATATGCATTGAATTACTTCATTATAACTTATAAAATACAGTAATTCTAATCTATCATATAACAGAAGGGATTATATTACATTCATCAACTGCTCACAAATAGAGATTACAAACAAACCATGTATGCAATTAACTGTGTTGATTAGGTCAATCACTGATCACCTGATAGCTAAGTGCAGCTACTGGATAAGCAGTGATAATCTAATTTGCATATATGATATCTGTAAACCTTCAAAAGATCTATTGTTAAATAAATAAGAGATATAAACTCATGATTTAAATGACTTAACAGATCAAACCTTGGAGGAGGTAGGGGGTATTTCCTTTATCCTTTACCTAAAACTGACTTTTTTCAACACATATTGGCAAACAGATCAGACCAATATCTCACTGCTCATTCCAGGAGATGTCTGATGAGAATCTCATCTGTTTGTTCATACAATATCGTATCTCAGATTTACAGTTTAATCAGCAAAGAAATATCTATTGTTTCATTATACATGTACCATTTACAGTCAGTTCTGAAAAAACATAGGCATTTACATTAATATTTTCGACTCTGGTCTAAAATTCTTTGAGTAGTTTTTTGTTTGTTTGTTATCGTAAACCTCATCTTTATGTATGTTGAACTATTTTTATTGTAAAATCTGAACATTGGCTTTCTTCAGCAAAATAATTTACATAAACGTCCTTGATCAATTCTCCTTTTAGACCAGAGTCAAATTCCACCAATTAACAATTCTTAGCTCTAAGTAAAATTTAAATACTTAAGGGCGAATTTCACTGGTCTTGATTTTCTAATAAGAATACCCAAACTTTCATTTCTTATCAATTATTGTTAGTTATTAAGGTAATAATTCATTTCAACTAAGTTGTGTACCTGAGTATTTCATAAAATAGTAATGGTGGGGTGTTTATCTACCTAGTTTGAGAATTTAAATATTACTTAGCCCTAAGTATTGTTGTTGGCAGGGGGTTTTTTCCTTCTTTATGAGCCGCCGTTTAACGGCGGCTTCCCCTCGGCAAAATAAGACATTTTTTCCCCCAAACTAAGCATAAATTCCCCTTTGAGTTTTTTTTCCCTACCCAAGAAAGTTCGATTTTTTCGACGATTTAACCAAAAATTCGCTTCAAATTGGCGAATGTGTTTGGCGCATACGAAGAAGAAATCAGTAAATTAGTACCGCGGTTATTTAAAGTTCCGTAATGCACAAAAATACAGGTCGCTCTACACTGTATACTACTTTACGTAACCAGCACCTGCTGTGGGATTATCCAATCAACAAGCATTCTAAGGCTTCTTAATTATGCAAAGATGTGGAATACTCGGATGGTATTGGCAGCTTATAATTTGTTTATATTTGTCACACTCTCTACCGACTTTTGTTTATACCTGCATTTGGAATTGCTATGAAATTGCGCAATCATCACAATGGCGGCCATTTGCGAAAAACATCAGCAATGTTTCATCACTACCGTTTCTTTTAAAAGATTTAAATTGATTAATTGATTTACCTAGCTAGATTCCAACTGGTAAATAGCATAGATGTACCAATGTGTATAAATGACTCGACACTAATAGCTAATGGAGCGAGTCAAAACGTATCCAAACTTAAACGTACCCAATATATAACGTACCCAATTTTTTTTTTTTTTTTTTTTTTTTTTTTTTAATTTCACTTGATATTTCCATATAATGTTTTTAGTCAGGTTATTATTTATGATTTATGATTTTGTTGGAAAATATATTATTTTTTTTTAACATGAACACCTTTTTTTCTTCTTTTATGTTTGGTAATTGATGTATCAATTTAAAATATTAATATACCTATTCTCATATAAATTTGAATAAACTATTTTATTTGACAATTGAATGAAATATTTTTTAGAATTTATTTATAAAACTAAATTTAATTAAATTCATTTAATTTTTTTTTTTTTTTTTTTTTTTTTTTTATATTTAAATATTATGCACAAATGGAATATGTCTTTGATAGTTCAAGTATAGCAAATGCATATATTAAACCAGTATATAAAGACAATTAAGTTTTCCGACATGACAATGAAGATGTCAAATCTGTAACTGTGTTGTTTACTTTTCAACCAATATCTATTCACCATTGGTCCTTGTAATGTTATACAATATTTAACCTTTTGACTTTCCTGACATTATATCATAAACTGATCAAACAAAGTTCATCCATGGTAGATACATGTATTTAGTTAGTACAGTTTGCATGAACATCAACTCCTTTTTTTCCCCTAAAATTCTAAAATCGCGCGAAAATTCCCCTTTGAAAGGGCGGCAGGTGGCTTCCCCCAGGAAGGAAAAAAAACCCTGGTTGGTATTCAAGACATATCTATCAGATCTTCAAATGAAAACAAGAGTGCTCTAGTGGAACAAAGAAAAAAAAAAAAAAGGTACATTGTCAGTGTGTTATCAGTTTATTGTAATATTCTTGCCAGATGTGCTTCAGATCTTTTCCAGTTAATTATCAGTCTGTTACCCAATCTGACAACACACTGACTTATTACTCTGTTGTCAGTTGGATATCAGTTTTTCAGCCTTCATACTATCAGTGTATTACCAGCAAGAACCATGTTACTGTCAAGTCAAAAAATAACACATAAATATCAAAATGGAGACAATTTCATTGTGTTTTCTCTAAAATTAAGATTTCCTCACAAGACTGAACTGACATCACACTGACATAAAAAAACACACGCATGACTTTAGCCTTTTCAGTCTATTGCTAGACTATTATCATTCAAACCTCAGATCTGATATATGACTGACATTAACCTTTTTTTAATTGGTTTAATAAACAAGGAATGTTTGTAAAACATAATATGCCCCATCATGTGCCATAATAGTACATTTGGGAGTTCTAGCACATGACCTTGACCTGTGAATACTGAATAAAACTATTACCACAAAGTACACTTTTATCACTGAATTTGGCAAGTACCGTATACACCGGCAGATTAGGCGCACTTTTTTTCCCCTGATAATTCAAGTTTATAGAGGGTGTGCGCCTTATATGATGATATTCAGCTTTTCAGGTTTCTTTTTTCAATCACCGAGAAGTGAAAATTACGGTATACGATCTCAGAAAATGGATATACTGAAAGCCAATGAATACGATAATATGCCACAAAGTCTATACGAAACCATGATAAACAATACCAGATTATTGCTTTTGTTCTTATTAGTTATCCTACTGGTATATTTCATGATAAAAGGATCGTGAGAAACTGAATAAACAAATAAGTTTACTTTACGGGACCTCATGATGTATAGGAGAAACTTGACAGGGGCAATTGTTACGTAATGTTTGTTAGTTGGGAGAATTTTGACAGGTGACAATGGTCCCCAGTGTTAGAATGCAGGGACACAGATGAGTAATGTCATGTTATGAAAATGTGTCACCTTTATCCTACCCGTCGTTAATGTAACGGTCTATCGGTAATCTTATGCCATGTGTAAATAAAACGGTTCACCGTATGATTAGCCCGGTGACGTACGGATAGCTTTTCAGTCTGTCAAAATGTACAATGGCACAAATTTCAAAACAAGATTTCGCCACATACGATACGATAAGTGATTTTTTTTTTCAAATAAGTTACCCTGAAAGTTAGGATGTGCCTTATACGTAGCTGCGCCTAATCTGACCGTGTATACGGTAGCAGTTTACATTTCCAAATTAAGTCTTAAACAAGAGGGCCATGATGGCCTTGGGTCGCTCACCTGAGAACCAGGTATTAGTGGGAGTAAAAGAAACAGCAAATATCTCGGAAAATGGGCTCTGCCCTCTGCCAGCCATAAATTGAGTGAGTACTTTAAGACAAGAAGAATTTTCAAATTCATACTATATATATGTAAGGAAAATGGGCTAAGCCCCCTGTGCCAAATAACTTTGAAATCGAGCCAGTACTTTTGGAGGAGAATATTTTTTAACTTTTTACTTTATAGATACATATAAGGAAAAAGGGCTCTGTCCCATGGCGGCCATGTTTTTCAATGGATCAAAATAATTTGAACAATCTTGGTAGAGACTGACCTAAGGAACATCTGTGCCAAATAACTTAGAAATCCAGCAAGTACTTTTGGAGAAGATTTTTCATATTTGTACATCATACATATAAGGAAAACGGGCTCCATGTTTTTCAACAGATCAAAATAATTTGAACAATTTTGGGAGAGAGTGACCTAAAGAACATCTGTGCTAAATAACTTTGAAATCCAGCCAGTACTTTTGGCCAAGAAGATTTTTCAAATTTGTACTATATTCATATAAAAAGAAAACGGGCTCCCCCCCTGGCGCCATGTTTTTCAACAGATCAAAATAATTTGAACAATTTTGGGAGAGAGTGACCTAAAGAACATCTGTGCTAAATAACTTTGAAATACAGCCAGTACTTTTGGAGAAGATATTTGAAGTTTTTACTATATACATATAAGGAAAACGGGCTCCGCCCCCTGGCGGCCATGTTTTTCAACGGATCAAAATAATTTGAACAATCTTGGTAGAGAGTAACCAAAGGAACATCTGTGCCAAATAACTTTGAAATCTTGCCAGCAGTTTTTAAGGAGATGATTTTCAAAATTTTCTTTCCGTTGTCATGGCAACAAGAGTTCTGCATGGAATCAAATTCTTTGAATAACTATGAAAGGGCTTCACCCAAGGAACATTCCTGTGAAGTTTCTTTAAAATTGGCCTAATGGTTTTGGAGGAGATGTCGTTTTAAGTTAAATGTTGACGATGGACACCGGACGACGGACATTCATCGGTCACAATAGCTCACCTTGAGCACGTTCTCCTCCGCTTACAGGTGACACAAAAAGGAAGGCATCTATAATTTCTAAAATATCATTATATCAACTTAATTAAATGAACTCTTTGAAAAGTTCACCCGATCTAAATCCTATCTGCCCACCCACCTTTGGCATCAGCACACATAAAGCTTTCCCATGTTAGGACACATCAGACAGGGAATCTACCATTTTCCTGAATAAAATTAATTCTGCAAGCACTGGTGATGGTGGCAATAAATCTTCAATCAAGAAGACAAAATGAACCTGAACAACAATCTGGGGAGATTTCTGATCCAGGCTTTCATATATATATTTCCCTACAAATTACAGTAGGTGTAGATATTGAAGTGTGCATTTTAAATTTCATCAAATATTTAACTTTTCAAATATTGTTAAAAATGAGAAATGTTTATGTGAAGTAAACAAAAGCAAGTTATAAATCCACCCTCAGTTGATTCAGATCATAAAACTACACACTTTCTGACTTTATTGGAAGCCATTAGCTCTAAACATTTTGTTCACAAATCAATAGTTTTATTCTCATTTAATTACTTTCAGATATTTAATTTTCTTCTTCTCAGCCTCTAACTCTACACTTAAAAGGGAAATCTATTTATATTAACCTACTTCAATACCCACTGGTTCAGAGTACATGTATATCAGCTATGCAATTATTCATCAATTAATTTGATCATTCCAAGACATCAAACCAATCTGAAGATTTAAATAAGTCCTTTTTCAAAAGATCAATTTTGTGCTTGTTAGTACAGAGAGCTATAAAATTTGTAAGAATTGGTTAGCAATAAACGTAAATCAATTAATAACAGTTTCTGTTGGTGCACATTCTGTTCAGGACAATATATCAAAGTCCTGGTTAAAGTACATAGAGGGTATATTGTGCATATAAAGGGCTGACCACGAAATTTTATGAAGTACATAGAGGGTATATTGTGCATATAAAGGGATGACCACGAAATTTTATGAAGTACATAGAGGGTATATTGTGCATATAAAGGTATGACCACGAAATTTTATGAAGTACATAGAGGGTATATTGTGCATATAAAGGGATGACCACAAAATTTTATAAAGTACATAGAGGGTATATTGTGCATATAAAGGGATGACCACGAAATTTTATGAAGTGCATAGAGGGTAAATTGTGCATATAAAGGGATGACCACGAAATTTTATGAAGTGCATAGAGAAACAGAAGAGAATAGTAGAGTTTTGTGGTCTGACCTCTCGAATTTCCAAGGGCAATATTGTAGTTTTTACCTTTTTATTTGATCTCATACATTTCAGCACCACAGAAAACCAAAGTTAGACTTTGAAGCTGAACCAATTAAAATAGTTTTATGGCCGGTTAGTCAATGCACATATCCTCTTTTTAGCCATGGAAATTAAAGCCCCATCTCCCTCATTCATGGCTAGCTAGATCAACTGCTCACAATCAGTATCATAAACAAACAAACTGTTCTTTTGTGTAAACCAGATCAACCATTGATTAACTTTTATCCCAGTGTAGTGACTGCAAGTCAATTTGGATATATACATCTCTAAATACTGGTAGATTTCATGGTGCTAAACTACAGGTCACATACAGGCTGATTTGGTTTCAAATGCTGCTCACAAAAATCATTTTAATAATATAATCAGTTACCAGGTTAAAGCTCAGTCCTTTGTACCTTTTTAAATAAATAAAAATCTAAACATTTCTTTTACGTTGATTGCATGAATTATAGCAAGCTTTTACGACTAAACAAATCCCTTTTGAAGGTTCAGACCCAGGTACTCTGGCTAGGGCGGTCTAAAAAAAACTTGCCTCCTGGGCTTGAGCTCACAACCACCAAATCTGCAGTCCTAACTCTACCACCAGGCCATCTTTTCTAACACATTTAACCATCAGGCCCATGACCCCTACCACTCAGCATGCACTTTTATACATCATTCAAGGTCCTGCTGATTGTAAATTTTCAAATAAAAACTTTAAACAAAAGTAGAGGTTATATGTTATTTTCTGAGCAAAAGAAAAAAGAAATTTAAATCTATACACTGAATTTTTGTCTTTACAGCCTGCAAGCATTGATATGTTTCTGATATTTTGTGCTGAGAATTTTGCTTCCTCAGACAAATATAACTGCCAAAACACATCCAACAGGACAATCAAGTTTTCCCAGACAACTCAAATGCTAAGCACCTTTCTCCACTTGCGTTTGCGATCAATCATCCCCGACAATAAATGCATCCAAAATACTTCAAAAAACTAATCAGAGACATAACACATTCAAGTCTATAGCTTCTCGTGGCTATACAGTTCCCCAAGAATATAATGCTATCTGGTCTATGTGTAATATTTCTGATATGCATATATTTCATCAAATATTGAATTTCAAGAAAAAAACATCTGCTAGTTGCAGAAAGTATAAAACATAAAGAAATAAGACATTAGGAACAAAGCTTTCAATCCCTAGCAAATTGCCATTTTCTTTCCGCCAAATTACTAGCAATTACTGAGCCTTCTGTTGAGCCTACTAATTACCGCCAGCAATTACAGCAACTAATACTGATGCTAAAAAATCCAGCAATTACACCCCAAACTGATCAAAGAAACACATCCCTGGTTGTAGCACTGTTTCTTTATCCAAACCTAGATCAGCAGACCTGGGTCTCAGTTTGTTGGGTCCTATGCCACTCATGGCTGAGATTCAGCTTTCTTAAATACTTGACTCGCAGTCACACTATATCATGTCACCAAAACATCAGATTCACTGACTCTCTGGGTCAAACTGATTTGGAACTACACATGTACCATAATAGAGAAAACGCCAAGCGAAGCGAGAGTTAGCTGCCATTATCTTTTTATTCAAATAACAAATTAGTATGGCACAACCACAACCTCCCCCTCTTTAAAGTCATCGACTTTTCATTAAAGTGTTACGCATCATGCCCACAGACCCCACGTTCTTGAAATTAACTTAATTGCAAATTCAAGCTTTAAAAATCTAAAAATATCATAATTCCTAATGGCCAAACTAAATTACTCTGAAAATGAACCTGAGCATGAGAATCATAATAAGTACTATATTTATTTATGCAGACTTGTGTCCTGAACTGGTAAAGCATGACTTATCCTGATTGATTATTTTTTAGTTTACCGTCGCTGCAACAGTATTTCAGTCATATAGCAACGCCTAACTAATTACAGGTAGTGGAAGGCCCCAAATGCACTGAGGCATCTGGGTAGAACCACCAACCTATCGCAAGCCAGCTGAAAGGCTTCAACAACTTTACCCAGTCTTGGTCACGGAGGCCCTGACTTAACCTGAGGTAATGGGGGGGGGAAAAGGAAATATCTTTAAAATAAGATATGCAGAGTTGATGAGGATTTAAGATGTGTCCATTTTGAAAAACAACTGAATGTTTAATTATCAAGGAAACTATTTTATTATAATTTCATGAATATGAAGCATATATATTTCAGATAGCTGTCATCTCACAAAGTGTATAGGCAATAAATATATTGCATCATCATCCGTAAGTAGGTCAAAAGTGAGGTTCAAGTGCCTGCTAAAGCTGGAAAAGAGCTGTCAGAAGTCTGATATTCTCCTTGTGAAAGATTACCAACATTTTTAATCATATTCTTGTAATCAGCATGTTGGAAATACATGGCATTTGTTCAATTTTGTTCCAATTTAAATGTTGACACCACCAACAATCACTGATATAAAGAATTAACCACTACCAATTTCAAATCTAAATAGACCTCTATACAATTCAGTTAATACAATGTAAACTCCTCTAGACAAGTATTGCCAACACTCCATCTTCCTGGGGACTTAATGACAGAACCAGTAAACTCTACTGATCATCTACATAATGCATTGTTTTATCCTGCTACCAGACATTATTACAGCACCAAAGTGCTGGTTCCCGGGAATGATGACCCTGATTATAAACACACACTTTCTTTGCAGAAACAGGAAACCGGACAATCCGAGATTGTCTCCAACACGAATGGCTGAATCACGCTGCGACAGGCAGAATTACTGGACATTACCAGGCTGTTAAAGTGTCAAAACCAGTCAATATATATAATGAATGAAGTCGCTAGAGATATCAGTCTTGGTAAACAGGCGCTGTCTATGGTTTCTCCCATATATTTAATGATTTTAATCCATGATAAGGAACATCTAACAGCCACAGAAATGAACAAAAACAAACGTAAGTACATTAATTCAGGCATTCCAATAGACCTTGCATAATTTAAAAGCACAAATCAAAATTGAAATCTTAAATGAACATTATCAATCATTCAACAGATAATAATTAGTTCTGAAATTTCTTCGGAAAAAAAAATACAAGAAAAGGGAAATTTTGCAGTCAGCTTTAGGCAGGTAATAATAGTGATTATACATTTTGTATCAACTTTCATTATAATCTAATGAAGAACAGCTGCACAGGGTATGAAATGGATTAACATAGGGGCAGTCCCTCAAACTGCATGTGCCAGAAACACACAAAAAATCAATGTAAAATTTCATCAACAAAATATTTTCTTCTGTAACAAATTATGAGTTTTTTTTTGTCTCAACTTGTCAAAATATAACTCCCACATTGATTTATCTGTACTCCCTAAATTTTGAACTAAACACAAAACATGGCTGGGAGTCCCTGCAAATATATTTGAAAGCAGAATCCGCAAATGCCTCAAAAGACACTCGAATGTGGACAAAACTATTGTCAAATGCTAACAATTTCCAATCCCTCTTCACCTGACATTTCCAGACTGGTTTCAGTTGGAAAAATAAAGCGGACTGAGCCTCTAGATACAGCTATAATCTGATATGTGATATCCCCAGTAGAGAACCAGACTGACATTGGTACAAAACTGTCGCTAATGGTGATTCTATTTTCGACAAATCTTAAGGAAAACAGTAACAATCAACCAGAGAAGAAATGGGTTTTATGTGGTTTGAAAAAATGTTTTTTAAATGGAAAAGCATTACATTTTGTTTAAAAAGCCCTTCAACAGAAGAGAGAAAGTACCTAAGAAAAAGGAGATCCTGAAATAGGAGAAATTTAAAGAACACATCAAGAAATTTTCAATATACAAGATTTGCTTGAGGAAATTCTCCCATCTTCACACATAACTGTCAAAATAGCAATGTTGAAACACGATAACCCATCATCAATATTGAACCAGGGCAGATCAATAAGTCTACATTCATTTTATTTTATAGGAAAATTTTCACTAACTATTTGAATACGTCAGCATATTTTCTTTCCTACTTGACAAGGTACGATCATGATTTGGATCCGTACACTACAATGTAAAACCTCAGCAGTTTGCCCTTAAAGATTTAGCAGTCTTTTGTATGTCGGATTTCTTTTCACGAAGCAATCTGCGACCTGAATAAATTACGGGAATTTCAATATCCAGTGATTAAGTGAATGCCTTCACAAAGTCAAACTAAACATCCATCCTGAAATATAGACAGTGTATAAACTGGTGATTGGGGTAAACAAGTAAGTATTTCTTTTCGTAAACATTCTGATGTTGAACAAGTTGGAACAGCCGATCTCTTTACACAAAGTGTGAGAAAAATCTGTGTGAACTACTAAAACTGAATTTGACCCTGATTATATATTGAAAGGATATTATTATGACCTAGTCTTGATATATATCATTATGCCCAATCAAGCTGGACAAAAAAAAAAAAAAGAAGAAGAAGCAGCCCTACTGTAAAAATGTAGAGATATGTCATGACTACAGCAACAGTATAAAGGGTACAGTGGTGTTTGACATACCCAACTGCAGATCCACAGGTTGTGGGTTCGAAGCCCATTTGGGGCAAGGATTTTTCATTACCTTCACAGTCGCAAAGTACTTAGTCTAACCCAGTCAAGAAGGATTAATATTAGTTATAAGAACTTGTTTCTAAATTGACATAAAATAAATAAGTTGAAACTTTAACAACATGAAAAGAAATTAAATATTTAGTAGAACTGGACAAGACAGCTCACTGTCTGAGGATTCCCATATAGCTCCCATATTGTTTTCTGAAGCCGGGGTATCATAGATTTTGGTATGCCTGCAGGAGACTCAGATCCTGACATTAAAAAGCAATTAACCAAACACCCCTTAAATTACATGTATATGTTGATCACTATTGTCAGTCCTATGGCTAAACCATCTTTAAATTTTTACTTCCTTTATGTTTGATCAATGGGTTGTACATTCTAATGGCATACAGACACAATCATTCGATATTTGTTTACAATTGAAACAGATGTAGATGTCTATCTACTGTAGACATCGCAGTGGCATTATATCATATTCTGAATCAAAGTACAGAGCAAATGTGTGACCTTCCTGAGTTTCAAGTGGGGGGACACTCTAAAATATTTCATGTACCAATGTGAATGTACCTTATAATGTAAAACAACAGATAATGAGAACACCTGCTGCAGGCATTATAATTTCTACCGATAATGGATTTAGCATCACAGCTTACCTGACAGTTGAGAACACCTTTCATTACAGATAAACAAGTAGCTCAACCATACAGTTGTTTAATTAACAGTTGTGCATAACAAGTTTCACGATTTACATTATAACTGGTTTAGAACACAATCATATACAACGCCTTGTTCAACAAGTTACGAAAAATCTGCATTTCTTTGCTACGTTATGATTTTGAAAAGTTTAAAAAACAGCATATTTTTTTAATTTATGCAGTCCATTCAATACCATTAATCTGCTTGATAAAGTTTGATAAATGTATGGAAACCTGTAAAATCAGGGCAGTCATGCACTCTTTTTGTTCATATTTCATATTCTATTTTATCATATGACACTGTTCTCAAACAGCTGTTTCCGGTTTCATATAACCATCACATATTTTCTTATATTTAACCCTTTCCCTCATCGAGGAAACCATGAAAAGACCTATGCGAACAGCATAAAACCAGATCAGCCTGCGAGTAACTCACAGGCTGATCAGGTTTTATGCTGTTCGCTGCTCCTCAGTGGTCTGGAAATGAGGATTTTATAATTAAATTTGGTAAGGTTTAACTGTGGTTTTCTGCAGATCAGGCTTTATGTGGTACCTACTGAGTGCGTCAAAATGAGTCTATATGAGGGAAAGGGTTAACACGTTACATTTTTCAGGCAGAATTACTTACTATGCGCCATGCACATGTATTCTATATGTATGAATAGTGTGTTGAGTTTGGACAGCTGGATGAAATGTGTTTGATTCATTATTCATATGATGTTGAAAATGTATGAGAAATACACACGATAAATCGTTATTTTCAGTTATTATTTGTTATTTTGTTTGTTGGGTATAAATCCCACTGACAATATTTCAGTCATTTGGATACGTTGTCTACTCTGACAGATATAGCTGTGCTGCCACACGGCAGTATGACAGACATACCGTAGACATAAAAATATGGCACAATACCACACAGAGTCACATTATCCTGACACCCAGCCAACCTGAGTCCTGCAACTACCCTTATATGCTGAGCGCCAAGCAAGGGAGTTATAATAGTACTATTTTTACGACTTTGGTATGTCGCTGCCAGGAATCAATCCCATGACCTCCCGTTCCCAAAGTGGATGCTCTAACCACTCAGCCACCGGGGATGGTAGTTATTACTTAAAACTATTTTCTTGGTGTTAGATTACAAAAGTAATTCCTTCACAGTCCATTCATTCATGTTTTTGTTTGTATGTTGTTATAATCGTGATTTACTGTCAGCATAGGTCATATGATGGAAAGAATCTGACATGAATTATCATTTCACATCAAATTTTACTAAACTTGTTCATGAAAATGTTATTAAGCTAGCCAGAGGTTTGCTTAACCCTCACCCTGCTGGAACCATAAGTTACAGCTAACCTTTGCCACCAGTAAAGATGCACGGATGTGGCCTTGCTCTTTACTGTTAGCTGACCAACTACAAGTTTTTATCTTGTTATCCCTAAAATTGATCATGGACAGTTCAAAAAAAGATGCCACCTAAGTAAATTTGAGAAATTCAGCAGGTTAAGGGTTAATAACATTTTCATGAACTTGTTAAGTAAAATTTGATATGAAACAACAATTTATGTCCAATCCCAAATATAAATTGCTTCCCTGTATAATAACCATCCAAATGTAACATTCAGTGGTTCCCTGTATAATAACAATCTAAATATAACATTAAGTGGTTCACTGTATAATAACATTCCAAATATAACATGAAGTGGTTCCCTGTATAATAACATTCCAAATATAACATTAAGTGGTTCCCTGTATAATAACCATCCAAATATAACATTAAGTGGTTCCCTGTATAATAACAATCCAAATATAACATTAAGTGGTTCCCTGTATAATAACAATCCAAATATAACATTAAGTGGTTCCCTGTATAATAACAATCCAAATATAACATTAAGTGGTTGTAAGGGGGGATAACCATCTGAGGACTATTTACAGACACAAGATATTCACATAAACTGAGTATGAAGCTGATGATCTAATACATATTTCTAAAAATAATTGATATATTTTTTCATGATCTCTGTTTATATTATGAGGTATAAGTAATATTATGGATCTACTTTCACAGTGTCGATATTTTACATTCAAACCAAAATGGAAGTCCAAACCTCCCATCAAGTTCACAATTTGTACCAAACTGTACATTACTGTGGCATTTCTCAAGCGATCACTGCAGGCATGTAAGAACGATCAATAAAACACTTAAGATACATCAAGATACAAACCTTAGGCTTTTTAATTTCATTTCCCTCCCCATGATGGCTTACTTCTAATGGTAATTGATTTCTAATAGATGGCACCAGGGGAACCAGTCTTTCTCTGGTAGGATAGGGAACAGCATAGTCCTAAGTCCTATCGCTGGCCATGCAATTTTAAGATGAGTAAAAAAGATTTTGCCTCAACTGCACTAATTTCACCTTAAAGCTGACTTAATAGTAGTAATAAATGGCCAACTGACTGAAGAACTTGTCACAGGGAGATGACTTCACATGACAGTTACATAATTATATGCAACCTTTGTGTATGCATATGTGTTCTTTCACATTTTTTTTCCATTTCATAATTGAATCAAAAAACATCTTTTATTGTATTGTTATCTTATTTCTAAAATCATCCTTACTGACTCTGTGTAAATATTTATCTTACCAGTGTACAAATAATTCAAAATGAAATAGGGATAAATATGATACTCGAAATTGCATTGGAAATTGTCCAATTTAAGAGCAATTAATACCTACTGTGTGGACATTGCCAAATTATAAAATATACTCAGGGACTTGATTAACTCTTCGTCAAGTCATTTTGTTTCCCGTCATTTAAACTCGTAATTTCTTAAGTGACGAAATACAAAGAGGACCTGAAACTTGCACCAATCTATATTGCTGAAATATGCCTCTACGACTACAGTTTTAAATAATCTTAAATTGTTTGAAAACAAGAAATAAAATATTCAACATTTTCATGTCCTTGTCAAGTCCTTGAGTATAGATATTGTTGTATTTTGACACTATTTAACCTCTAGCCTCACTAAGAGAGACCTGAGATGAAGCAGATATCACGAGAATAACTGTTCTCATTGTTTGTTGTTTTACATTCACATAGGTACAACAACAATGTTATCGCTTTAATGCAAGTTGTGTGTTAACTTGCTGTCCAAGCAACGGAGGTCATAACAATCCAGAGATCTGTGATGCCAATTATCAGATGTGCCAAACAGTAAATAAGCCTTACAATCACCAAGTGTCAGTTGACAGGTCAGTATGCCAGGTGGTCCATCACAGATAACAGATCTCACTTTTGCACAGTGAGTACACATGTGTCTCACTCAGATTATTAGCTGAATTATTGTATTAACCCTTGACCTCATGAATATCATGTACACAATTATGCCATTTATTCACTGTATGGACTTTTAAATTGTGCATGAAGTAAGGAATTTTCTTAGCCATGCAGACAATGTAGAATCTCAGCTATAATATTATATGATCGAACACAGAGGAGACCCTGATCAGACAGCTCCTTTCATGAGCTGTCTGATCTGGGTTTGCTCTGTTTGTCAATGCGTCAAAATGCTTTTCTATGAAGTAAAGGGTTAATTAGCTATTGTTCCAAGATAAGTGTCTAGTTTCTTACGCATTAAATTTCTTTTCAGGAGTTTCTTGCCAGTCTTGTATAACTCTAATTTATCACTAATTTAGAGTGGCTTTGTACTTTGTAATTGTTATTATTATATGAGTATATATATATATATGTATGTATGTGTTTTATCTGTACAGAGATGAGACAGTAATAAACAATAAATATCCATAAATTATCATTTTTAATACTCTGGCTAGACAGGTGCTAAAAATTGCCAAGTCTGAGAGGGGATCAATGTCTAATTGTTTACTGCCTAGATCATGCTGAATGCATTACCTGAATATTGCATCACAGGCAATAATTACCTTTGCTATGTATCTATAATTAGTAATTAACCCTTTCCCTCATTGAGGTCACCATGAAAAGACCTACGATCAGGTTTTATGCTGTTCACTGCTCCTCAGTGGTCTGGAAATGAGGACTTTATAATTAAATTTGGTAAGGTTTAACTGTGGTTTTCTGCAGATCAGGCTTTATGTGGTATCTATTGAGTGCGTCAAAATGAGTCTATATGAGGGAAAGGGTTAAGAGATTCCTAATGAAAGAGACTATTTAGAAGCTTATAAACAAGCTGGTTTGGACAAGTTATGAATCAACATATGGCTGGAGGTAGGAGATCTAGATGATTGCTTGAGGGTGATAAAACATACTCTTGAAATTAATGGAAGGAGTCATCAAAATGAACTGTTGTTTAAGGAAGAGATTGGTGCTGACCCTAAGGTTAACAGTACTTGAGGTTTTACTGTCATGTAACATTTAAAGACATTAGATAGCGTGTTCTTACAAAAGTACAAGTACCTCGCTGACATTAAGCATCATAAATATTTAGCCATGCTCTTTGGAGAAGACCAAGTCCTTATCTCATATAATGCATTATTCATAGCCAAGCTTTGTATGTGAGTTACAGTCCAGTTAAATTCCAAATAACCAGTGTACACCAGACATCATGCCATCTAAGTGACAACTGATCTAGACACTTAAAGCTTAACCCAAACATGATGCTAGAATTCTTAATTGGACTTGTCCTTTTCTGATTTTAGACTGTACCATTAGTTATCCATGGGGGTGCCTGCACATTTAATGAGTGAATAGTGAACAAGTGAAGACCATGACCAGACTGCACAGATGTGCTGGCTGATCATGGTCTACACTGGTTGCAAAGGCAGTCACCAGTGCCAAAAGCAATGTAAAATTTAACCTTATATTGATGCTGCAAATTTATATATATATATGTATTAATGCGTGATCTTGCTATACATATATGTTTGCAATGGAACCTTTCACAGTGGACCCAAGAGAATACCTAGATTTATTTGGAAATCATCAGACCATGAACTGCTAATAGGTCTAAGTGGGCCTCAAGTTTGCTATTGCCAAGAGACACATGGACCAGACCAGACCAGCCATGGTAAAGTTAAGATTGAACTTTCTGTCTCTGCATGAATACACTAGAGTACAATGCAGTGTCTGTGGGTAAACCTTGCATTTATGAAGGAAACTGAAGAAGATGAAACGCCGACATTGATCTTTAAGTAACAGTGTCCTTAAAAATGTTGTTGTTGTATTGGGGGTTTACCGTTACTATGATAGTACTTCAATCATACAGCGACGTCCAGCTAATTACAGGTGGAGGAAGACCCCCAAGTACACAGAGGTACCTGGGTAGAACCACCGACTTACCACAAGCCTTAAAAATACAAAAGGCACTGTCAGTAGTAGAAAATATGGGTAGTTCCAGGACTCAGGTTGACCTGGAGTTGGAATGTCACTGACTTCAAGGTGTGATATCAATTGTCGTATGAATCAGATAGCAGTCAGTGGTTTGATGAAGGCGAAATCTCTAGATGCCATCAGTGAAACAAAAATAAATTAACCAAGTAAACCCATTGTCACAACCAACATAGATAATAAGGAAGATGTTACTGACTGACAGTCAACATAGGGTTCAAATGATGTTTACTCTCCTTGTGTCCTTGTGTATTTTTCGGGGGCGGGCAGGAAAATATCACTTCCCACCATCCACAAAGAGTACTCTGTCTGTTATAAGTTTACCCTGCCAGTATTCCTGCCTGTCCGTATATAAGTCTGACTGTGCATGAATTTGGAAACAAATAAATACTGCCCAGTCAAGCCACACTTGATGTATTGTAAGACACCAGTTTGATTCAGTGAAGGTATTATCATTGGTGATAGGCTGATTGAGAAAAGACAGATGCGTGTCTAGCCAGGGAAATCTCTGTCCTGTCCTCCAATTACCAGCCTCTCAATTCTACCCTGACAGCTTGATCAATCAAAATGATATCAAACTGGTTTCAATGACAGTACAGCCAGTCTCACAGTCTGAACATGGCTTTATGAATCATATAATAACTCACCATCTATTTATTAAAATGTCTGGTAAAACCTCGGGATCATGGGAAGGTATACATATAAGCTTGGACAAACTGTTTTTATGGCAAAATGGCAGGGAGGTTAATTAAAGGTGTGTCCAGCTAGGAGACAATCTTGTAGTTAAATATTAAGTACCAATAAAAGCAAGACTTAAGCCATTTCTAATTACCCAATCTGTCATTAAACTTAAGGAAATGGATGGGATACTATTTGCAAGGAAAATCAATATTTGATCACTTGATATGTAACTTTACAATGAGATACAGAGCTAAAGGATATTATAATTTCAACTGTCTTACATAATACATATATGCTGAATGAAACAAGGGGGCACGAAGGCCC
This sequence comes from Solen grandis, assembly GCA_021229015.1. Classification (NCBI taxonomy): domain Eukaryota; kingdom Metazoa; phylum Mollusca; class Bivalvia; order Adapedonta; family Solenidae; genus Solen; species Solen grandis. The sequence continues at coordinate 41,844,488 of CM037792.1, forward strand.
TGGATCACCTACCTGATAATTTGCTTTAAACAACCACATATTTATGAGGAGCTGAATAGTTTGAACAATCTTGGTTGAGACAGTCAAAGGACATCATTCTGTACCAAATATGTCCAATCAGGCAAGAATAGATTTGCATAAGATTTTTGAAATTGTAACTATATATATATATATATACACACATATAAGGCAAATAAGCCCTACCCCTTGAGGCCATATGGATCAGAATAATTTTAAAAATCTTGGTTGAAGGCAACTTGCCAAAGGAGTATCTGTGCCAAAGCATTTCCAAATCTGGACGGTGGCTAAACTGAAGAAGATTTTTTAAGTCACTTCTGTTGCCATAGCATTCAGGTTTTGCTTTGATCAGGTGCATCACTCATGCATACTTGAATATACTCCTGTAAAGTCAAATATCGAAATTGGCCCAGGGGTTTAAAAGGCGATGAGTTTGAAGTTAATGATGGTGTCAGGCAACAGACTATGGAAAAGAACCAATCACAACAGCTCACTTTGAGGACTTTGTATACAGGTGAGCTAAAAAACAAAGCCTTATCTTTCTTGTTTAATTATCTGGTTTCATTCCTCACTAATATCATACATTATGCGAAGACATCTCATTATCATTCTCAAATTTCTATCTTAATTAAATCCATATCATTTTATTATTACCAGAGAGAAATTACAAGCCATCATGATCACTGATCTAATATACAAGAAATAATAACAAGTGCAATGCTGCTGCATTACAGTAAATAACTTAAAATGACTTTTGCAAGTTCTAAGTAAGCAGATTTGAATTGTCACAATTTATACTCAGCCCATAACATGTTGGTATCTTGACTAAAACGTACATGCTTCAAAAGCCTCAAAATGCCAACCATTATGTTAAACGCAATCATTTTTGTGCTCACAAAATCAAATTGATTTACAGTATTAGCATACCTAAAAGCAATGTGTATGTAGTATTATTCAAATGTTTTTCATCCCTTTGGGGAAAGGATTCAATGCTTTCGTTAAAGTTTAAACATTACAGTACAATTTTTCTAGCAATTTGTTGGATTGGAGTAAAAAAGTTCTTCACTTTTTGGTATTGAAAAAACAGTATGACAAATTAGTACTGGTAGATGGCGTCCGAAGGCATTTTGAACTGCAGTTATGTTTTGCACCAGAGAATCCTTGCATCTTCTTTTTCTTTGAATGGCTAGCAATCATTTTCTGATTATTTTGCCAAATTTAGACCTTGTGGTCAAAGAAAACCTCTGAGTGGGCTCCTGTTTTTTTGCTGAAGAGACAGCATAGGAAAAGATAGTGGTTGGATACAAGTCCGGGTGTCATACCCTTGTTCATTTTCACATAGGCCCCTTGGTTCTTTTATGTTCCTGGTGTATAAGCACCAATGGGTAGAACCAGTACTGAGTAGTCTCCAAGTTCCCATATCAACCAAAGTTATTTTGCCTAGTGCCAGGCAACTTAAGGTTGCACCTGGTACCAATTTTAAACATCTTTGGTTTGACAAAGTCACCGGAGGAAAGTTCCCTTGCTGTCATGGACCTCTAGTCATTTTGTAGCATAAGTTTATGAACAGATCGAAGGACCTCTGATCATAGATTGAGGGGACAAGAAGAAATGGGAATTCCCCAGCCACAATGAGGGGGCATTAAAAAGTCACTGACCTTTACATATGAATCTGTGTGTGCATTTACAGAGTCTATGATGCAGATTTCAGGATGCAGTAGTGGTTGTTTCTGTGGTTTTTGCATCATCTGAGATCTGACACACTCACCAAACTACATCCATCTTATGTAAGCGCAATAATATATCATCTTTCATTACTGGCTACAATCCAGTGTATGTTAAACAACTACATAAAACCCATTTTAAGAGAAACACAATTCCAAGATAAGAATTAAATGATTAAATTATACATTTTATAGCTGAGAGCTAAATACAATTCATAGTTTTGTTTGCAGTGAAACTAGATTTAATATTACAACGACCTTCAACCTATGCAAGTGGCCTTTGGTAAAGGTAAAGACCCTCATGTGTAAAGCCATATTATCTGACTTAAGTATGGGCTAATTTTATATGTTTGTTTCTTGGGTTTAACGTCCCACCAACAGTATTTCAGTCATTTGAAAACGATGTCTGCTTGAGACAGATATAGTGCTGTCACACTGCAGTATCATGCCATAGACATGTGGCATGATACCACACCCAGTCACATTATACTCAGCCACCAGGCCAACCAGTCCTGGAACTACCCTTATATGCTGAGCGCCAAGCAAGGGAGCTTTAACATTATTTTAACAGTCAAGGTGTGTTATTGAGTACATGTAATATATAAGCCAATCAACAAGTGTAACTTTCATGGCATGCTAAGAGACTTGGACCTAATGTAAATAATAGGTCAAGGTCATGACACACTCTTCCTGGTCAAAAAGGTTGTTCCTGTGTAGCATATACTTCCAATGTCAAAAACCAATTATACATGTAATTGGCACAATTACTTGACTACATGTATGTAGTTAGTATAGATAGATAGTGGATGTACAGAGAGACTCATTGTGCCAGCAGATGTAAACGACTCAGTGTGATAATAGACTAGGATCATTTAACTAATAGAAATAAAAATTCAGGACTTGACTTTCCCACATCCTCCTTCTCTTAATAATACAAAATAATCGACTTCACGCTATCTTCATCTCATTTTCAAAAAGAATGTGCCAAGTAATTTCAATACAAGAGTTTTCATTCCTGGTAATGGAATATCCAATTTGAAAATGGAAAATAACATCAGATTTATGCTGATTAGTTCCTGTTTTGAAAATTTATGACTTTTTCCTTCGTCTGACATTTAATATATACTTGGATTTATACTTGGATTCATAAAACCGACATTGTAATTTTCCTCTGATTTAATTTTTGGTTAAGGTAAAATTTAACAGTGGTGGTATAAGAATTAACATTTACATATATGCAGGCAATGCAGGGAGATATAAAACTGCAGCCTTAATTCTCTGTTTATAAAATAAATATTTCCCTGAGGCAATTGAAACAAGAGGAACATGATCACCCTAAATTGCTCACCTGAGTCCAACTGCTTTAGTTTCATAACCTATGACTTGCTCATAAAGAGACTGGAGATATAATTTTAGTCATAAATGCTTTGTAAAAGTTTGCTAAAATAAAATTATAAGACCTCTTGGTAATACACAGGAAAGGCAAAATATGCCTGTTTTGCCCCTTTCTGTGGCCATAACTCTGTAAGGCATTGTGGGATCAAGCCACTTCAAGAGAAGAACAGAGATCTACTGGTGATTTAAGTTCTAAACAAGTTTGGTTCAAATCAAATAAAAAAAGTAATTGCTATTGTGCGGAAAAAAATTCCTGGCACATGTACAGACGACAGACATCAGTACTTGTGGCCACAAAACTCCCAATGACAAGGTGGTCAATTATGTCAGCTTACTTTCTTTTTTTAACAAGAGACTGAAATATATTCATCTGGATTTTTTGTTCCAATAAGTCATCAAAAGGTCTTGAACTGGTCCCAGTGGCCAAGTGGTTGCAGCATTCGCCCCAGAATCAGTGACATCTTGGGTTCAATCCCTTGCCATGATATACCAAAGTGGTAAAAAATGGTACAGGTATAGTTCCTTTTATTGGCGCTCAGCATTTAAAGGTAGTTCCAGGACTGGTTGGCCTTGTGTCAGGATAATGTGACTTCAGTGGTGGGGTATCATGCCACATGTCTTTGGCATGATACTGCAGTGTGGCAGCGCTATATCTGTCTCAAGTAGACATAGTCTCCATATGATTGAAATACTGTCAGCAGGACTTTGAACCCAATAAACAAACAAACAAAAGATCTTCAATTCCTCAATTTCTTCTATTACTCAAATATATGCTCCTACCTTCTCATTTACAATTTGACTTACTTTTCATTCACCCTCATTCTTTTTAAAAGATATGCAAAAAAAAAAGAAAAAAGACAAAACAAGATGGCCATAGAGGCCTTATGGTTACCCAAGGAACATCTGTACTAAAACATTTTGAAATCTGGGGTCGTATTCATAAAGCTCCTTAGTTTTTAAGGAAAATAATTCCTTAACTGGAATAAATCTCCTAAGGTGTTTTATATATAAGACTAAAGGAAATCCTTTATACATAAGGGAAATCTATGTGATTTTAAGGAAAATCTTAGAGACTAAGGGAAATTTGTTCCTAAGGAGCTTTATGAATACGGCCCCTGGCCATTAGTTTTGAAGGAGATGAATTTTAAAGTTTTCATAATTCATTTCTTTCCATTGCCATCAAATTCTGTCCAACGATTTCAGAGGAGATGTCATTTAAAGCTTTCACTATATACATATAAGGCAATTTAGCCACGCTCCTAGCAGCCAAGTTTTCTTAAGGATCGAAATTATTTTAGCAATCTTGGTAGAAGGTTACCCAAGGAACATCTAAAACTAAAACATTTTGAAATCTGGCTAGTAGTTTTGAAGGAAATGATTTTTAAAGTTTTCATTTTTTTTTCTTTTCATTGCCATGGCAACCAGGGTTCTACATGGATTAAGTTTTTATTTAGCAACTTTTGTGAAGCTTCACCAAAGAGTCATCCCTGCAAAGTTTAATTTAATTTGGTCCAGCGGTTTCAGAGGAGATGTCATTTAAAGCAAATTGTTGACGACAGACAACGCACGACAACGGACACCAGATGCAGGGTGATCCTAATAGCTCACCTTGAGTACTTTGCGCTCAGGTGAGCTAAAAATGATAGTATCTGATCATTTTCATTTAGTTTCCACTCCTACAAATCCAAAAAAGACACATACCAGAGCCCATAATACTGTATTTTCTCCAATAAATTACTAAACTCTAATCCATGACCCACCCTCCCTCTCACAAGACAAAATGACAATAAAGATTCACATCGCAGTTCAAAACACACTCCGAACCATGGACAAACATGTCTCACTGCAACTGTTGCAAACAATTTTGAGTAATATGATTCTGAAGTACATATTCATTCTTTCTTGTTCTTGTCCATGTAATAATTATATAGCAAATTCTTTCAAATTTTCACTTGCCCAGATTGGCTATGGGACAACCAGGGCAATCATGGACAAATAGTTGCTGTCTCCAGACAGTCTTATCCTTAGACTAATGTAGATATTCACATGGAAAGCAAAAAATCCCATCCCCAGGGGTGTTTAATAGTAAAACTGTGGTAATATTCATTTCTGAGGCACCAAGGAGACTAAACAACAACTCTCAAGTCCTGTAGCAAGGATGTGGCAATTGGCATTGACATGACAAAAACATCTGTCACCGAGCAACCATTCTCTCACTGTTATTTTGCTGATGGTTGTAATAATGCTATGAAGACAAGATGTGAAATTATACATTCAGCCATATACACTGTACTTCTATTACTAGAGCTCCATTATTCCATTAAAAACTCCTACAGAGCCCCAACTGACAAAGAATCATTGACTTGAGAGATGTCAAAGATGATAATTAATGCTACAAAAATATCAATCATAACAATTGTTTCTCGGATTTAATCCTAAAATCCATGTCATTATGCAGTTCTATTCTGCCAGCCATGTTACAAAAGATACGAACAACATGATAGTTAATACATTTGTTACATAATTATCTCTTCTCTCTCTTTCTCTCTCTCTCTCTCTCTCCATTTCTCTCTCTCTCTCTCTCTCTAACTCTCTCTCTCTCTCTCTCTCCACAAACTCTATGACAAATCTGAACACATTCTACTGTTTGTTGAAACCAGTGGTACCACTCAATTACACCATTTTACGCAAGAGTATACCAATGAAAAGCCAAAAAGAAAACAAACAGCTATTCCCTGCATGTTTGTGGTGCTACCTGATGAAACTAAGATACTTATAAGGATTGAGTCTCAGAAAACAGTCATATCTGACCTGCATGCCAGCCACTGGTTTATGCTGGCTGAATATGTCATTTCCTTGACATCTCTTTTACAATTTCCTGTTAAGGACTATACATAGATTAATGTTGACTTGAAATTACCACGAGTCAGGAAACAGACATTACATCTGAATTCCTTTTAGATGTTCTGCATTTAGATAAGACACTATATATACAGTGACAATGAGATATTGTTTTTAACATTAGTGATCTCTATATAGCACTTGCATGAATAAAAGTGATGCAATGCAGGCTGGCAAGACAACTAGTCTTAAAGCTTTCTAAATTAGGACTGAAAAGCAAAATCCTAAAGAGGAAAATGTCCAATGTAACCAAGGTAACATGCCTTAAACATCTAAATTCTATATTTTGGTGTTCAAGTACCTATTAGTTCTTTATAAATAGCACCCGGAGACTTAATTGTACTTAAAACATAGAATTAGACACAAATTGATCTGATACTCGTTTTCCCTTGCCTGCATGCAACATATGGCTGCATGCTTGTAACAGGAACATTCAGATTTTATTTATATTATTTAAACTGGCATCAGTCCAATGCAGCCTGTTTCGTTTGGTTTAAAGAGGGAGAAAATGTGCTGTTAGCTGCTGCATAAACATTGAAAAATATCTTCCAGGAATCAGGTTTAATAATAGTATAAATATTCCACTGCTGCAGACAAAAAATAAGTTAAAGGGATATCGCCTAATACAAGCAAAATGGTTGCTGTGATTGGACCTAATGATTTTTTGGTGTCTAATTTCACTCTGGCACATTTAGGGACAACCACTGCTATAATTGTTATACTGCAACAAGGTTGACCATGCATGGAATTATGCCAGACAAACAGTTAAAACAAAGAAAATACATGTGTATATCTTACAGACTCTTTTTGGGGTCTATGCATTGAAGTTATAACATTTGGATATCACTGAGCAGATGATCCAATTAATGCATTCATCTGGCACATGAACATTCAGTCTCATACCAAAAAACTGAAACAACAAAGAAAATTTGACCAACTATAAAAAAAATATCCACTCCTTACCATGACCTCCACATTTGTTTATCATGCAAGTTTCAACTGTTATAGTGCCAGAAGCATCTCCTTTTAAGATGTTTCTATCATACCGTTGTATAGAAATAAATGGAAAACTACTTAATGCACCCAAGGTTTTACAGTGTAACATTCTATTTCCCAAAGGTTCAGATAGCAAGTAAAAGTATATAATCAAACAGCAAGTTATAGACAGGCTGCTATGTATTTTTTGTTACAAGATGCAAGGTTTTAACTTGATAGATTTTCTGTGATACATCTTAAATGGATGAAACAGAGAGAAACCTGCAGAGAGAAATTAATATGACAAATACTTTAATAATTACTGTGGTCCCCAATAATGAAATATTTATTCAATGGCTCTCTTTCTCTCACCCCACCTACTCTCTCTATCTCTCTCTCTCTCTCTGATTTTTTTCAACAAATTCAACTGCATGGCTTCTGGGCATATCCGACCTCTCCATGCAACTATGTCAGATTCTCGTCGCATTAAAATCATAAATGACAGCAACTCCTTTAGGGAAGCTTTTTCCTCATTGAATCCATTTCATTCACTTGAGAACACCATCATCGGAAGCGAAATGAACAGGTCTAGAGGAACGGAAAACATATGCATCTTTGATATAAATGCACCCTTAAACATATTATAAAGAGCGAGCTATAGAGGTATTACCTAACTGAGACGAGTATGAAATAATGTTGATATGACTTCATTAATAATTGTGACATCATCCATGTCTGTGCAATTTGCTGCGTTTATTGGAGACTGGAGAATGATTTAATTATCTTTGATTATACAAAATATTATAATGCTATGTGAAAGCATTATGAAATAATGGAATTAGTTCATGATATTATTGATGGGCCCTCAAAGTCTTAGCCTCCTATGTCCTTTAAGATATGAAGATGGAACAGAATGATTAAATTGCTTCCATTCTGATTTGGATTTCCCTATGGTATAAAATTATGTTAACCCTTTCCCTCATAGGAAACCATGAAAAGACCTAGGTGAACAAGATAAAACCTGATCAGCCTGCGAGTAACTCACAGGCTGATCAGGTTTTATGCTGTTCACTGCTCCTCAGTGGTCTGGAAATGAGGACTTTATAATTAAATTTGGTAAGGTTTAACTGTGGTTTTCTGCAGATCAGGCTTTATGTGGTACCTGTTGAGTGCATCAAAATGAGTCTATATGAGGGAAAGGGTTAAATTGCTTCCATTCTAATTAAAATGGATTTCCCTATGGTATAAAATTATGTTAAGGATTGAAAGAGGATGAATAAGTGCTGACCATTTAATTTAGTACTAGTGCAAACAGCTACAGGTGAGTATCTCTCACGGGAAGTATATACTTAGGTTAAGCTTCTTGCTTTATTTCACCGGCAGGTATTATAGTAATTGTATGTAAATAATGCAGAGTTTTGGATCAATAGGAGCAACGTCCCTATAGCCAGCCTTGTCACCTTTCATAGCCATAAGCATTCATAATGCAAACAAGGTATTTGCTGTTCACCGGTCTTTAAATAAAAGCTAATATTTGGAAAACAGAGTTTTACCACCTACCACCCGTCAAATGTCAAAACCCCTGTATCTCCATTCTGAAACTGAATAAGACGCATCAGTCTGCCTGTTGTTGCCTAATGGTCATAGCCATTCAGGTAGCAGAAAACAAGCAAGGACTTAAGTAGGGCACCAAAACCATGCTAAGGGTTGTCCAACAAATTACTCTTTATGGCCTCTTGATGATGGAGAGCGTTTACCAATATGCACAACACTATTTGTGTTTTCATTGCTACTAACACATTTATGGATATGTGTCTCCATTGTAAGAAAATATTATCTCTAGGGAAATATGGGATGAAATAGGATATAATTATGACAGCAATGTAGCTGATAGTAACAGTCATATGGCCTCATTGGATTTGTCTTGATTGGAAAAAGTATCTTTGAGTCCTTATAGACCAGCTACTCTGCTACACCTTAAGAAAATTATCACACCATGTTCTGACAAGGCAAGGCCTAGGGATATCATAATCCTAGAGCAAGTAATGAACATGTCAAGAAAAATAAATCATGGGTTACATAATCTTGACTCCTTTCTGATGATGAAAGTCTCATGATTTATGCTGTTGTAGATTGGAAATCTATCAAATATCTTCAATACACCATTGGTACACTATTATATTATGCTCTAAAAATGCTGACCTCCTGAATGCTGACATTCCTGGGTCCTCAGGGCTCTTATCTTACAAGAACACCCCTCAGAGATCACATGAAGACAGTTTCCTAATTACAGCCAGACTAATATATCTTTTGTAAAAGTAAACATTTTTCCTATCATTATAACTGTGGGTAAGAAGACAGCAAACCATGCTATTACAGACAGTGAGCCAGTAAAAGATGACGCATGAACGTGAACCAGTAGACATCAAACCCATCACAGACTGTGAGCCCATGCAAAGATAGCAAGTCCATAACAGACTGTAAGCTTATAGTAGTGAACAACAAACCCATCACAGACAGCAAACTCCACAGACTGTGAGCCAGTAAACACGATTGTGACAGTCCAAACCCCACAAGACTTTGAGCCAGAAGACATCAACCAATCACAGACTGTGACACCAAACCCATTACAGACAGTGAGCCAGTAGGTCTTCATTAACCAATCACAGACTGTGACACCAAACCCATTACAGAAAGTGAGCCAGTAGGTCTTCATCAACCAATCACAGACTGTGACACCAAACCCATTACAGACAGTGAGCCAGTAGGTCTTCATTAACCAATCACAACTGTGACACCAAACCCCAAAGACACCAAACCAATCACAGACTGGAGCCAGTAGACATCAACCAATCACAAACTAATACCAAACCCATCTCAGACATCTAGAAGAAAACCAGTTCAATCATAGATCTTAATGCACCTATCTGAACTTGACTATTTCCAATTAGCTGCACTCATTTCTACACATTAGGGTGACATTACATAGACAATAAAAGTTGATTGAACTCAGTCCTAATCATGTTATCTCCTATACACCCCATTGATGCCTACAATCATCATTAAGTGACAATGTATCTCACTCAGTGATGCATCACTACAGGGATGGCACTAAGGTGGCATTCATCACAGTGCCTCTTTGAAAGTAGTCTAATGTGTTATAGATTCTGATCAGTAATTGGCAAGGTACTAATAGAGGCTGAGGTGCTTTACACTGTTTGTTGTTCTCAACTTGATTAAAAAAGAACAATACCTGAGGATACAATGGACACCTTTTTTTTCTGGCTTTTTTTTGAAGGTTGAAGGTCAAGATCAACTGCATTATAGAGAGGTCCATCCACTTAAGCACAACAGTCCACACATTGAAGCAATCCAATGAAGCACATAAAAGATTAATTAAAAGGTAAACCTGTCCAGACGTCTTTTTTTTTTCCATCAAAAGTAGGTCAAAGTTCAAGGTCACAAGGTCAGCTGTATAATGTTAAAGTCTTACCAGCTGTCCAAATATTGAAGCAATCCAATGAAGTACATAGAAGTTATAGCAGATTTTCAAAAGATCTATCTGACCAGATGCCAAACGACAATGCCCAACATTGCCTGATGTCAACCCGAACATCATCAATTTTAAGGATGAAAAAAAAAATTCCTATAAATGATAAACATATATTATATTCAGCCAGATCTGAATTTACTTTATAGGGCTAAAATTGTGTCTCCATGGAGACTATAAATGGGTTATAAACAGTACTTACATGCATATTCAACCTTTCTTGTTGGTTATTGGTTCAATTACATAAAGTTTGAAACTGCCAATTTTAATATGACAAAATGTTGCTGCCCTGGGTGTTCCGGCAAGAAACCAATGATCACTTTTTTATACAAATTTAATCACATTTGTTTTTCTACTCTCTATACATGTTTAGAAACATGAGAAATGTGCTAGAATTACCATTCTATTCTAGAAACATTATACATTCATATTTCAGAACAATTCTAGTACTTGTCCTCCCTGGGTTGCCATAGCAACCATGCACAGCTCAACACTCTTCTATATCTGGTGTCCTCCGAGACACAGAGCAAATACCAGAAAGTAATTAGCTGCCTTACAAAACAGCCTGTAATGTTGACCAAACGAGGATCAAGGGTCTCTTCAACACACTAAACAGTCACGCTCATTTCCCTCCGTACCCCATCATTTACTTCCTGATATAGCTCCTTGCAAGACAATGGAAAATATGGAGAGTTCTTTATCTTAGCTTGGTACATGCCTGAAGCATTTCTTGTATTTAATCTATTTTTTTAGAACTGGTGATTAAATAAAATTAAAAAAAAAACATAAACAGCATCTCCACATTACATCAGTGGTATTATTCAATAGTCAAAAAATTGCAAATGGAGAAATCAACTGCAAATTAACAAACTGAAAATAAAATGTTTATGTACCAGGTGACTTATAATAGAGTGCCTGGATAGCGTAGTGGTAACATGACAGGGTACTGTGGTTGCCCATCCAGATACTAGGTTTTCACAAGGTTCCCCAGTTTCCACAATAATGACCACATATGCCACCACCAGAGCCATTCAGCATGAATGATATAAGTTGTTATGACTTGTTTCATACCTGATATAAAATAAATGCTTCTTAACTAAACAGAGACTGAATGTGTGACAAAAGAGATTGGCAGTTGTATACAGGAGACACTAATGTAGCTTTTACTGTACCAAACAGGTGCAGTATAATGTGAGGGCTGACCACAAAACACCTCCATCTCCTTCAACCTCTATATGCACTTATAACAGTTTCATGGTCATCCTTCAATATACAGTGTATTTGGTGCAACAGAGAGTGCACATGGCTGCACATGGCTACATTTATCATGAGCACAGCTTTGTCTGATACAGAAGATCATGACAGCTAAATCTACAACATCACTAAATCACTCACACTGACATTAGGAACTCTACTTTGTAGGACAATAATTCCCCAGATGTCCACACCATCATATATCAAAACTACTCCACATCCAATTACAAGCTATGAAAATTACTGTAGTCATAACTAGAGCAAGAAAAAGTGATTAATATACTCTTACACCTAGTTAATTAACTGTGAATATTACAGCATGAATAACAAGATTGAGAGAACTTAATTGCTGAGGATGATAATTAAATATATTCTGTATATAAATGCTATGTCATTATTCATTTTAAAGCCAGTGTTCTACTGTTGTTGTTTTTGTTGTATTTTTTAAGTTCAATTGACCTCCTAAAGCTATTTTTCTGTTTAAGTTAAAGTGACTTAATGTTAATTTTCTGGCTGAAGCTAAAGTGACCATGACCTTCTAATGCTAGTATTCTGGTTTAAGTGACCTTGACCTTCTAATGCTAGTTTTCTGGTTTTAAGTTAAAGTAGCCTTCACATTCTAATTCTACTCTTCTGGTTTTAGTAAAATACCAATATTGACCTTTTTATGCTATTTTTCTGCCAGTTTTTTCAGTTTTATATTTCCTTTAAAGCTGACATTGACATTTAAAGCTTGTTCTCTATTTTAAGTACAAGTGTCCTTGACCTCCTGCTCATCTCAATTACAATCCCCAACTAACTGTTGTGCTCCTGAAGAACAGTGTTCCAAACTTCAAATGAGAACATCTTAAGTTATCAAAGTTTGGGAACAGGATCCTACAAGCAAGATTCCTCTTTCTGTATAAAAAGCTATTAAAAACACAACAGAAAAGAGATTGCTGCATCTCAATACAAAGACACACCAATCCTCTTCTGTAAAAGCAAAATCAACCACCTTTATACTAATCTGTATTACATAAACAAGTCTTTGATCTAGGCCAGAAGAAGCCTGCAATGACAATTCTTCACAAAGCATGGACAGTTTGTCTCATTTCTGCCAGAAAGTCTCTTTTGACAAACAAGATGTACAATTATAAGACTCCTTATAAGCGGCTATACATAAAATGAGTATTTCTTTGTTGCGTTGTTCATGTTTTGTCTTCCACAAAATAATAATGCTTCTTTTCTGACACTTAAAATGATCTCAATAAAATTCTGTATGTGAAGAATGTCTTTTTATTTCAAGACCAGGACAATGGCAAAAACCTCATTAGACAACAAAATTACCCTCTGAGAGCAATAACCTTTGAAATTCTTTGAATAATCCCATAGAAACCATATAACGTAATTTCTCTCTGAAACTGAAGAAAACAATTGTTTCTAATATCATATTGTGTTACATGAAATCACAATGCCATAAATCTGTTTTCATCCTTAATTTCAATGTTTTGTAAGAAAATCTATCGAAAAAATTTCTAAGTTCAATAAACTTTATATTAGTCTTTGTAACCTTAATTTCTAACTAATGAGGTACGGTAAATTTTTCTGTCCAATATCTTATACTAAAAGACCCCCCAACCTGCCCCACTAAAAAATCAATAATGATAAAACATAATCATCATTCAGTCCAGGAAATTGATTATGGATATGATTTAAAAACATTATTTCTATGGGGTTTCAGAAAGTTACTTAAATTTCTTGAATTTTGATTACAACACCAATGGACATAGGTTTAATAACATTGAGCAGGACAAACTTGTTTTACAGGCCAACCCACTGAATATTTCAACATGTAAGTACTGAGGCCTCAATCACATAAATGTATAGCATCTAGTGATTTCTAATCTTGTACCCAAAAATGACAATTGAAATATTCCGCAGACAATAAGAAGTTCTGAAAGCTTTCTTTTCAAGTTCTCACGACTGGAGAATATAACTCAGGCGCCTTGAGTCGTGACACAATGGCACCACAGAAAACTAATAGACCACGACATTCATAAGCTTTCCAAAAGACTGAACACGGAAAGCTTAACAAAAGCTGCGATGTGAATCATGTCTGTGTCACTGAGGAGCTTGATAAATCCTCCTCATGTCCCCAATTCATCACCGTCATCAGTGTAATGCACACAGTTAGGCACCAATGTCTACAACCAGATCCAACCAGGATAGACTGCAGGATCAATACAAATGGACAAACCAGAGGCCCTCCCCTGCAATGGAGACACTTAATGAGACCAATAATTCCACTAAAATAAGCCTCCAACCACTTGTCAGACAATAAATTGGGGACTGCAAGGAAGTATTACAATGGTCAGGGCTATAAATCTGTATTGAAAACTGACAATATATTCTGTCTGACCCAATACACATCCCCAGGATTTCCAGTCCCTCGTCATTTGCAGGCAAGCACTCAGGCTCCATACAATTTTGAAATTAGCAACAAGCATTTCAACCCTTTACCTGTACAATTTCATGACTTGATAAATATCTATTTTCTTAACTTAACCCTTTCCCTCATATATACTCATTTTGACGCCCTCAATAGGTATCACATAAAGCCTGATCTGCAGAAAACCAGTTAAACCTTACCAAATTTAATTACAAAATACTCATTTCCAGACCACTGAGGAGCAGCGAACAGCATAAAACGTAACTCGCAGGCTGATCTGGTTTTATGCTGTTCGCATAGGTCTTTTCATGGTGTCCTCTATGAGGGAAAGGGTTAAAATGGTATATAAAACAATAGATTTTTCTTTCTGTATAGATGTACTGAAAATTCTTTATTTCTTTTAGGGCTGAGCTACATTGCCATTATAGTGCTGAGAAAAACACCAGTAAATAACTTAAAGGAATACGCTCGGCTGATAACAACTAGGTTTTAATTGAAAGATATTGATGTAAATAAACCAATTTAATTACTCATTTCATTGAATCAATCGTAATAAGAAAGAAATTGAAAGTTAAAGACGTCTATTTACACCAATTTGCTCCAAGACATGGGCGCAGACATTGTTTACGTCTCGTGGTCTCTCGAGACTTTTTTTACAACAATCGTGACGTCACAGACACACTTCCGGTTGCGTACATACAATGAAATATAGAAGGGAATTTCGTGTGTTGTGGAGAAATTTTACCCCCAAAAAGAAACAGGAAGGCAAAAAGTAATTATAATTACTTAAAGGACATTTTAAGTGTATATTTTATTTATCTTATAATTTTAGTGCTCATATACGTTGCGATTGTGGACTTAATCGATCCTTTTGTGAAGTATGTCGCAGTGGGTGGAGTAATGTTCGTTGACTTGTTATAGTAAGCGAAAATGCCTCAGTGTCAGGCAATCAACTGCACAAATAAGCCAGAAAAGTGCAGTAGAAGTTTTTTTAAGTTTCCTGACCCCGAGAAAGGATTAGAAGAGCGAAAATTGTGCAAGAAATGGATTGACAATTTAAAAAATATATATTACAGCAGAGAATCACTAGGCTTTGCATATTTACATGTAATTTATATCAAGGGGGTAAAATTAACATTTATATTGTTCTTATTATATTTGTTTGAAAAATGTTTATTATTTGAATATGATGAAAATATATTATTAAAAGATTAAACTATGATCATTTTATTGTTTTCTTACTCGTGAGTGAGAGAGTCTGGAGCCCTCGTCATATGACCTTTGTATGCCAAAATGGTAATGAATGCAACTTCTAAAACAGAATCATTCAGAACTAAGGTGTGAAAGTCCGTATGGTCCGTAATGCACGTAAGTTCATCTAAATTTCCAACAACCAAGTCACTCGATTTGCAACATACATTTTCCATATTGGATGGCATCATAACACAGTTATCACACAGACAAAAGTCCTCAGCACATAAATATTCTTCCTCCCGTACGTCATTGTCTTGAAGCAGTTGCAGCTCTTCCTCAGTATATTCGGGCTCAAAGTAGTAAGGAACTATACACTCCATTTTAAGAAATATCTCAAAAACTTTATTAAACTTCCTGCTATAGTGATCGAACCATAACTTAAGTCAATACCCCTTGTCACGCAATCATTTATGCACATTCTCACAAACATCGCTATTTTAATTGCGCAAATCATTACAGCAATTATCAACAATTTTTAAATAGTTTTTTAATCAAACATATAAATATATAAAAGGGGCGGTATCATGTAAGTAGAAATCTAATTGCAATGACGGTAACTGTGAAATACTATAGAGACGAATCAAAGGGACACCGTGTTGTAATTATGATTAACACACCTAATTGCTCGCAATTTAGCAAAATAATGTAAATTATGCTAACTACTTTCTGCATATCACAATAACATGAGCACATTGCGATACGATACTTTTACTTATATATATTTATTTAAACAGACTTTTTCCGTAAAATAGCATAATATAGATTATTATAATATAAAACGTGGATTCAACGCTTTTCTTTCATATATATATATAATGCATTTAGTATGTTTGTGGTGATGATTATACTCTACATGTCCGTTTCAGTAAAACGTGCACATCAATTGTCTGTTGACATGGTGACTCGGTCGCACGCTTCATTTTATGGCCATGTTTTATGGCCCTGAGGTGCGATTTTATATGACGCTTATTCTGTTACAAAGGCTTGCCAGTGATTTCTTATCCAATCAGTTTAACACCACACAACTTTTCAATAACCGCAGTTGCAAGCATTTCACGGTAAAAATGACAAAGATGTATTATAGAAATAAAAAATATCGCGGAGCAAATTGGTTCAAATAGACGTCTTTAACTTACAATTTCTTTCTTATTACGATTGATTCAATGAAATGAGAAATTTAATTGGTTTATTTACATCAATATCTTTCAATTGAAACCTAGTTGTAATCAGCCGAGCGTATTCCTTTAATGCTTTTATCACAACCCCTATTAATCGTACTCATCGATCGGGATATGGTTCAATGGGTATTTGTGACGTCACAGAAAGGTAAACATGAACAAAGATGGCGGTGGCCATAACCGATCGAAATCACAAGCTTTAAACAGCTATATCTTCATAAATAAAGCGTATATAAAAATGAAAGTCATGTCAAAGTGATCTACACTAAAAGGTTTGTTGATGGTTAAATTTTCATTTCAGCCGAGCGTATTCCTTTAAATCTAAGATGAGAAATTATGAGATATGTTAAACACTGTATATACTATAGCAGCTCTAAATTAACCCTTTCCCTCATAGAGGACACCATGAAAAGACCTATGCGAACAGCATAAAACCAGATCAGCCTGCGAGTAACTCGCAGGCTGATCAGGTTTTCTGCTGTTCGCTGCTCCTCAGTGGTCTGGAAATGAGGTTTTTGTAATTAAATTTGGTAAGGTTTAACTGTGGTTTTCTGCAGATCAGGCTTTATGTGATACCTTTTGAGGGCGTCAAAATGAGTATATATGAGGGAAAGGGTTAAGGGACACTGGTCAAACAGGTTGATGACCTTGCACAGTTAATAATACACTTCCACTACAGATAGACCTACACTGGACATGCTGATAGCTGACAGGGAACCAACAATGTTGTCCATTATCTCCCATTAAATTATATGATTAGCATTGTTTTCAAATTACCAACAATCATCCGTCCACGCTGTGTTGGCATCATGCAATATATAGGGAAATCAATATTGGACCGACCCTGTCGAGATAGCCTCTACAACCACCATGCAGATCACTGTAATTAACACCTTTCACTGGTGCCTTCATCTCCCTCACAACACCCGACAGCGTAAACAGCAACACCACACACATTACATTCCTTCCCCTACATGAAATTTGCTACAACAGATGCTGCATCTGGATAAATGAAAATCATTTCATTTAGAATCCGCTGATGTTCTCTGATCTGCAAGGGAATACAACTTTACCTGTATTAGCGACCACCTTTATTAAGCAGCCTACCTGTTTTAGTGGTCATAACAACCCTGTCAAACAGAATTCATGAAATCATGATTTTTTTTCACCACTATCATAAAGAATTCATGAAGTATGCCTTACCATTTCATAGGGCATTTCATTTTTCATTTGACCCCATCAAGCACCCAACTGAGTTACGTGGCTGTTTCCTTAAACTGTCACGGCCACATACAAACAACTTCTGGTGAATATTTTCCAGGGACAATAACTCTTGCATTTGACAATGGTGCATGAACAATAGCAACAAAGCCACCATTTGACTTTGACAAAACCAAACAAAAACATGCCAAGCTGTTGCTATGGCAACAGACACTAGAAATCATGAAAATGACATGATTAATGATGCATTAAAACTCTTAACCCTGCAGCTTAAATGGTTTGAACCTAATAGGAAACAACCTACAGTAATAAACATATCAGATACCTTCATAATTTTCTTACCTTTTTAGCATAAGCAATGTCTCAACTTAGCAGCATTTGTTAATAATATTTCTTAAGCTTTCTGATTGCAAAACTGATATTGCCAATGCATTAAGCTTAATATCATTTGTTAACATTGTTATATTCTCTTTCATTGCTAATGGTTTTTGCTTTATATAATTTGTTGACATTAGTTTTATTTTATGGATTCGATTGTACAGATGATATTTGTCAATGGGTTTTGCTTAATAGAACTTACTTTTTTCTGATCCGAGATAAACTAGATATAAAGAAACAATCAATGATAAATAAAATTAAACATTTTAATTCCTTAATCACGTAATAAACCTGACAAAACAAATCCCTAAATTTCTAGCTAAAGAAACACAGGTAGTTACATAGTACAAATAATGATAATGAAGTAAGATGCCTTTATATTCCAAAGCGGCCAAATTGCCAGGGAAAAAATGCTGCAAAATAACTGGCAGTTCTCGTTTAAGAGGGGCTTGTCATTGCTCAAATGTTCACAAATTATAGTGTTGAATGGTGCCAACAATTCCTTGGAGCCTTACTTTGACAAAACACCATGTTATATGCAGTCTACCCTGCCAACAGGTACAATCCTATCAAACACAAAAAGGAATTTACATACTATTCCTCACAGGACAAAAGATTGGAAACATTGCAACCTCTTTATCAGATAATGACTCTGAAATTCAATGTGTCTGTGTTTTTGCTCAAAGCATATGCTATAAAAATGTAATCATTGTAAATTAACCATTAAAATGTCATTATGTAAGTGTTTTAGCAGCCATGTTTTGGTAAGTACAACAGTGATTGGTAAATAAATCACTGACTCTGATCTAAAAGAGGCAATAATTCAACGAATGATTGCTCCAAGTTTGATAATCAGAAACAGCTTTATAAACTTTGTTACAACCTTTTTTATTGTGAGAAACATTAAAACGTTGCAGTCAAATGTCTGAACTGGGACGCAACAGCTCAAAGCAATACCACAAATAATTCAACACACATTATTGACACTGAATATATGCTTATCATGTGTGCACTACTTTGTTGGCGGAGGGATATGTTAATCCAAGTTGTCAGTCTTAGAGAAGTAATTATGGGCAAAAATAAAAAGTTCCATTTCTGGTCTTCTGACCAACTCTCTTTTTTATCTACCAACCCTAAAGTTTTGTTTACCTTTCTGCCATTAAAAAAAAAATCTTTCCCTTTTTTTACCTTTCGTTTCATTAAAAAAAAAATCCCTACCTAACTACCTACCTAACCTCTTTTTTTTTTTGCTGGAAACTAGAAATTTAATTTTTTTTTTGGTCTAGCATGTCAGGCACATCAAGCTTTAAAAGGTTTGTAACTATATTTCTTGACCTCATATAGACCTGTTTTGATGCCTTACGCAAATACAGCATCACAGGGAAATCAGTTAGCTCCTTCCTGAAGCTATCTTATCACAATCTCTTATACTTGCCACAATATTGTAGCTCAGGTTCTACACAGTCTGCAAAGCAAAGAAAAGCAAACTGTTTCATATACCATTTAAAGTTCAGTAAATTCAGGGTTCCCACAAAACTGAAAAATCAAAATTCCCTGACTTTTCCCTGATTTTTCCCTGACCAAATTAAGTGCAAATCCAGCAGCAAATACGGATCTTCCAAAACTAATTTACTTCTAGATAATTTTTTATTTTCAAACATGAAATGATGGTGTGCCAGTTGGATGCTATTGGGAACTTATTTAATATTATGCCAATCTGACAATTCAAACTGACTGAAAAAAGCCAAATGGAAGAAACTGCCTTAGCCTTTCCTTATTATAATCCTCCTGCTGTTTGGTTGACATTCCTTGACTGTAAAATCGCTGACTTTTCCCTGACTTTTTCTGAATTTTCAAATTTCCCTGACCAATTTCAAATTTCCCTGACTTTTCCCTGACTGTGGGAACCCTGAAATTTGTATTTATCAAGTTACTCATAAATTAGTTTGAGATGTCAAAAATAAACAAAACAACAAATTAACATAACCTAATGATAAGTATAATAAAGATTTGAAACACCATAAAATGAAAAAAAAAAAACAGAAAAAAAAAACAAACAAAAAAGGGCCAGGCCCAAATACCTGAATACCATTGCTACAACTGATTACAAGGTTTTTAAACAGTCAAGAATTCTGATATAACTCAATCTTAAACATTTTAGCCCTGACAATACTACACACCAAATATATAAGCAGTGGGCCTTATGGTTTCAGAGAAGAAGACTTAGTGCCGGGTCATTTATCTCCAAAGGGCCACCATTTTGAAAATCTTGATAATGAACCATTAGATGATACTACATACCAAAAATCTAAGCTATAGGCCTTATGGATTCATAGAAGAAGATTCTTTTAAAGATTTTCCTATATAACTCTATGTAAAACAAGTGACCCCTGGTGCGGGGGCATTTATCATCATAAGGTCATGATTTGTACAATCTTGGTAATGAACCATAAGATGATGCTACATACCAAATATCTAATCTCTAGGCCTTATGGATTCATAGAAGAAGATTTTTAAAGATTTTCCTATATAACTCTATGTAAAACAAGTGACCCCTATTGCGGGGGCATTTATCACCGTTTGGCTATGATTTGAACAATCTTGGTAATGAACCATTAGATGATACTACATATGAAATATCTAAGCTCTAGGCCTTATGGAAATTTTTAAAGTTTTTATATAAATCTATGTAAAACAAGTGACACCTGGTGCGGGGGCATTTATCACCATAGGGCTATGATTTGAACAATCTTGGTAATGAACCATAAGATGATGCTACATACCAAATATCTAATCTCTAGGCCTTATGGATTCATAGAAGAAGATTTTTAAAGATTTTCCTATATAACTCTGTGTTAAACAAGTGACCCCTGATGCGGGGGCATTTATCACCATAGGGTCATGATTTGTACAATCTTGGTAATGAACCATAAGATGATGCTACATATGAAATATCTGAGCTTTAGGCCTAATGGATTCAAAGAAGAAGATTTTTAAAGATTTTCCTATATAACTCTATGTAAAAGAAGTGACCCCTGGTGCGGGGGCATTTATCACTGTAGGGCTATGATTTGTACAATCTTGGTAATGGCCCATAAGATGATGCTACATACCAAATATCTAAGCTCTAGGCCTTGCAGTTTTGCAGAAGAAGATTTTCAAAGTTTGCATTTTTAAAATCTATTTTTAGCTCCTGTGACCTACTTTTTTAACCAATCTAAATAATTTGTACAACTTTGATAGAGGGCATCATAAGGATGATTCCTGTAAAGTTTGGTCAAAATCCCTTCAGCGGTTCATGAGGAGATGTTGTTTAAAGCAAATTGTTGACGACGGACGGACGCACGCACGGACGACGGACGACGGACAAAAGGCGATCACAAAAGCTCACCCTGAGCACATTGTGCTCAGGTGAGCTAAAAACGAACAAACAAATTGGAGCTGTCAGAGGACAGCCCACTCAAATATTTGAAAAGCTTGTGGGAAAATCAAATGAAATCTATTTCAATGCTTGCCCTTTCACATATACCCTGTATATAATAATTAGTCAAAAATGATATACCTTGACAGTCTGATACCCCTAAGTATGTTGATGAAGTCTTAAATTAATCTGACATAATAAAAGCCATAATTTGTATTAAATTTAGTCATGAGTTACCCTCTTTGGTTTTCTGATGCCCCTGAACACAAATATAAACTTTCATTTCAAAACCATATATGATTTCTTTGATATAAGCTGGATAGTAACATGCATGCAAAACTTTGTCCAAATTTTCTATTGCATGCAAAACTTTAACCAAAAAGACTAGGTCAAAAAGTGGTCATAATCTGCATTATATTCTGTCAAAAACTATCTGTCTCTATAGCATGATACCACAGAACATATTTAAAAATTTCAAATCAATCCTATGCCTGGTTACTGAGATGCAGGGCTGGAAAATTATTTTGGCCCTCACTCGTCCTGCAGGACGAGTACATGAAAAATTCTACTCGTCCTGCCAAAAATTTACTCGTCCTGCAGATTTCCTTTTTAATGTAAAAAAAAAACACTTTTAAAGAGCAACTAGTTTTATTTCAACATTACAAAATGAAATAATCCTCAGTATTAATCTTTATAATGAAAAAGAATGTCGTTTTCCATTATTTTCAAATGCTAATGATTAAATGAATATAAGTATGAGAAGTAACATCCTGAAAATTTGTTGAAAACGTTAACTAAAAAAAAAAAAATCAGTTTAAAAAAATTTCAGCCTTTTCATGTTTCATGCATTTGACATGTCTGCGGCTTTTACCGTGAAATTTAAGGGTTTCTTTTCTAAATTTTTCACGAACACCCTTAACCAGTGACGAATCTGGATCATTTAATGAGGGGTACTTCTTGCAGACTCGACAAAAAAGTGCGTTTATTTCATCATCGTACTCGGCCCATTCAAATTCAGTCAGCCAACTTTCTTTCATTAAACGCTTTCGTTTTGTCTGATCATAGTTTTTCTGTGATTGTTTTCTTTTTTGTACATTTTCTGATGCCTTTTCAGAGTCACCCCCGCCTTGTGATTTAGTTTGATTAACCCCGAAATATGTTCGTTTATCAGTCATTATTTCTGCAGACGACTCCGGAAATCAATAAACGCGTGTAAATACCGGATCCGTAATATTATGTGAAACGGGTTCCTACTGCGATTTATTTTTTATTGAAATATATTGAACCTCGGAAATAATATTCTAAGACATGCCATAAGAAGTTATTCAATATGATTTAATTATTTTACCTCACGCTTAAACTCAGGATGACATGACCAACTCGCTATATACTAGTGCCCCGATAAATAGACAATTCCCGGGAGCCGCATTATAGCACCAACTATTGAAAACTTCCGGCTTTGTTTGAGATTCACTCTTTATGTGTTTCCAACGTTCTGAATCTGAATCTGAATTAAATACGTTGTAGATACAACGGTAAGGAGAGCTCTGCTCGAACGGTCGGCGGTTTCGGTCAGATTTAATTTTTTTTTAAAATTATTGTGCATGATGAATGAAAAATTCACTCGTCCTGACGGACGAGCGTTTTTTGAAATTCACTCGTCCTGCGAGATGATTCACCCGTCATGACGAGCGGACGAGTGGAATTTTCCAGCCCTGGAGATGTGAGCATGAGAGTTCCTTTCAAAAAAAATTAACCATAAATTCTAAGTTAAAAGGGGGCAATAATTTGTAATATATTCTACCAAAAATTATCTACCTTGATAGTTTGATATCCCTGCATATATGAAAGGTATTTCAAATCAGTCCTATGCCTAAAGCATGAAAGTGCCTTGGATGCAAAACTTAAACCAAAACTTCTAAGTTCAAAGGGGCCATAATTTATTTTAAATACAGTAAAGAGTTATCTACCTTGGTTGTCTGATGCCTCTAAATATATTCATAAACCTTCAAGTTAATGCCATGAATGGTCATTGAGATATAAGCTGGATAGTAGCTTGCATGCAAACTTTAACCATATTTTCTATTGTATGCAAAATTTTTACAAAACCTATGTTAAAAAGGGGCCAAAATTTGTATCAAATTCAGTCAAGAGTTGTCTATCTTGGTTGTCTGATGTCCCTGAACATAATCATAAATGTTCAAGTCAATACCATGAATGGATATTGAGATATAAGCTTGATAGTAACTTGGATGCAAAACTTTAACGCCGACCCAAAGGTTGACTGCAATAGCTTTCATATTTCGAAAAGTCAAGCTAAAAAACTTTTGCATGTCAATTTATCTACTGCATGTATTTACAACTCTCAATAATTCTGTCTACTCCCTGACAAAATCCAGCCATGTAATTCTATAGTCCTTGGTAATCTAAAAGAATGGCGGCATTACTAGCAGAATAAATATACATCATGCCATTAAATGGAAACTGTCTGATATAAAGCAACCAAGTTTAAGCCTGATTTTCACCCATTGAACCACCAATTATTCATACAATCCACTATTCAATCAATATTTATGGACATTAATGAGCAGAGATCAGAGACAGTAAACATTAATTAAAATCTCTGTTTCATACAAATCCCCCTCCTACAATTTCTCTACCAATGCCCCTCACAAAAGCTCTATCAGTGTTTGGATCAGCAGGAGCAAACAATTCAATGCCAATAAATCCTTTTGCTCCCCTCACTTCACTATTTACTCATCTATCAAAAGCCCATTACCTTAGAAAGTGTCAAAAACTTATCATTCTAATGATAAGAAACAATTTAATTCAAGGGTCTCTTATGACTTCTTGAGACCAGTCTGTTTGGGATACATTAATTTATGTACATGACATTTTGTGTATTGTATACAATTATTTACTTAATCATCTATTTAATCAATTCAATCAATGACATCCTAGATGTCGGTCTACTTTTTGCGATACCATTAAAATACACCTACCTACCCCTGGATGTAGGTCTTGGCAGTTATAAAATCTTCGGGGGCCTCCGTGGCAGAGAGGGTAAAGTTACTGACTTTAACACTCACTCAGCCCCTCACCGTGTGGGTTCGAATCCCAGCTGGGTAATTCGCATTGTCATGTGAGGAAGCCTTCCAGCTGGCTTGCGGTAGGTCAGTGGTTCTACCCGGATGCCTCTGGGCCCTTGAGGTCCCCCTCCACCTGTACTGGCTGAAAAATTGTCTAAGCGATGGTAAACACAAATAGTCTAGTCTATAAAATCTTCACCTTTAATTGGTACCTTTTATAGAGATCTCAGATAGGTTAAAAATAAGAATTTAAAGAAGTAACTTTGAATAATGGTTATGCCATGCATACTTAAGTTATTTCAAACTAATTGATTTCCTTTTTACAATATAACAAAGTCTATGTCTATCAGGGTTACCTGAGCATACTAAACTTAATTCAAACAAAGGGAGTTTCATACCAATAAGATTATCTACCCATTCAACCCTTTACTTCATGAATAAGGGTAAGTACAAATTTATAATATGATGAATATTAATTTATGGAATTTTAAATAGCATACAAAGCAAAGGATTTTTCTGACTATGTAGGATGTGAGCTACAATACTGTGAAAGCCACAGTCTAGGGAGACCAGCCAGATTCCTCCACAAGCTGTCTGATCTGGGTTTACATTGTTTGCCATTGCCAAGGCCTCAAAAACACATCTATCGGTGTGAGGTAAAACATGAAATAATTATTAACTGTGTAATTAAATTTTTTATTTCCTATATTTAAAGAAAATCAACAAAGCAGAGAATTGCCATTAAATCTGAACTGTATTCATTCTTCCCCTGACCTGCGTCAGGGTATACTGGTACTACATTTAATTTACTGGAAGACGAAAAAAAATTGACAATAACTTTAGTTTTGGAAATGTTTGATGTTCTATAGCACTAAGGAACTTGCTACCAAATGTCTTTCAATTTTACTTTTAGTAAAAGAGGCATTTTTTCTTATTTTAAGATCCTGTATTTCAAACAGAAACTGGTAGTGGTAAAATTTAAGCAAGAGTGTTATATACTGAGGCACATTAGACTATGGTTCTATTAAAGTTGGTGTGCCAATTAGGATAACTACGGTAAGTCCTATAACATTGCACAATACACATCCTCAGGCTTGATAAGAAACTTTCTGGTTCTTAGCACCTCTGATTTCCTGACAACCCAATCACTGAGACTGTCACTTGGGGAAATTAATGGAATATTGATGGGGAAGTGGTCAAAATCAATTACCAGTCTAAGGATCAATGCTGACAAAGACAGGTGAAATATTGCAGCCAGGTCTGGATGAGAACTTGGGACATTTGGAAAAGATGGCAACAGTTGTTTAATGTTGTTTAATAAAACTGAAAAATGGCATAAAAAATTGATCTTGCATGAAAATAAAATTTCAAAATTCATAGACCTTAAAGCTCCCCCTGTCCAAGAAATCAGTCTTTATTTGATATTTTGCTATTTATTGCCATGACTAAGATTATATGTTAATTATATCTATGATTTACCAATATGACACTTGGTTAAAACAAACAATTTAATTTCCATTTTATTATTTTGAGAATCTAA
>CM037792.1:41870913-41920913 GCA_021229015.1 Solen grandis
GTCAGAACATATCCTGAAATCCCCTTGACCTTTCCAAGTGACCCAAAAATAATAGATCATCTACTAGTCATGACCAATCACTATGAAGTTAGGATATGGGCCCAGCTTCTCCAGTTATTGATCGACATTTTCAATTGGAGGGTTACCTTGACCTTTCCGAAGTGACCCCAAAATCAATATGAATCATCTACTAGTCATGACCAATCACCCTATGAAGTTTAAGGTATGTCATTATGTGGGCCCAAGCGTTCTCCAGTTATTGATCTGCAGCGATTTTCAAATTTGAGTCACTGTGATCTTGACCTTTGACCAAGTGATCCCAAAATTTTTAAGGGTCATCAACTAGTCATGACCAATTACCCTATGAAGTTTGGGCCCAAGCATTCTCCAGTTATTGATCGGAAACAAAGTGGTCTACCGACAAACCTACCAACAGACATTTGCAAAACAAGGGGAGCATAATAAAATCTGGCATTTTTGATACTTCAAGGGTTAATTGACAATTAAAGTATAGCTGCAGGAATACCTGTGTGTGTGTCTTCAAGTGGATCTTGAGAGACTGAGCGTTGGTAAACCCAGCATCACAGTACTCACATACATAGGGACGTAACTCTGCGTGGGTGATCAGGTGAGTCTGAAAATAAATGTTAAAACCTGACTCACAGCTGCCTTTTAGGTAGCTGAATAGAATGCAAATAAATATCTGACCTTTTATTACAAGGACTGGATAAAAAGTCAGGTTGCTTACCTTTACTTCATGAATACTCATGATTAGATAATTTAATATTAGTAATATACTGGAACTTTAGATATGAAACAATGTATTTTTTCTTTGCTTTACAGACTATCTAAAATCAAAGAAATAATGTTGTATAAGTAAATAAGGAAGACCCAGATCAGACAGCTCCTGGAGGAAGCTGTTTAATTTGGATTTGTTTGCCAATATGTCAAAATGTGTCTTTGTAAAGTGACAGGTTAAAGGTGAACTACAAAGACCTTAAACTTTTTTTTATAAACCTTCCTTTTTTTAATAAGATAAAACATGGTCACACTTAATTTTGCCAAAAATCACTAAAAGTATGTTAAATGGTTTTATGTAATGCTTGTAAGATGTTCAGTTTTTGGGTCACAGGTATCCTTTAAAGCAAATTGTTGATGCCTCACAACTGACACTGGGTTATGAATAGCCCTGTTGATCTCTGGCTAAATAAAATCAATAGGACTGACGGATGTTCTCCAATGTAACATAAACAGAAAATGATAGTATTGTACGACTATGTGATTTCAGAAGGTTGTAAAACAGTACAATAAGCATTAAGGAAATAGACACATTTCCGAAATTCAAAAAGGCAAAAGATTGTTGGTTATAAAATATTTGTAATGTATATAAAAAAAATAAATAGAACTATAACTAAGCAATAAATACCCCCGGTTGCGTATACAGCTTTTGACACAGAAAAAAAGCACTAGTTCAAAAAGAAGGAATAATGTTTATTTTTCCTCTCCTGTATGTCTGTGTAAAATAATAAACAAGAGGACCAAGACCTGCGAAACATTGCCTGCACTGCTGAAGAAATAAATATATATGGGAACAGCATATCTGTGTGATGTTCTGATATTTTAAGGGCATTGAGATTTATCAGTCCATTTTCAGCCATTATCAAATTCATTGTGACAATATACATTGTGACCAAGTTAGGTAAAGATCGGTTCACGTTTGTTCGAGTTAGAGAGCAGACACAGTTTATTTAACCATTTTTCATCAATTTAAGAGCAACATTCCGGTGGAACAATATGGCTGGTTATCAAAAGGAACCGAGATAGTGTGCCCATATACATTGTTACCAAGTATGGTAAAGACCAATTCACGTTTGTTCGAGTTAGAGAGCGGAAACTGTTAATTTGTCCATTTTTCATCAATTCAAAGGCCATAACTCTCTCATGTCTGGGACAGTCTGGCTGGTTATCAAAAGGAACTGAGATATTGTGCCCATATACATTGTTACTAAGTATGGTAAAGACCAATTCACGTTTGTTCGAGTTAGAGAGCGGAAACTGTTATTTGTCCATTTTTCATCAATTCAAAGGCCATAACTCCGTCATGTCTGGGACAGTCTGGCTGGTTATCAAAAGGAACTGAGATATTGTGCCCATATACATTGTTACCAAGTATGGTAAAGACCAATTCACGTTTGTTTGGGTTAGAGAGCAGACAACATCACTAGATGCCACCTACACACCCACACAGCCGCCACAGGTGAATCTATAATACGTCCCGGCTTCAAGGGGCATATAAAAATAGTCGGACAGACCGATTCCCTTGTTAATCACGGTGCTTAACCATATTGGCGGACTCTCTGCATTCGCACCGGTCATTCTCTGCCATAAACACTGGCAAACGCTGGGCGGAAAAGAAAGAAACAGACCAATGGTCACTTTTCAAAGTTGAGTTGCTCAGTATTAAGTATTGCATGGAATATCAGAGTATCTTATTTATGTATATGCGTGTAATCTTTTCAATTATCAGCGACTGCGACCTGAAACTCGGCTGAACAGTTAAGTGATGTACCAACATGGAACACAACCTCGGCACTTTCTACAGGCTTCAGCAAGTTATTGCTTTGATTATGTCTATAATATGACCATCGAATGTATTCTTTAAAGTATATTCTTCAAGAAGATATTGATAAATTGGCCGATTTTAATGTAAATTTCTTGAAAACCCCCTACTTTCGGTTTTGTCGTTGCACGGGAGGTCTCTCTGCACATCACTTTTTGAAGCACAGACAGACTCTCTGCATTTACCATAGGCAGGCTCTCTGCATTTTGCCAGCGATTGTTCTTTTAAAAACATACTGCTAGCGTACTTTCGGCCATTTTATAGGTATCTTCTTGAAGAATATACTTTAAAGAATACATTCGATGGTCATATTATAGACATAATCAAAGCAATAACTTGCTGAAGCCTGTAGAAAGTGCCGAGGTTGTGTTCCATGTTGGTACATCACTTAACTGTTCAGCCGAGTTTCAGGTCGCAGTCGCTGATAATTGAAAAGTTTACACGCATACAGGGGTTTCCTTAAGGATTTGACTTTCACTTGTCCTGGGGGCAAGTTACTTTGAACATCTACTAGACCCCAGTGAATACAGGTTGCCAGATCTTGAAGTTAGTTGGTGTTTGCTAATGTTTAAAACTAAATATGTGCAATATTAAGGTGGAATTTAGTTAATATGTATCAAAGACAATTTGCAAGCATTTCACCCCTGATATACAGTGGAACCTGGTCTCTAAACCGCACCCTCTGAAAACCGGAATACTCTCTAAACTGCACGATTTCAAAAGTCCAGATTTTTTCCCTATATATTTCATATTGAAAAATACTCTCTAAACCGGACCCTCCGAATTCCGAATACCGCACGAAAATTTTGGGATATTTAGATAAATTGTGCCTATTTTAACCTCTGTAAACCACACACACATTTTCTGTCTGAGAAAAAAAACCACATGATTAATTTGAAATTCTGTACTGTAATTGTGTGTTTATGGCCGTAATATGGTTTGAGATCAATCGGTGTTGCAATTTCATCCACTATGTGTGAAAAATACAATTAACGGTGCTTGTTTACAATGACTGGATTGATCAATTACAGAATACGGTAATAATAGTGTTAATCAAACTTAATGAGCATCAGAAGTGTATGATAATTAAATCAGAGATTAATTAAAAAGAAACCCGTCAACAAACACATCATTTCGTTTCCTTCATAAATGTTTGATGGTTACTGGACAAAATGAAGTTAAATAAATCGGCTCTTTCTGATGTTAATTCTGTGGAATGCATTTTGTGATTGTGTTATACATAGTTTTGAGTTTGATTCCCAATCCCCTTCTATTTGGTAAACATGTACTTATCTTTTAATTAACACATTAATAAGAAATGAACAATTACACCTGACATACAATTAATACCATACACATATCATTTGAAGAATATACATTGAATCCCATACATAAAGCAAAATAAGCACTGAAAGAGCAAAAACCGCACACCTCTGAAAACCGGACATTTTAGCTGGTCCGGGCACCGTGCGGTTTAGAGAGGTTCCAATATCAAAAAAACGAAAGATTTCATTTACATAAATAAACTTGCCCACTGGGCTATCATCTTTTAAAAATCACTTGCCCGCAATAATTTTAACCCGGCGTGGGCAAGTGGGCGTCCACTTAAGAAAACCCCTGCACGCATACACATAGATAAGATACTCTAATATTCCATGCAATACTTAATACTGAGCAACTCAACTTTGAAAAGTGACCATTGGTCTGTTTCTTTCCCTTCTGTCCAGCGTTTGCTAGTGTTTATGGCAGAGAATGACCAGTGCGAACGCAGAGAGCCTGCCGATATAGCGATTTCCGCAGAGAGCCTGCCAATATGGTTATGCACCGTGTAATTTATCAAACTGGTTCAAAATTCATTGTGGACATTAAAGTATCTTAACAAATAGTTAGTGGAAGATAGGAAATTAGTTACTTTAAATAGCACTTATCTTCCTAATTTAAACAATAGGGCAATGATGGCCCTGAATCGCTTACCTAATTATAAATGAGCAACATATGTTGGATTTTTCATATGGACCTACTTTTTGACCCCACATGACCTAACTTCTAACTTGTCCAAGATATTAAAGAAACAGACATTTTGACCGAGTTTCTTGAGGATATGGCCAAAAATGTGACCTCTAGAGCGTTAACAAGGTTTTTCTAAGATTTGACCTCATGACCTACTTTTTGACTCCACATGTCCCAAATTCGAATTTGTCCAAGATTTTATTGAAACAAACATTCTGACCAAGTATCATGAAGATTAGGCCAAAAATGTGGCCTCAGTATTAACAAGGTTTGACCTTTGGTTTGAGATTTGACCTCGTGACCTACTTTTTGACCCCACATGAACCAAAGTTGAACTTGTCCAAGATTTTATGGAGAAAAACATTCTGACAAAATTTCATGAAGATTGGCCTAAAAATATGGCCTCTAGAGTGTTTACAAGCCCAATTGTTGACGACGCACGATGACGTCGCACGACGCACGACGGACAAAGGGCAATCACAAAAGCTCACGTTGAGCATACTGTGTTCAGGTGAGATAAAAAAAAAAAGGTGATTTATTCGTTTTTTTCACACTCTATGCACCGTTTTGACAAAATTTCTTCATCAAGAATAAGAATTCTAGGCAATTTGAGTAAATTCAAGCGTTCATTTCCAAATTAAGGTGCTTTTGGAGATTTTTTTCAAGGCAACTGCAAATTTAAGAACTTTTCATGGTTTAACTAGCTCTCAAGGCATTTTCAAAGCAATGCAAACCTTGAAAGCACACTTGACCAAGTGACCCCAAATCAATAGGGTTCATCTACTAGTCATGACTGATGACCGTATGAAGCTTGAGGAATGTGGACCCAAGCGTACTCCAGTTATTGATCTGAAACGAAGTGGTCAACCAACCCACTGACTCTGCAAACAACATGCCCCCTCTTCTGCAAAGAAGGGGCATAAAAATACATATTATTTATGAAACAATCATTTGAAAAAATGATCAAATTAACATAATTAGAGACTACTCCAAAACCTACCTTTAACAATGACACTGTCTCAAACCCACGGCGACACAGTCCGCATTTGTGTGGTTTCTTCTTTCTATGTTCCTGATTAAAAGATGCTTGCCTCTGCTCCTGATACACAAATGACTGACTCTCTTTTACTGCCCTACTATCTGTTTCCATGGCAATGACTTTCTGATCTTCACCTTCATCCAGTACCTCATTTTCATTTGATTCTAACACAGGTTCTGTATTTGTATTTCCCGACTGTTTCAAACTTTCACTTGATCCCCAGGCACTTGAATCAATTGACACAGAGCTGTCTATCACAAAACTTTCACTTGTCACTTCAGTAGAGACAAAACTCAGAGGGTTAGAATCCACGTAATTTTCTTCACCAGAGTCCATCAAAGGTGTTTCAAATAAATCATCTGACTGAATTTCCCCCGATAGAGGCTCTTCTGCAAAAGAATCACCCTGACCAATACTTCCTATTTCTATAGATTCATCATTCATTTCCACTTTCACTTTCTCTTCATGGTTCCCAGAATCATCAGGGAAATCATTCTGATAATGTCCATGCAACATTACTTCCACATTTTTATGATACCCTGTGTCCTTTGTGTCAGTAATTACAGGGGCACACACTCTAGACTGCTTCTCAAGGCTTGCCAAGTCTGCACCCTTCTGGTCGGCTTCCAATAATATCTGAACCTTTTTCAGAAAACTGTCCAGATTTGCTGCCTCAATATCCAGTACTTTGTACTCAAGTTTACCCCATGTGCCCAATGGAATTTTTCCCAAGTTTTCTAGCGTCACAAAATGAGATCTTGACCTAAAGTGTTTTGTGAGATGCCCCCGCATTCTAAATGCTATCTGGCAAGGCTCACATTTAAATGGGCGAGGATTATCAGTTGTGGGAACAATTACCTCCCCCTGATCCTCTCCCAGATGGAGATCGGAAAGTAAGTGCTTTTCGTAAGTTGTATGAGATCTAAACCTAAGGTTACACTTATCACATTTTATTCGACTTCGGTCCATCAGATGAATGTTACTATGGAGAATCAGCTGATGATGCTCTGGAAATGATGCTTTACACATGTTACATGTGAATCTCCCATCCTGCCCTTCATTACTCACGGCATCTGAACCATGATCTTCACTTCCTGTCACATGACCTGAACCCAAGTCAATTCTCTGAACAGCTAGGTTTTTTGGCCCAGCATTTTCAACATTGTTCTGATCCTCTATCATAAAAACATCACCAGACACTTGCTTCAACTGCACAACATTTTCAAGCGGGATTTCTGACACTGCCTGAGAAGTTTCTGCTAAATTAGTGTTTGCTTTAAACATGTCAGGGTCCAGACTCACGATCTGTGCCTGGATGGTTCCCATCTGCAATGTTCCCACTTGAATATAAACGTTCTCATTCTGTGATGCAGTCTTTATCACTGGCTCTACATCCTGTTTCCTATCAACAACAGAATCAGACTGAACATTATTTGTTTTCTGTGTCTCAAAGACTACAGTGGACTGAGACTCAGACACCAAAGCTTTGGATGGGGAAACTGTCACAGTTTCTGAACCTGGGAATGGATGATGAAACTGGAATGGCACAAACACATTTTCTGACTTTGATTTTTCACTGCCATCTGCTTTTGAGGTTGAATCAACATTTCTGATCATCTGGCCAACAATCGGGCCATTTTTAAGGGCTGTACTACTGGATGTGGAGATGAGACTGAGGGAAGTGTTCAACATGGGGGGAACATATCCACCCAGGGGCACCGTAACCAGGACATCCTGCGAGGGGTTCTGTGTGGTTTGAGGTTGTACCATTCCCATGCTCTCACTTGTTGCCTTTACAGTACTTGTGTTCCTATCCTGTGATCAAAATAAATAAGGGATTAAACAGGTGAACACCAAGGTATCTGAAAGTACTTAGATGAACCTGCATTACATTCCTAGTATAGATTCAAATGAGTCTTACTACTCAAATTAATTTAGATGCATATATATTTAATGATTTCTACAATTTCTTAAGATGACAAATAGACACATGGTAAAGTATTCACTCCTGATCATGACATCTTTTTCAGAACTAACTGCCTTGCTGTCATGGCAGTAATCAGTAAGATATTGACAGGATGATACACTGCAGTTCTACCAGACTACAACTGGACATACCCATGTACCAGCCACCTATATATCTTACACTCTTTGTTATATATACTACTATACTATATAGTTATTCACATGGTTCAGTGTTATTTATAAACATATCCAGACAAAAATCTTTATTAACCTCATCTATTCTGGGTTTCTCTTGGTCTGACAGGCCTGTCTGAGGGAGGATTGGTTTGCCTGAAATGTACAAATCTATCCGATCATCTTCAGGATTACAGGTAATCAAGCATAATGATAAGAACAAGAGGGTCACAATAGCCATCATTCACCTGAATAAGATTGATAGTAAAGGCATTTTGATGTTATTATATTAACAGTATTTTATTAATAAAGGCTGACCTAAAATTGTGGCATCTTGAGTGTTGATAAGGTTTATGTAAGATCTGCCCAGTTGACAAACACTTTGACCCAACATTACCAGTTTCAGACTCCTGTCAGATTTAAATATAAACAAACATTTAGACTAAGTTCCATTAAGTTTGAGCTGATAAAATGTGGTATTAACAGTGTTCACAAGGTCTTTCAAAGATTGACCTGGTGACCTATTTGACCTTAGAGACAAACATTCGGATTGAGGGAAGTTTGGGCCAAAAATGTGGCCTCTAGAATGTTTTTTCTAATATTTACCCTAGTGGTTTACTTTTTAAAAGCACAAGAGCCAGTTTCAAACTTACCCAAGCTTTCAAAATGACAAACTTGACAAGTGGCATAAAGGTTCAGCTAAAATTTGGCCCCTATGGTGTTCACAAGGTTTTTCTGAGATTTTCTAAGATCTGACCTAGTGACCTACATTGTAACTCCACTTAATATCAGACTCATACAACATATTATATTTACAAATATTCAGACCAAGCCACTTAATATCAGACTCATACAAGATATTATATTTACAAATATTCAGACCAAGCCACTTAATATCAGACTCATACAAGATATTATATTTACAAATATTCAGACCAAGCCACTTAATATCACTCATACAAGATATTATATTTAAAAATATTCAGACCAAGTCACTTAATATCAGACTCATACAACATATTATATTTACAAATATTCAGACCAAGCCACTTAATATCAGACTCATACAAGATATTATATTTACAAATATTCAGACCAAGCCACTTAATATCAGACTCATACAACATATTATATTTACAAATATTCAGACCAAGCCACTTAATATCAGACTCATACAAGATATTATATTTACAAATATTCAGACCAAGCCACTTAATATCACTCATACAAGATATTATATTTACAAATATTCAGACCAAGCCACTTAATATCAGACTCATACAAGATATTATATTTACAAATATTCAGACCAAGTCACTTAATATCAGACTCATAGAAGATATTATATTTACAAATATTCAGACCAAGTTATATAGAGATTTGGCCAAAAAAGTAATTGTTGATGAGAGACGATGAACAACAAAGACCAATCCAAAAAGCTTATCCGAAGCAGAAGTTTCAGATGAGCTAAAAACCCAATATACATTTATGTCAATAATATATTTACTACAATCAGTGCACTGCAGTTTTTTTAAGTTGTTGCTTTTGTTGTTGTTGTTGTTATACTGTCTGTTTTTTAAATGAGAAATGTTTAAGGATAATTTCCCTACATTAAATTATGACCCCCCCCCCCCTCCACGCTTCCTTTTAAACATTTCCCAAATTTTTCAATGAATGGAGGGGAACTCCCTATAGACTTTTTGACATTACATGTGTGTTAGACTGTCTAAATCCATACATTTTATTGCTTAAAGTATATGTGGCTACAAAGCTAAATGTTTAGCTCCTGTGTGGGCTAGTGAAAGAACTGCGTACCTGCATAGGGAGCCTTGTGTCCCTGGTCTGAGAGGTTGAGAAGTCCCCAGATGATTTCACAATCTTTACTAGTTGCTGTCTCATCTGTAAACAACATATCACACTGTACTAGCTTGCAATGCATTACTCTTTCTCACTTTCTCATACTGGTAAAAAGATATATCTTCTCTTCATAGGAAGCACAAACAAACAAGTAATAATGAGAGAGGGAGAGAATTGTAAGTTTCATATACAGTAAAATACATGTCCTATGAAAATCCTCCTACCTGCTAAGCAATGTTTTTTACTCAAGTTTTTGGTATGAGATAATGATAAAAGTATGTTAATTATGTCATGTATAATAATATTAATAATATATAATCCACTATAATTACTTACACAACAACTTGTCTATTATAAAACAATTTGTAACATGTAAAATGTATATTAAAATCAATGATTACCTTCCTGTCCGGAATTAAACTTCCCATATACAGTGCTCAGGCTAGAAACACAAAACAATTATCTATATTACTCTTTGAACTAGTATGTTAATCATAAATCATTATACATGTTTAG
Source organism: Solen grandis (assembly GCA_021229015.1). NCBI lineage: Eukaryota > Metazoa > Mollusca > Bivalvia > Adapedonta > Solenidae > Solen > Solen grandis. Next base: position 41,881,095 of record CM037792.1, read on the forward strand.
CCCATTTGAGGTTCACAATTCCCGATGAATCATAAATAGGTTCACAATTCCCGATAAATCATAAATATCTAAATTAATATAATTATCATCATATTGAACCAAATATTGTACATTTTTCAGTACAAACTCTGAGAACTAATTCTAACTTCCCCGAATTTCTGAGATTTAATATGTTTAATACAACAGTTTTATATAATCGTCCCTATGTGATACAGTATGAAAGATTTACACTGGGTAAAGCCAATGATCACAACAGCCAGTGCACCTAGATCTACTGCACTTTCTATACACTGTGAATACATTGAAATACACCTTTTTTTATAAATTAAAAGAAAAGGAATTAATAAAAGTTCCACAAAATCACACACTCTCACAGATGTACATGTAAATGCCAGTTTCATTTGAAAAAAACACAACCACACACACTCACAAATGTACATGCATATGCCAGTTTCATTTGAATACACAAAACCACACACCCTCACAGATGTTCATGTATATGTCAGTTTCATTTGAATACACAAAACCACACACACCCTCACAGATGTACATGTATATGCCAGTTGCATCTGAATATGAGCTATGAAATTTGAATATATCTAAGGAATTGTGTACCGTATATATGGTCAGATTAGGCGCAGCTACGTATAAGGCGCATCCTAACTTTCAGGGTAACTTATTTGAAAAAAAAAATCACTTATTGTATCGTATAAGGCGAAATCTTGTTTTGAAATTTGCGCCATCGTACATTTTGACAGACCGAAAGCTATCCGTACATCACCGGGTAATCATACGGTGAACCGTTTTATTTACACATGGCATAAGATTATCGTTAGACCGTTACATTAACGACGGGTAGGATAAAGGCGACACTTTTTCATAACATGACATTACTCAACCGTGTCCCCGCATTCTAACACTGGGGACCATTGTCACCTGTCAAAATTCTCCCAACTAACAAACATTACGTAACAATTGCCACCTGTCAAGTTTCTCCTATACATCATGAGGTCCTGTAAAATAAACTTATTTGTTTATATTGAAAATGGCGTCCATCAAGTTGTTTCAGTTTCTCACGATCATTTATCATGAAATATACCTGTAGGATAACTAATAAGAACAAAAGCAATAATCTGGTATTGTTTATCATGGTTTCGTATAGACTTTATGTCATATTATCGTATTCATTGGCTCTCAGTATATCCATTTTCTGAGATCGTATACTGGTAATTTTCACTTCTCAGTGATTGAAAAAAGAAACCTGAAAAGCTGTATATAATCATAGGCGCACCCCCTCTATAAACTTGAATTATTTGGAAAAAAAGTGCGCCTAATCTGCCGGTGTATACGGTAGTTTAATTCAAACTCCCCCCCCCCACCCCCCACCAAAAAAAAATCTCCAATATATTGAAACAGAAAAACAGGGATAAATGAATAAAATATTACATGGTTCATACATATTTTCCAAAACAAAATAAAAGGGTTATCCAAGGGGTGTTTAAGGCTTTAAAATTCAAAATTAAGGATTTACATTAACCACAACTTACACTTTAAATTTTAAGGCATGAAAGGGATGAAACTCACAATTCTAAACAACTTTGTAAACATTTTTTTATGACCAATACTGAAATTTCAAATTCAAGGGTTTTTTCCACACCTTTCATTTAATCTGAAGGGTTTTTAGGGTTTTATGAGGCAAAATGTCATTTTCAAGTTTTTTTCAAGACAAACATCAAATTTGCAAACCATGAACAATATAATTTCTTATACATAAAACAAGAGAGTGTTCTGCTAAAGTATGACGGAAAAAAAAAGTGTGATGGACAGACAGACGAACAGAGAGACGACAGAAAAGTAATTCCTATGTTTCAATTCTGCTTCAGGCAGGTGACACAATAATTGACTAAGGCATGTTTCTAGTCAGTATACAACCCTTAATCAAAATTTTGAACATATATACATAATCAAACATAAAGAAAAGATTTTATTCAAGTAGTAGGCATATTAAATGGGCCTCACATTCTATCACCCCGAAATATGTTTTTACAGTAGGCAATAATTATTATAACCCTACATTAAAAAGACCTCTTCCTAATTTTCTATTGTGCATTTAAAGAAGAAGCTGTACATGATTAGCAGGACAGCACAAGTATCCTCCGTGAACATTTGGTTTACTTTTATATAGAACATAGAAGGAAATTTCTGCATATTTGCTAAAAAAAATAATGGTACAGTATATTTAGGAATGTGTGAAAAATTTTGTTAAATAGGTCTCTATTTAAGATATTTACAATTTATCAGATTTTTTTTTATCCTGTTTACAGGGCTTATTGAAATATTTCCATACTCATTAGTATAGAGAGACTACTCAGTCTTATTATACGACTTATTCAAAGATAATCTTTTTTTCAGAAATAAACGAAATTAATATTGAGTATTTCAAATAACATTGCTTTTTTTGATACTGGTATGCTATGCATAAATTTTCTCATTCAAATTAATAATTATTGCAGTATACCAGAATGGCATTTTTTAAGGCAATTTTTGGAGAACATGCTATTCTCATACAGCATTCACACACCTGGCCAATCTTTACAGTGAATGCCTGCAGCGTATTGAAACAGTTAAAAATTATGTTGTCTCAAAACCTGACCAATCTTTACATTGAATGCCTAGGGCTTACAATATTTTACAAAAGTTAAGCCCATCTTACAATGTTTCATGAATTTGGCCTAAAGACTTTCAATATTTACCTAGAAGCTGTAAGACTGGTTGTGACCTCAGACACCTTAGACAGACTGACTGCTTGACTGGTACAAGCCTCCAGAGGACCAAGACTGGTTCCCATCTGACTGAGACTGACTGAAACTGGCACAGTGCTGTTATCCTCAGTCACCAGCTGCTTGGCAATGATTCCAAGAGTCTGAAGAAACAGATTTCTTTGCATCTGAGAGCTTGGGATCTCTGGCGCTTCTTTGGTGATTGGTATACTTAAACAGACAAGAAAATGAAAGCAATCAATTTGCAACAAATTAAGTTTTTACAGATGTGAACAGTTAAGTACTCAATGTTTGGAATGTAGTTCACCACTCAATTAAACAATTATTCTCTACAATGGTTTCCGACTATGATGGCAATAATTTATACCCCCCTGTTAACAAGACCTGATAGTTTTTTTTCAGGCATTTTACATCAAAAGTTGGTCAAGGGTCAAGGTCAAAGTCAACTGCATAATGAACATGTCTAACTGTCCAAATATTGAAGCAATCCATTGAAAAACATTAACCATTATAGCAGAATAACCAAAAGGTAAACCTGTCCAGGTGCCTATGGTTTCATCAAGTAGATCAAAGGTCAAGGTCACACTGTTAACTGGATAATGTCAATGTCAAGGTCTGTCCACTTAAGCAACTGTCTAAATATAGAACATTCAAATGAAGGACATAGAAGTTATAGCAGATTTAAAAACAAGAGGGCCAAGATGGCCTTAAATCACTCACCTGAGAAATATTGCCTTCATTGCCTTTTACAGTTTAGTCACACTGAATACAAAATCCATGCAGAAGAATAGCAAAGTTATTGTAATTCCACACAAAACTGTACCTATGTTGTAATTTAAGTTTTATTTATGTTCATATTATTAGGCAAGATGTATACTTCTATATCATTTAATATTGGATGGACAGACGGACAGATATGCCAAGGAATGGAAACAAAGAGCCAAATTTTTTTCTTATTTTCTTTTGTTGTATAGAGGGCAGTAGCCCCTTATTCTATTGTTACAAAATGAAGACTGTTGTTCTCTTTTGTTCTGTTTACAGTTACCTGGCCCTGTATTACCATAATACAACCAAAGTTACTTCTGGGCATATAAAATATCATATACAGTCGAACCCCAGCTATTCGAAATCCCAGGGATCGGCATTTTATTTCGAGTAAGGCATGTATTCGAATAACCCAAATCACGTCGATCGTTGGAACAAAAGCCCATCCCACCCACTTTTTTCATGCAGTGAACATAATATATAATGTATACTTTTTAAAATGTTATAATTAAGTAATGAAAACGACTATAGATAATTAACTTTTATTTTACAACTTTCATCTTCTTATGCATAAATGATTTCGGTACAAAGATAATCAATGCATACATCAATAACAAAGATACATACATTTATGTACATTTATCAGGTCTGACTAAATCACAAGCGACAACATGTGCCCAATATCAATGCCGTCTTGATAAAAGCAATGGATAACTAGTATTTAATTTACCAACGTTCATCTTTTTTCTGCATATATGCTTACTTCAACACATATATGTACATTCATCATGTCTGACTAAACCACAAGAAACTTCATGTATCAACGTTACCTCAACGTTGTCTCGAAAAACGATTTAATCATGGTCTGCTTGTTACACTTGTTTAAATTTTCCTTTACCAGCGTATCTGAAATACTACAATCGTCACCTTTATGACTGAAGTGGACAAACATCCAATCAATTAACAACTTATGCAAACTGTAAGCGGCCGTCTCCACCCATTTCAGTAACTAATTGACATTCGCTCCTTTCCATTGTTTGTTTTCAAAATGTCGCCGGTAATTAATGGTCGTCAGCGACTTTGGAAAAGGAGGTGCGAAAATCATATAAATTGATTTGCACAGGCAAAAAATCTTTTCGGATGAGGCCAGGTATTCGAATGGCACAAATTTAAATAACCAAGATATTTTTATATAGAAATTAGAAGGAGAGTGATCAGGATCAACAAAGTATTTCGAATGACACCGGGTACATGTATTTGAATGAGAGGTGGTGGAGTAACCGGGGTTCGACTGTAAAAGAAAACGACTTAAACAAGTAATTGATCAGACGAGGTTTTTACACTTAGTGTCACTGTGACCTTTGACCTTATGACTTCAAACTAAGAGGGTTCATCTACTGGCCATGATCAACCTCCCTAGTAAGTATGAAGACAGCACACCTAATAGTTATCAAGTTATTGAGCGGCTAAAACTATGTGGCTGACAGACAGACGGACAAACGCTATACCATAATACGATCGAAGTTACCTTCAGCCGTATAAAAAAGAAAACTCTTTCTAACAAGAGTCTCTTAAAACCTCTATGAAATGAGGTCAGGCAATATTTAATTAATAAATTACATATTTATTAAAATATTACAACTTTAAACTACTGAAATTCTTACATAAGTCACAAATGTCCTTATAATTTATGATATTTTTTTTAAAATTTGCACGGTTTCCATATAATGTAGCCTCTGGTCACATGCGTACTTAAGACAAGAATTAATAGGTTTGGACATGGTAATATCTGAAAACTTCCCAATTTAGCTAGTCAGCTGCAATCCCCTTGATTTGTCAAAGATGTCATATACAACCCATATGGTGAACATCACGCTTTGTGGGGCCCCATACCACATCGCAAGTTCCATGCCCTGTGTCTGTGGTATCGTAATGACATTATATATTGACCTTTGACTCCCCTAATACAGTTTTGCAAGCACTGGCAAAACCTTAGGTGCCTCGCGCTGTTCCAAATCCACTCAGGATATGAATTCTAACTTGGGGTGCCTACATGGGAGCTGCTACCAATTAGGAAAATTTCTACAACTTTTCGGGCAGTATGGGAACCCCCGCCCACCCAAGTTCCAAAGTCCATGATAACCTAAAAATAAATCTGCATGATGCTTGCATAAGTCATTTATGTCTGGAAGGACTATATGCATTTTTGCAAATCTATGTATGAAAATTTAGAATGGAATTCTTAGAAAAGATATGACTGAAGCTTAAAATCACAATGAATCACAAAATATTTGTAAGAATATTATGATTATTATCATTATTTATATAATTTTCTTTATGTTCCTCTGGTTCTAGGCAAGGTAAAATAATAACGAGAATACCTCTCTGAGACATCCATGGTTGTGTCTTTCTCCTCTTCTGATTGAGCTGTTTCCATGGCATCCTGTTTTTCATCAACTTCCTCAGAATTATCTGCACCCTCTAACAGTTCCATGTCCATGCCACTTCCTTCTCCATCATCATCCTCTTCTTCAATTCCCTCCTCCTCATCATCATCCTCATCCCCATCCTCAAAATCATCATCGTCAAAAGATCTCTCCGCTTCCAGAGCAATTCTAGCCTGTTTTGAAATACTACATTGGGCTTTCAGGGCAACAATGTCAATCTGGGACTCTTCAACTGCTGTTGGGACTGGAACAATCCCTAGCTCTATGCACTTCCTGCTGTGGGACTTCGACTTCATGTGCTTTGTGAGATTCCCCTTTGTTTTGAAAGAAAACTTACAGTGCCTACAATTATAAGGTCTGTAATCTGTGTGGGTTCGTATATGCTTTTTAAGCATGCTGGGTTTCTTACAGCGTATTCCACAGGTATCACATACATATTTGCCCCTCCCACGCCCCCTAACATACACATAGCTTTCAGAACTTTTATACCCTCCTTGAATTTGTTTCTGATTAGACAAGACTTTCTTTTCACTGCTTTCAGACTGTGCTTTATCAGCTTCAGAGTCAGTAGATTGTAGAGTTATTTTGGCATTACTTTTCTCTCCTTTCTGCTCTTTTCTGTTCTTCTCCTGCTTGAAGGTCCAATAACTACTGTGGGTAATAACTCCCCCATGTGGGTCTGAGCCACTGTTGAGAGCCAATACTGGGTTTGTGGTATATCGTGAGTTATAGAGTGAGAGTAATTTTTTAGTGGACAATCCAAGAGGATTGTTATTAACCTGGGCTATGCACCAATTTGAATACATTGACACTTTCTTATTTCTTCCTCCAATCACATACATAGGCTGCAGACGATTCACACAACAGAAGGTCATGTGGGTAAGGCTGCGAAGCGATGGGTAAGAATGACCAACCAATGAAAATTGACGTAGACTGGGGCTCTTTACTGGAGTAGCCGGTGAGTGAACTGGTGTGAGAAGTTTAGAACTCTTCAGTGGTGAAGGCAGGGATGACGGTGACAATTTCTTCAATGAGGAAGATTCTCCCCCTGACAATTTCATTGACCCTTTTCCTTGATTTTCTTTCTCAACTTCCTTGGAAGAACAGACTTTCACAGATCTGGATTCAAAAGAAAATCTTCGCTGAACACTTTCAATCTCCAATAGTTCTGATCTTGGTGTTAGCGGCATGGAAGGCATGAGCTGTGCTGGAGTACCCATTCCTGCAAACATCTTCATACGATTATTCTGTTGATAAATAGGCTTTGGGGCATCAGCTGCAGATGTTAAAGACTGTGCTAAAACAACTGGGACACTAAAAGACAAAACAAATCTCCAGGGATTTTCAGTAGAAATAGTTGTCATCTCTTCTGGTGACTTTGCCTCTTCCTCACCCTCAGATTCATCCACAGTTTCATATATTGACTTTGCAATAGCTTTGCTCTTCTGTAGTGAAGGTACAGACTCTGATCGCTGAAATTCTGGTTTCTTGATGGTTACGATTTGTGGCATAACACTCCCAGTTGAGCTCCCACTTCTCAGTTTTGAGAGGACTGGACCTTTATGAATGTCAACTTCAGCAAATCTTGTCTTCAGGCCAATCTTATTTGGAATTTGATTCTTCTTAGAAGAGTCTTCTGAAGCATCATTTACACTCATTGACCTCTTCAACAGGAGCTTGCCTTTCAGTTTCCGTTTCAATATCTGACCTTTCAACTTTGATTGCCATATATCTTTGGTCTTTTTACTGCTAGCTGATTTTGTAAGCTTTTCTTCAAGACTCTTAAGTTTATCTGACTTCAATGGTCTGTCTGCTTTAGTGGTAAGCTTAAAGATTTTCTCTGATTTACTACAACTTTCTTCATTGTCAGTTATATCTTTTGACTCTCTCTTTATCTTCCTTTTCGCCATCTGAGAAAATCCTGGTTCAAAATCTTCAAAAAACTCACTCCTGCTATGCTTCGAGACATTGAATGACTTGACAGAAGACCCTGATTGTGTAACAAACAGTTTTGCAACAGCATCCTTGCTGATACCTCCATCAGTTTGTTTCTTGCAGTAGTAAGACTCATGCAGATCTAGAGTCTCTTTCTTTTTGAATGAGATATTGCACTTGATGCATCTGTAAGGTCTGTCTGGAGAATCGTTTGTTAATTTTTCATCAAAACTTTTTGATACCGACATCCTACCTTTTAGGAGCAACTCCTTAATAACTTTAGGGTCTGTAATTTGTGAAGTTTGAGTTATAATTTGGTCACCAACACTTTGTGTTCTAGCAGTCTGAAACTTGAAAATAGGGGGATTAGAGCTTTGCACAGGTGGAGTAAGCTGTGTAGTGGTTCCCATCAATTTTGAGGCTGCCGTCTGAAATCGGAACACAGGCTGGCTGTAAATCTTTGGATTGGTTGACAAAGCAACAGGAACTGTTTCCATGGAAACAGAATTTTGCCTCTTCAAAACTGGTCTAGATCTGGTAACAACTGCAGGAGATGAGACAGAAATGTTCTGCTGTGATTGAAGACTTGATGCTTGTGTTAGTTTGATTTCGATTTTTATTTCTTTAGCTTGGTCTTTTGGACAGGGTTTTCCAGATGAATTCCCAGCTACCTGTTGGCCAACTGTATTGGACACAATGGTGGATAAAATTTTCATAGGATCAGTCGGGGTACCAGTCTGTGTATAGAGCAGCTGTGGTGAAGGGACAACAGTGGAAGATTTTTGCTGATTGGAAATTATTGGCTGTGTCTTAACAACATTCACTTTTGTCACTTTCTGGGTTTTGGGAGAGGTCAATGGCACACTTGGAGACTGAATAACTCCAACCAAGCTGTTCTGTTCTGTCACTTTTGACTGCTGCTGCAGAATAAATGGTGACTGAGATAACTGGGACATCTTGGGAAATGTTGCTGCACTTGAATGATTCACTAATAAAACTGGGGTGGACCCAGTCCGTAACAGCACAGGCTGCACTTTATTAGCTGCAGGTGAGCTAACTGGTGCAGTCGCCATCTGTGGAGAATTCATGCAAAAGAAAATTGGTGCATTAGATTTGTTCATTGTTCCTTGACCTATCTGAGAATTCGGATTGGATATTATCACTGGGGTAGGAGCACTAGACTGGGCCGAAGGAAGACTGGAAACGCTTTTTGACCGCATTTGGTTTTTGAGAGCTAGCTTTCCAATGTTTCCTGGTGATTGTGATAAGGAAGAATCAGAAACTTTTGCAGTCACTATAGAAGTTTCAGCCAATTTGGACACAGACTGTAGAGGGGAAGCATGGCTGACTGGAAACCCCTGCACTAATCTATGGTCTGCTGCAGTGTTCTGTGATGCTAGTAAAATGTGACCAGACGGCATGTTGACAAGTGTTCCATTTCCTGCCATAATTGGCTGACTGCTGCTTACATGTGAAGCTAATCCTAGAGAACTACCTGGGACTAGCATAAAATTCTGCATATTTGACACACTTGATACTTTGGTGCCAGGAATGTTTGAATGGCAAGACACAACTTTGTGACTCTGAACCTGGCTTACAGCTGACTTTTGGGTTTGTTGAATAGGCTTTATGGCATCACCTGCCCGAACTGGAATAACTTCTCTGATTATTGTGGGCTCCCTAGATGTACCTTCCTCATCTGACTTAACAGCATCATCTTCCACTGCATCATTATTAACAATAAACAAACATTCCCCATCATGTTCAATCTTTTCCACAATAACACTTCTACTCCCTAACTCTATAGGCATGTTCACTTCATCCTGACTTGACATAAAACGAGCATGACTGGTTAGCCCACTCTCTGAGTCAATTGGCAAGGGTTGCAATGGAACTGAATTAATGTTTGGCATAAGAAGATCAGACACAGCTGTTTCAGTTTCTGATCTTGATGTCTGCGACAATTCACTGTCCTGACGTGAAAAAACACGCTTCACGCACTTTGCTCTCGGGGGCTCAACCTTTGGTGTGTCAACTATAGCAGCATTAGCAGAAATTAGTTGCTGTATTCGCTCCTTTAAAGCTGTGGTAGAAATTACTTTAGTCACCGGTAGAGGGTCTCCATCTCTGGCTTCCTTTTTTTCTTGTCCCTTTTGCAATTGTTTTTCTTCCTGTTGTAATTGTATAACAACTTGTACTCGTTTATCAGGTAAACTTTGAACTGATGTTGACATTCTTGCACCATCTTCTTTGGCTGCTTTAGAGAATTTTTCACTCAGTTCTTCCAAGTCATGAAGAGCTTTATTAGCAGTGTCGGGATCAGAATCAGGGTTGGGCAGGTTTACAATCTCAATTCTGTTGCAAAATGAAGAATCAGCATCTTCTTGAACATTCCACTCTGATAGGCTTGACTCTGAAGCAGGGGGGTTAACTTGACTTCCAGAATTACAAGGTACTGTATGGATTACTTGCCCTTCCTCATTTAAAATAAGTGAGCCTGGCCTGAGCATTTGAACCGGACTTGAAACACTATCTATGCCAGTAGAATCTAGATATTCAACAGATGCTCCTTTTGGTGCAATTCTCTGAAACTGAACTTTTGATGACATGACAGGCAAACTTAGCTGTCTAAATAATGTTTTTTCATCTACCTTTTTCTTCACATCCCCACTTTTTTCTTGCAATGACTTTAACCTTTCCAACTTTGCACGCTGCCTTTCAGTCTGTACCTCACTTGGCCTCTGACCTTTCCCTTTTTCCAGGTACTTCACAACTTCTTGTATAACATGTTTCTGTGCATGCAAGTGTTCAGGCTTTTTCTCTGTTTCTTCCCTTATCTCTCCACTTTCCCCGTCACTTTCAAAAGCCATTGGCACTTCTATCTCGTTCACAACTGAGGAATCTCCAACCTCTTCCATTGTCTTCATCTTCTTTGATTCTATATTCACCTTCAAACTATGTGCTCTAGATTTGCAGTGTTTATAAAGATTGCTTTTTGTCTTAAATGAAAACCCACACACTAAGCATGGGAAAGGTCTTTCGCCTGTATGAGCCCGAATATGCTTCTCTAAAACACTTGGTTTTGCACATCCTCTCTGACAATATGGACAAATATGACGACCTGGACGCGTCAGATTTTTCCATGTTTTTGATGAGGTGTCTATTCCTGCTTTTTGAAGAATTCGCTCTATGTTGGAGAATTGTTTACTGCTGGGAGTCTCAAGTATGGCTCTACTAGTGGAGGGACTTGGGGTAGATGCTGTCTGAAGGACTTCATCATCTGACTTCTTGGTGTACATGAGTTTTAGGCCCTGAAATATGAATTCAAATTTAAATTCTTGCTGTCTGGAAGACAAGCTCTTCGTTCATCTTTTGTCAACTATATCAAACAAGGTGGAGCAAAATATGAAGTATAGCAAAAATTCATATGTGGGTATAATAATACAAAGTACTGTTTTATATTAGGAAGCAGTTTTGCTGTTGTTGCAAATGTCATGGATGAAAATCTTTCAAAAGTAATTGTCAGAAAACAGGCATTTCACAAAAATACAAAATAAGTCTCCAAACCTCATTTAGGAGACTTAATTAGTATATTAAGTGTGCAAAACTCTGTAACATATCAGTAACCTAAAACTAGAGATTTGTTTTCATAGAAAACTGATGCCTACCCTCACCCCCTTCCCCACACAACATAAAATTAAAATAGTGAGAGAAAAAATTTTTTTCTTCATTAATTGGAGTTATCTTAAGGACATGAAATTGTATAAAAGCAGAAAATCTCCACAAGAAACATTGGAAATGGATTATGCTCTAGTGTACTGCAATTCTTGTTTGTTTGTGTTTAACGTCCCACCAACAGTATTTCAGTCATTTGGAGATTTGGTCCACTTGAAACAGGTATAGTGCAGCCACACTGCAGTATCATGTCATAGACATGTGGCATGATACCACACCCAGTCACATTATCCTGACACTGGGCCAACCAGTCCTGCAACTACCCTTATATGCTGAGCACCAAGCAAGGGAGCTATAACAGTACCATTTTTTACGAATTTGGTGTGTCACGGCCGGGGATCAAACCCACAACCTCACTTCAATTGTCCATAACATCTACCAACCTGCAAGGTTATGCCTTATAGTGCATGAATTATGCTCCCAGCAAAACTTAATTGAATATGAAAGTAAACAAAGGGCAATAACTCCAAAAATATGATTTGCAGAATTAAGGTTTTTGTGCACTGCAATTCTCCTTTGTGAGGTCTATTCACCTATGAAGTTTCAAGGTTATATATCTCACAGTGCATAAGCAATGCTTTCAAAAACAAGAAGGCCATAGAGGCCCTGGATCGCTCACCTGAGTATAGGATTACCCAAGGAGCATCTGTACTAAAACATTTGAAATCTGGCCAGTAGTTTTGAAGGAAATGATTTTTAAAGTTTTCATAATTCATTTCTTTCCATTGCCATTACAACCAGAGGTTCTACATGGATCAAGTTTATTCTAGAAACTTTTGTGAAGGTTCACCCAGGATCATCCCTGCCAAGTTTAATCAAATTCTGTTATACGGTTTCAGAGGAGATGTCATTTAAAGTCTTCACTATAATTATACATATAATGCAAATTGGCCCAGCCCCTAGCGGCCATGTTTTTTTACGGATCCAAATAATTTTTGCAATCTCGGAAGTGGGTTACCCAAGGAACATCTGTACTAAAACATTTTGAAATCTGGCCAGTAGTTTTGAAGGAGATAATTTATTAATCTTTAATAATTTTTCTTCCATTGCCATGGCAATCAGTGTTCTACATGGATCATGTTTATTTAAGCAACTTTTGTAAAGGTTCAAACAAGGATCATCCCTGTCAAGATTGACCAAATTCTGTCCAGTGGTTTCAGAAAAGATGTCATTTAAAGTTTTCACTATATACATATAAGGCAAATTAGCCCCGCCCCTGACTTCCATGTTTTTTTTTTGGATCAGAAATAATTTTAGCAATCTTGGTAGCGAGTTGCCCAAGGAACATCTGTACTAAAACATTTTGAAATCTGGCCAGTAATTTTGAAGAAGATGATCTTAAAATGTTCATTTTTTTTTCTTTCCATTGCCATGGCAACCAGAGTTCTATATGGATCATGTTTATTTTAGCAACTTTTATGAAGGTTCACCCAAGGATCATCCCTGTCAAGTTATATCAAATTCTGTCAAATGGTTTCAGAAGAGATGTCATTTAAAGCAAATTGTTGACAACAGATGATGCATGACGACGGACACAAGGTGATGTGCAGAGTCACGGTTCTTGTGAAGTGCACTTCTCCTCCATCTCTATCCATCTATGAAGTTTCAAGGTTATATGTCTTATAGTGCGCGAGAAATGCTCTTGACAAAAAGTAAGTATGAAATTAAACAAAAGGCAGTAACATCCAAAATATGATGCGCAGAGTTATGGTTTTTGTGCATGACACTTTTCCATCATGAGGTCTATCCACCTGTTTAGTTTCAAGATAACAGCTTTTATAATTTTTGAATTACGTTCAAGACAAAAAATAATTCTGAAATTCAAACAAGAGGGCCATGATGGCCCTGGGTCGCTCACCTGAGAAAAAGGTATTATTGGGAGGAAAGGAAACAGCAAATATTTTATGATATTGTAGAAAATGGGCTCTGCCAGTCATAAATCGAGTGAGTACTTTAGGACAAGAAGAATTTTCAAATTTGTACTACATACATAAAAGGTAAAATGGGCTTAGACCTCTGGCGGCCATGTTTTCAAACAGATCAAAATGATTTGAGCAATCTTGGTAGAGAGTGACCTAAGGAACATCTGTGCCAAATAACTTCGAAATCCAGCCACTACTTTTGGCCAAGAAGATATTTAAAGTTTTTACTATATTCATATAAGGAAAACGGACTCCGACCCCTGGCGGCCATGTTTTTCAACGGATCAAAATAATTTGAACAAACTTGGTAGAGAGTGACCTAAGGAACATCTGTGCCAAGTAATTTTGAAATCCAGCCAGTACTTTTGGAGGAGAAGATTTTTCAAAGTTGCAAGGAAAACGGGCTCCGCCCCCTGCCAGCCATGTTTTCCAACGTATCAAAATAAATTGAACAATCCTGGTAGAGAGTGACCTTAGGAATATCTGTGCCAAATAACTTTGAAATCCAGCCAGTACTTTTGGCTAAAAAGATTGTTCAAATTTGTACTATATTCATATAAGGAAAACGGGCTCCGCCCCCTAGCAGCCATGTTTTTCAACAGATCAAAATAATTTGAACAATCTTGGTAGAGAGTGACCTAAGGAACATCTGTGCCTAAAAACTTTGAAATCCAGCCAGTACTTTTGGAGAAAAAGATATTTGAAGTTTTTACTATATACATGTACATATAAGGAAAACAGGCTCCGTCCCCTGGCGGCCATGTTTTTCAACAGATTAATATAATTTGAACAATCTTGGTAGAGAGTGACCTAGGGAACATCTGTGCCAAATAACTTGGAAATCTTGCAAGTAGTTTTGGAGGAGAAGATTTTCAAAATGTTCATATGTTTTTTCTTTCCGATACCATGGCAACCGGATTTCTGCATGGAATCAAATTCTGTGAACAACTATGAAAGGGCTTCACCCAAGGAACATTCCTGTGAAACTTCTTTAAAATTGGCTTAGTGGTTTAGGAGAAGACGTTGTTTTAAGTTAAATGCTGACGACAGACACTGGACAACGGATGACAAACATTCATCGGTCACAAAAGCTCAACTTGCGCACGTTGTGCTCAGGTGAGCTAAAAAGGGCAGTTAACTCAAACAAGAGGGCCATGATGGCCCTCGATCGCTCACCTGAGTATAGGGTTACCCAAGGAACATCAGTCTGTATTAAAACATTTTGAAATCTGGCAGGAGATGATCCCTGCAAAGTTTTATCAAATTCTGTCCAGCAGTTTAGAGGAGAGGTCTTTTTAAGTTTTCAATATATACATATTAGGCAAATTAGTTTTTTTATGGATCAGAATAATTTTAGCAAATTATGTGAAGCTCCACCCAAGGATCATCCCTGCCAAATTCAATTAAATTCTGTCCAGCAGTTTCAGAGGAGATGTCGTTTAAAGATTTCACTAATACATATAAAGCAAGTTAGCCCCACCTATGGCGGCCATGTTTTTTTACAGATTGGAATAATTTTAGCAACTTTTGTGAAGCTTCACCAAAGGATCATCCCTGCCAACTTAAATCAAATTCTGTCCAGCTGTTTCAGAGATGTCATTTAGAGATTTCACTATACTCATAAAAGGCAAATAAGCCCTGCCTATGGCGGCCATGTTACGGATCGGAATAATTTTAGCAACTTTTTTGAAGCTTCACCCAAAGATCATCCCTGCCAAATTAAATCAAATTTTGTCCAGCAGTTTCAGAGGAGATGTCGTTTAAAGATTTCACTATATACATATAAGGCAAATTAACCCCGCCCATTGCGGTCATGTTTTTTTTCCTGATTGGAATAATTTTAGCAATCTTGTTAAAGAGTTACCCAAGGAACATCTGTACCAAAATATTTTGAAATCTGGCCAATAGGTTTGAAGGAGATGATTTTTGAAGTTTTCATACTTTTTTTCTTTCTGTTGCCATGGCAACCACAGTTCCACATGGATCAAGTTTATTTTAGCAACTTTCATGAAGGTTCACCAAAGGAACATCCCTGCAAAGTTTAATCATATTCTGCCCAGCAATTTCAGAGGAGATTTCAGAGGAGATGTTGTTTAAAATAAATTGTTGATGACACATGACAGACGAAGTCGGATGCAGGGCCATCACAAAAGCTCAACTTGAGCGCTTTGAGCTCAGGTGAGCTAACAATATGATGCAAAGAGTTATGGTTCTTGTGCATGACACTTCTCCTCAATAAAATCTATACACCTGTGAAGTTTCAAGTTAATAGCTTTGATACTTGAGTTATGCTCCGGACAAAAAATTTAACGTTTAAAACTTTAAAGTTTCTCGGACCAGGTCACTGACACAAAATGGCAAAACTTTTTCCCTTTGTATAAATATTTGAAATCACAAAATAGGCATGAAGAATTGGAGGCATTCATGCTTGCCTTTGTTGAAGAAATAGACAATATGCAAGAAACATGAGGAACATGAAATTTGCATGGTTGCCTTATGTGTCTAATGTCAGTCCCCTACAGCTAAATGTAATGGGCAAGAAAAATGGGCAGCCTGTTTGTTGCCACATATTCATGACTTTCCAAGAGTCCAAATGCGATCAGATTGTTTCTGACTATGTGATGTAACCTCCATGTGTATTCATCAGCTGTTAAAAAGTCAGTGTTTTTTAAGACTTTCTTACATTCATTTAACATTTGTCTGTGTCAATCTTTCGACTTTTCTGGAAATAATAATGCTGCACGCTATATTTTCACACAGTGTTTCAGCATAAAATGATCTGTCAAGATCTGTAGAGAAAAATATTGGACTAAATACATCTCAAGAGCTAACAATAAAAGCAGTTCATATCCCTACCACAAGAACTTTTAAGTGAATAAAATATACTGACATTATCCTATTGTCCTAAGTTAGACAGATGCACTGACCAACTGAAGGGCAAATGGGGCAAAGCAACATACCAACACCACCCCATTAAAAGAACTTGCACACATATTACTGCATGGCTGACCTGTTTTTCCAGTGTGTCTGACTTCAAGTGGAACCTCTCTATGCTTGCCTCTGTCACTGGCACACGTACAACATCCTGCTGCTGTGGCACCTGGGTGGACATGAAACGTCGGATGTTTACAACAATGAAACTAACATATACAAATGTTCTTGGTGACTGTTTTTAAGATGAAACTGTGTGAATGACACTAAAAACTGAGAATTTTCATATAGACAGACATATGGCAGAGTACAACTGTAATACCATACACATGAGCAGATTAGGCACAGCAACATATAAGGCACACCTTAATTTTCAGGATAACGTATTATTACAATCACTTGTCACATCATATAAGACAAATTACTGTTAAGAAATTTGTGCTGTTGGACACTTTGCCAGACTGGAAGCTATCTGTATGTCACAGTGGCTAATCATACAGTGATCCATTTTATTTACATGGTATAAGATTACCAGTAGACTGTCACATTTAAGAAAGGTATGGTAAAGTGACACATTCTCATATATGGCATTCTGTCTGGTTTTGTTTAGACTTTATGGCATATTATCATATTAATTCTCTTTCAGTATATACATTGTCGGACATCGTGTAATGGTAAATTTCACTTCATGGTGATGGAAAAGAAAAATCAGAAAACCTGTAATTCATCGTATAAGGCACACACACACTCTATAAACCTGAATTATCTAGAAAAAATTTGTGCCTAATCTGCCACTATATACAGTATCTGAATAAAACGTTATTTTGCCGTTGACTATATTTCACTCGCCCTACCCCAACCATGTCAATCAAGTTTGTGGTAGTTCAGGGTAGAATGGTATTTACAATTTCATAAATAGCACTTAACAGTTTCCATAATAACATTCCAATTAACTTTTTTTTATTTTATATAAAAATTCACTGATTTCAAGACATAAATCAAAAGAAGGTTCATTGACTATAAGCAGTCTATTCTTAGCATATCCGTTCACCTCTTGTTCCCCAACTAGCTCCTCCCTCTCTTGGATTCCGGTGTCAATGACCAACACTGTCTGTGGTTGGCCGTTATGATCTATCTCAACTAATCGATGGCCTTGTTCTGGACCCTGCTTGGATATGGCCTGAAGTTCTGTGTCGGTCACCTTTAGGAAGATATATAGATACAGATACAAGAGTGTTCTTTGGAATGTGAAGCATGACGGAAAAGTGTGATAGATGAACAGACAGACAACGATTAAGTGATCCCTATGTGTCACCTCTCTGTACCAGTAATTGTGTTTAAACTGGAAAAGGTGTGTACAAATGTAGCAAAAACTGTATCAAAACAAATAAAAGCACTGTACAGCAGGGCAATATATGCCCTAAGTGACAGCCATTTATGACAAATAATTTTGAATGTTTCGGCAGATTGTCAATGAAAAATTTATAACCTGATAAGATACAAATAAAAATATGTGTAAAGCATCTATGTGTCAAAACTGTTTTTAGTAACAGTGACCTTGACCCGATCATCCTGAAAATCAATCCCAATCTTCCTCTTCTAATAAGGTATCTACCTACCTAGTATGAAAACTGTATCTCTATTCTAACAGGAGATATTCGACGGAAATAAAGTGTTTGACAACCACCCATCCCCTGATCCGCCCAAGGACATACCCCATTCTAATGAAAACCTGGTTAACAAAAACATTTTACACAGTTCACTATAACAAGACTGTCAAAATGGCCCTGAAGTTGCTCACCTGAGAAACACTGCCTGTACAAAATAGTATACATTGCAAAAATAAGCCATGCAGAAATACAGCAAGATAATTTCAATTCAATAAACTAAACAGTACCAGTCCTGTAATTCAAATTTGAAGGTCATAGCTTAAAATTTCAGAAGTAAATCACAGGGTCATAATCAAGGTCATTCATGGTCAAAGTTCAATTCCGAGACCTGTTTACCCCATTTCAGTTCTTTCAGCGTACAAGCACAGATGCCGCACACTGACCCATCCTAATAGTTCATAGAGCACTTTGTGCTCAGGTGATCAAATAAAAGCTGAGGTATACATATAATGCTGTGCTTTATAACAAGTTTTTTAATCTTAAAATGAATAGCAAACTTGTAGACAAATCTGAAATATTTCAATGGATATTCTGGAACCCTTTTGTTATCTACAGTGGCTCTTTCTTTCTTATTTAAAAACAAGAGGGCAAGACAGCCCTGAATTACTCACCTGAGGAACATTGCTTTCATTGCCTATTATAGTATTATGAGTCATACTGAATACTGTAAAATCATTATATTTCATGGGGGATTAATTTTTGTTGATTTCGTGGACGCCGCTATCCACGAATTTATGTCCCCACAAAAACTTTTCATGTCAAACACCTCACCGATAATGACAACCTTCTCCCATACCCCAACAGACTCTTGAGTAAATTGAGTTCAATAATATATATATAAAGTTTATGTTCTGGAATATAATGTTTTAAAAAGCAAATAAACAAATTGCCAAAGAAAACTTCCTAATGTTAGTTGTGTTACGAATTGTGTTCAATGTACAACTGCAACTAATTTTGAGTTGGTTTCTACCATAATTTACAGTACTCCACCCACTTTTGTTTATACTATGGTCGCTGTTGTAGTTGTGTTTTATGGTACATAGTTTTATAATATATACATGGTATATGTACATGTATATATATTATTCGTCTTATCCTTTCATTTGTGAAGTTTTGCTTCTTTTCAAATTGTGTCATAATTTTTGTGAGTACACGAGTGTCTTCAAGTTCCTGCATAAATAAGCTGCATGGGTAGGAGAGATCCACTCTGTATTATGGCCAATATAACACAGTGATTTGTTGTTGTCATAAATTGACACCTGCTGTGCCCCCATTGTCCACTTGCCCCCAGGCACTATAGGACATCCTGTCTAGTCCCAGTTAATGATGATTGGGTCCGGGATGTTTCTCTCCGTGAAATAAGTTCCGACTTAGATGTTTCGATCGGTACAGTCCACAAAGTGATTCATGAAGAATTGGGATTAAGAAAGATTTCTACAAGGTGGGTACCCTATGTGCTGACTCCAGAACAGAAGAAAAATAGGGTTAGTTGTGCCAAGCAACTTTTGGACATGTTCGAGCCTAATGGACCTAAAAGGATATCAGACATAGTCACTGGAGATGAAACTTGGATATACTTCTATGGGATCCCAAACAAACACTCTAACATGATGTGGCTGACAAAAGATGACCCCAGACCAGTTGTCTGTAAACCATGACTGGAAGATATTACCGAGAAAGTGTGCTCCCACAAGTGGTTTCTAAAATAAATGACAGTCGCCCCATTACAGGAACCTCCAGAATCATGATTTTGCATGACAATGCCAGTGCCCATAAAACAGGGGCCGTCACTCAGTACCTATCAGAGAACCATATTTCTACTCTTCCCCATCCTGCCTACAGTCCTGACTTGGCCCCATGTGACTTCTGGTTATTTCCTAAACTAAAGGAACTTTTAGCAGGAAACAAATATACCTGTGCCCAAGACTTGTCAAAAGCGGTAAATGCAGAGTTATGGGGTATACCTAGAGAAGAGTACCGGACAGCTTTCGATAAATGGCGTAGACGGCTACAACTGTGTAAAGAGAGAGGAGGAGAGTACTTTGAGGGACTGTGAAAAGATAATCAAAATCGCTTAATAAACACCAGAGATAATAAGGTATTTTCATTATTAAATGAACACCACTCGTAACGTTGAAATAAATCAATTTAAAAAAAAACTGTCTTACGCACAAATCCAGGAATTCTTGTCCCCACGAACATGTTTTATTAACCAAATCCACAAAATTTCATCCCCACAAAATAAAATGATTTCACAGTACTTAGTCCATGCTGAAGTACAGCAAGGTCATCTATTCAACACAAAAACTGTACCTGCCATCCAGGGGCCCGTTTCACTAAACTTCATACAAAAAAATATCTTTGTGTGTAATTCACAGATGTAAAATAGTATTTTTCCTGTATATTTTTCTTTGCAAAAAGTGTTGAGCTTGCATAATGCAATATATTGGGCCATCTTTCTTCATCTTTTATTATGAAAATGAGACATTAGTAGACACTATGTAGATCAATAGACATAGACTAAGATCAAATTGTTCGTGCAAAGTTTAGTGAAACAGGCCCAGATTTTGAAGGTCAAAGCTCTAATTAGTCTATATAAAATCTAGTGACCCCTGACCCCATGTTATCAAAAATACCTAAGTATGATTTGAGGCTCAATTTGAGTATCATACTGAAATCCTTACCGAAACTAATGGGCATATTTTGAATTTGAGTATGAAAATCATACTTAAGTACCAACACAGGGCCTGGCCTGGGGCAAATTTTGACTCCAGGCCATGATTTTAACAGACTTGGTTGTAGTCCACTAGTAAACATCTTAACTCAAGGCTTTGTGGTTTCTGAGAAGAAGATCTTTTGAGGGTTTTCCTATATAAGTCTACAATGTATATAAAATCAAGTGACCCCTAGGGCAGGGCCAATTTTGACCCCAGGGCCATGATTTGAACAAACTTAGTAGAGGTCCACTAGGCCATGATACACACCAAATAACCAAACTCCAGGCCTTCTGGTTTCTGACAAGAATATTAAGTCAATGTAAAATCAAGTGACCCCTTGGGTGGGGCCAATTTTGACCCCAGGGTGATGATTTGAACAAACTTGATAGAGGTATACTAATCAATGCCACACACCAAATATCTAAGCTCTAGGCATTGCAGTTTCGGAGAGGGAAGATTTTTAAAGATTTCACTTTTTAAAATCTATTTTTATAGCTCTTGTGACCTAGATATGCAATTGACCGAAACCATTTGAACAACTTTGGTGGAACATCAAAGGCAAAGGTTTAATCAAATTTGGCCCAGTGGTTTCAGATGAGATGTTGTTTGAAAAAATTGTGGACAACAGATGGATGGACGATGGACAGCCATTAATTCGAAAATCTCACATGAGCACTATGTGCTCAGGTGAGCTATAAAATACCATATATAGGTACATGTATATGCAGTTAGTTTAAACAATGTTGATTTTTTTTCAGGATTATTCAACACCCCAAATTCTATCAGACATGTAGGTGACATAGGCTTTTGTTTACAAGGGCCAAAAATCTGCTGTAAATAGATGACTGCCGAGATAAAACCCTAAGTAAAGGGCCCATAACTCTGCAGTAACTTGATGACAGCAGAGTTAAAACCCCTAGCAATTAATAAGTGAATATACACTCCCAGATATAATTCTAGAGTAACATTTTGAGAGAATTTATTCAAATCTTACTAAAATCAGCTAAATTAGAGAAACATTCTATATTAAGATGTAATCCAGTTAACATGGAGTTTAAATCTCTCACTGGACATAGACAAGTTCTCACTTAAGTAGGCCATATGAGACATTTTTTGCTCATGACAACCTAAGACAGATTTAACCCTTTCTCTCATAAAAACCATGAAAAGACCTATGCGAACAACATAAAACCAGATCAGCCTGCCAGTGACTCGCAGGCTGATCAGGTTTTATGCTGTTCGCTGCTCCTCAGTGGTCTGGAAATGAGGATTTTGTAATTAAATTTGGTAAGATTAAACTGTGGTTTTCTGCAGATCAGGCTTTATGTGGTACCTATTGAGTGCATCAAAATGAGTCTATATGAGGGAAAGGGTTAAAGACCCCAAATGAAATATTTGAGATGATGATATACAACACAAAGTTAAGTGAAAATTCTAAATAAAGGCCTTGTAACTCCTTTAACGGGGAGACAGATGATTTGAAACACCTAGCACACAAGTACACTTGCTAATACACTTTTCTGTAATATTTCAAGACTCTGATTTACACAGTAATTAGAGATAGACAGACGGACATCACTGGCATCTCCCCAGTAAAGTGGGGGGAGGGGATATGTTGCATGAAGAAGTTTAATGGTCCTTCCATTACAATATGTACCTGGAACAGTGCCTCCAAGGAGAGATTTCTCTGACCTGATGATGCAGACAATCTTCTTCGCCGTGGCGAATCCCCTTCCTCTTCATTTCCTTCATCTGCCACATCTGTGTCTTCTGCTGAAATGAAAAAAGTATCACTGACGACCTGTGGTTTAACCGTACACAAGCTGACACCACAAACACTCATAAAGCTATCACTGAAGATTTGTGAAATATCCCTACACAAGTGGTCACCACAGACACCCTTATAGCTATCACTGAAGATATGTGATATATCCCTATATAATTTCATACCACAGACACCAATATAGCTATCACTGAAGATTTGTGATATATCCCTACACAAGCTCATACCACAGACACCCTTATAGCTATCACTGAAGATATGTGATATATCCCTACACAAGCTCATACCACAGACACCCTTATAGCTATCACTGAAGATATGTGATATATCCCTACACAAGCTCACACCACAGACACCCTTATAGCTATCACTGAAGATATGTGATATATCCCTACACAAGCTCATACCACAGACACCCTTATAGCTATCACTGAAGATATGTGATATATCCCTACACAAGCTCACACCACAGACACCCTTATAGCTATCACTGAAGATATGTGATATATCCCTACACAAGCTCATACCACAGACACCCTTATAGCTATCACTGAAGATATGTGATATATCCCTACACAAGCTGATGCACCAGACACCCTTATAGCTATCACTGAAGATATGTGATATATCAATACACAAGCTGATACCACAGACACCCTTATAGCTATCACTGAAGATTTGTGAAATATCCCTACACAAGCTGATACCACAGACACCCTTATAGCTATCACTGAAGATTTGTGAAATATCCCTACACAAGCTGATACCAAAGACACCCTTATAGCTATCACTGAAGATATGTGATATATCAATACACAAGCTGATACCACAGACACCCTTATAGCTATCACTGAAGATATGTGATATATCCCTACACAAGCTGATACCAAAGACACCCTTATAGCTATCACTGAAGATATGTGATATATCAATACACAAGCTGATACCACAGGCACCCTTATAGCTATCACTGAAGATATGTGATATATCCCTACACAAGCTGATACCAAAGACACCCTTATAGCTATCACTGAAGATATGTGATATATCAATACACAAGCTGATACCAAAGACACCCTTATAGCTATCACTGAAGATATGTGATATATCAATACACAAGCTGATACCACAGGCACCCTTATAGCTATCACTGAAGATATGTGATATATCCCTACACAAGCTCATACCACAGACACCCTTATAGCTATCACTGAAGATTTGGGAAATATCCATACACAAGCTGATACCACAGACACCCTTATAGCTATCACTGAAGATTTTTGATATACAGTCAACATCGTACATGCGACCACCTGTATTAAACGACTTTTTTATTAAACGACCGTTATAAATCCCACCCGAACGTTTTTACTATATCAATTTATCCCATTAAGCGACTTTTGTATTATGCGACCAGCGACCACATAAATCAAGTCCCAGCACGTAAGATTATGCACAAAATCAACTTTTTTGAGCGACCGTGTTTGATTCCGTTACTAATTATCATGTACGCTGGAGCATGTGTATATTCATCTTTAACACATCCGAACAAACAAACAATTATCCCGATCATAAGTGCTCACCTGAAACCAATTTGTTTTGACCACGCATGACTGCACCATGTGCAACTAAATTCTAAATATAGTTCCTGGTTCCCATTTCAACGTTTACTAAGCATAACATAGGTGAAACCATCCCTCCAAATGCCGAATGCTTCGGATTTTGGTAAAAGAATATTTGGGAATAAGGTAAATTAATACTTCCGGATGCAATGCGTACCATTAATAATTCGTACCTATAAGTATGTCATTGCGTCTTATGATATACGAGCAGGGCGCCATTTGGAAATAAATTTATCGGGGGTTTCTGGATTTATCTTAGAGACATAAAGAAAGCTCATTGTTAAATAATATTTTTTCTTGAAATTGTCCGAATCCATCCATGAATTCGATGTCAAATGTCGTGTTTTTCCACCGAACACGAAATGCAAACGTCAGCCAATGATCCAAGGTATTATTTCAACATAACAGCTAAAAAAATCGAAAGATATGACGAAAAATAAACATGTTGATGTTTATTGATATAAAACAACAAAACATTGTGTAGTTTACATACGTATTCATGTTGTAATATAATATAACGTTATGATACAATTTAGCTTACAGTTTGTATATATGACTTGTTTGCCGGGAATTCCAAAAATATCTATTAAGAGACCATTTCATTAAGCGACCACTTTTTGACAGTCCCTTGAGCGGTCTCTTAATACAATGTCGACTGTATCCCTACACAAGCTGATACCACAGACTCCCTTATAGCTATCACTGAAGATTTGTGATATATCCCTACACAAGCTGATACCAAAGACACCCTTATAGCTATCACTGAAGATTTGTGATATATCCCTACACAAGCTGATACCAAAGACACCCTTATAGCTATCACTGAAGATTTGTGATATATCCCTACACAAGCTGATAAAACAGACACCCTTATAGCTATCACTGAAGATTTGGGATATATCCCTACACAAGCTGATACCACAGACACCCTTATAGCTATCACTGAAGATATGTGATATATCCCTACACAAGCTGATACCACAGACACCCTTATAGCTATCACTGAAGATATGTGATATATCCCTACACAAGCTGATACCACAGACACCCTTATAGCTATCACTGAAGATATGTGATATATCCCTACACAAGCTGATACCACAGACACCCTTATAGCTATCACAGAAGATATGTGATATATCCCTACACAAGCTCACACCACAGACACCCTTATAGCTATCACTGAAGATATGTGATATATCCCTACACAAGCTCATACCACAGACACCCTTATAGCTATCACTGAAGATATGTGATATATCCCTACACAAGCTCATACCACAGACACTCTTATAGCTATCACTGAAGATATGTGATATATCCATACACAAGCTGATACCACAGGCACCCTTATAGCTATCACTGAAGATATGTGATATCCCTACACAAGTGGACACCACAGACACCCATATAGCTATCACTTAAGATTTGTGATATCCCTACACAGGGTTCAACATTGACTTTTTTTTATTTTGGGGACTTGTGTCCCCTGATCGTTAGGATTTTTGGGTCATTTAAATTTTTGGGAGACATGCTTAGTTTTAATTTCTATTACAATGTCATGTACTATGCATTATTATTAGTTTCTGTTATATTGCCAATCTTGTAAAGGAGGCCTACTAAATTGACAGCCAATCAAAACAGTCTTCAGTTTTAGGGTTTTTTGGGTTTTTTTACCATCTAGCCACAAATACATTGAACATTTGTATCATACTTTAAAATGATATTAAAGCTTTTTTATTTATACTTGCCTGCAATTATTTGTTTTGTCGTTTCTATCTCACTAATATACATATACATTGTTTTCATAATCATACTTTTTGTTTGTTTTGTTACAATTCAATCGGAAGTAAAATAAAGAATGTTCTGTACTGTACTTTTATACATAATGATTTTATGACATACAATCTTAGGCAATGTTTCACTGTTTGCATCGTCATTACTGTGACTTAATTACTATATATCTACAATCAATTTATATTTGTCATTTCATTCCGACAATGTTTAGACTAGCAAGTTCCATTTTGGACGGTACCGTTTTGTAAACGAGAATTGTGTACACCAAATGACTATTGGAAAGAGACTTGAGATAAACAACTATATGGTGTTGGCATTTTATGACTACATTTTTGGTACCATATATCATAAACATCAAGGTAACAATGCAACTGCATGAGGATACAAAAGGTGTGAATTTTATTTGTTGCGTTACATCTGATTTGCGAAGCAGTAGAACATTGTTACCTGTTGTGCCATCAAACACAAGCAAAACACTGTGGCAAAATAAGTTGGCTTCTACCTTTTCCAAGATTTTAAATCAGAGTGCTCACTATACATGGGCGATAACAGTTGTATGTTATTTTAAGAATGCAATTTTTTAGTATTCAATTTTCAGAAAATGCAAGTTTCAAGCGAGATGAAATTTCATCATTGATGGCACATTGGTATGAAATTTTGGGGACGTGTCATCTTATAATGCATCAAAATGCACAAACTTGAGTGTAATCCAAAACCCTGCCTACACAAGCTGATACCACAGGCAACCATATATCTATCAAGTTGTCTATGTTCAGTAAGAGTGACCATCAATCAATCTATTCAAAAGACAGCCAAAAACTTACTTGTTTTCCCCTAAAACTTCATTTATATACCTGTTATAAAGTAGGTATCTGTCTCTTTACTACTACTGGCTTTTAACAAGAGTCCTGATAAGATTCCAATAAACTTTAAGGATACTTATATGACTTTTCTTCCCACAGTGCATACTGATTTTATTCTGAAGAACAAACACCCCCTACATACTTCATTCCCCCACCACCCACAACAAGAGATGTCCATAAGACAGCGCACTGGACTAATTAAAACACAACTATTACAGTAAAAGGCAATACAAGAATATCTGTATTTTCAAAAGGTAAAAAAAAATTAAGAACAAATATTCCAAGTTTCAAAGTATACCTCAAAGAGTTCAGTAAACATGAGGGCCATGAAGGACCTGAATCACTCACCTAAGGACTCTGACCTTCATTAGGTTTTATAAGTCTAATTGCAGCCTCATCTTTGGCATTAAAGGTCTGGTTTTTTGTATCCAAGATTTTATTAAGACAATTATTCTGACCAAGTTTGCTGAAGATAAGGCCAACAAGAATTACCACTGAAAATGATGACTACCCCCAGGTACCGCTTTGTCACAGTTAGTTAACTATCAGACAGTCTTGAGAAATATAACAAAGGGCCATAACTTGTTCAAAATCAAGCGAATCAAGGCGTGTCAACAATATGCACAACTAGGCTTGGTACTTATTAGTCTTGTAAAGTTTCTTCAAAATCTGATCAAAAGTAGCCTAGAAATAGTAAGGGCAAATCTCATCTACAGACAGACCAACAAAAATGACTCCATATACTTATACCCCCATATACTTTGTATCTGGGGGCATAAAAATGTGGCCTCCAGGGCGTTTTAAAGGTTTTTCATGGATTTGGACCTGTGACCTCCTTTTTGATACTATATGACCCATTTTTGAACTCATCCAATATTTCATAATGAAAATTATTTTAACCAAGTTCTGTAAAATGTGGCACTTTTGTAAAGTTCCATGTAAATCCATCCATTAATATGGAAGTTATAGAGAGGACACAAAGATGTAGCCAATGACCACCAAAGACAATTTTTAAAAACTCCTGTTACCTTGACCTTTCAAGAGTGCATATGGTCAGTGATTTTTCCTAATATAAGTGGTACCGGAAAAAAGACCTGTTCACAATCAAGAACGGTTCTTTACAATTTTCAGACAGAGTCCAACAGACCCATTCACAATTCTGACGAATATTCACAATTATTGCCAACATAGCTTAAAAAAAGACCTTTTTCCTTATTTTTTCCAAATTCTAAATTGTTGTTGTGTCGCCACATTGTTTATATTTAAATGCATTCTAATGACCAGGATTTCTGGTGCATTCATCCCCTATGGATTCTGTGCGGTATGATGATGTGGTTAAGTTACTCTTCAGAACACCTCATTATTATTAATGCAGACGATATTCATTGTTTATCAAGACAATGTTGGTGTGAAAACTGACCCTACATTGCAATCTATTGCTTTTTAAATGAAAAGTGAGGTGCAGTTATTATGATGTGTTGATATGATGAGTCTTTTAATGTTTAAATGACTGGCAAATCTGTAAACAAATTACCGCTTATCTAATTATCATTTATGGTTTACTTCCGGTGAGTAGGATTTGCTATTTTCCGGAATCATTTAATATGCATGCTAGTTTATCAAAATATAATCATGCAGTGCATTTAAATAATGTGTGGGTTTTATTATTGAGCTTTGTATGGAATATGCGCATCAATATAATGTTGATTACTTTGGTTGGTTGTTTACACCGACAAACACAACATCAATTTTTTTTTATTTCAGCAACTGTGTACAATACAAATTCACAATTTTAAGAAGTAAATCAAAATTTTATAAGAAACAATGCATTTGTTTACATTTTTCATTGTACCAGACCCATTCACAATTTAGGGAAAAAATCGCTGATAACTGATGACACCTTTGTGTTATGACAAACACTTTTGTAAAGTTTTATGAAAAACCATCCATTTATATAGAGGTTAAAGAGCGGACACAAAGATGTAGCCTATGAACACCAAAGACAATATCTAACAACTCCAGTGACCTTTTTTAAGGTTGCATATGGTTGATTTTGGGTTATGAGGAATACAGTCGACATTGTATTAAGAGACCGCTCAAGGGACTGTCAAAAAGTGGTCTCTTAATGGAATGGTCTCTTAATAGATTTTGATAGAAATCAAGACAAACAAGTAATAAATCTACACACTGTAAGTTATACTGTATTATCATATGTTATTTTTATAAAAAAATTAAAAACATATTCATGTATATTCTGTTTTGTATCTTCACAATAATTATTGTTTCTTAAAGAAGTCATAAATTGTTGTTTGCTTTTCTTTTTGTGTTGACACAGCAGTAAATGTTTGTTCTAGAGCCATGACCTTGTCAAGTATTTCATTGTGTCCATGATGCAAAGCATATTTTCTTATATTATAAATGTAGTCCTGAACATCATTTGCTGAACACACTTTGTCCAAATTCAAATCATCATCAAAATCATCATCATCATCATCATCATCATCATCATCATCTTTTTCATCATCATCAGCCCTAAGTTCACGTAGAATATCTAATGCTGACGATCCTTCCCAATCAGTACCCCCTGTTTTATCACAAGTGCTTAATGACATGTCAATGTTAATCAAGTCTTTAAAGTCACACCCAAACAATGTACTTCTTTTCAGTTTTATTGAAATCCATCCATTAATGTCCAAGTTATAAAGCGGACATGAAAGCGGGACGGATGGACGGAATGACGAATGGATGAACAGACAGAATTACAGGTGCAAACCTATAGTCTTATAAAGTGATGTTTGTTAAAAATGTGTGTGAGACCTACCTGTGGACTTGAGACTTGATCCATCTGCCCCTGCTGCCTCTCCATCCTCAATACCAACCTCAACCATCTGGACCTGTTCTGATGACCCTCTATCATCTTGGTCATCTTAATAACAGAATAATATGAAGAATAACAGTAACATGGAATGATGAATGCGCTCAAAAGTAAGATTAGTAATTACCATAATTATGTGATGTCATTTCATGATTCCTTTTCAATTTTCACAACAATATTCTCCTGTATGAATAACATCATCTGAAATGATTCTAAACTGTATGACATCTATATGTTACACTAAGTCACACTACATTTCTTCA
This sequence comes from Solen grandis, assembly GCA_021229015.1. Taxonomy (NCBI): domain Eukaryota; kingdom Metazoa; phylum Mollusca; class Bivalvia; order Adapedonta; family Solenidae; genus Solen; species Solen grandis. Next base: position 41,911,200 of record CM037792.1, read on the forward strand.
ATCAACTATAAACTACCAGTTATGATTAAAAAACAGATTTAGATCAAATAAATTGTACCTAATTTCCGCTTTTTGTCTTGTAAAACAGGATCCTCATTTTCATCAGCTGGTCCTAGAAAATCAAAAGAAAAATAAAGATAAATATTCATACAGAACACTAACTGATAAACTAAATTCTAATGCTAATTCTAACAATTCTAGATTACTCACTTAACCAACATCAGTCTAAATTAAACAGATTGTCATACCTTAAATGTTAGAAAGCAATCCAGATTTGACTATGTGATTGTTTCTATGGTTACATACTTATAATGTACTAAGACCATACAGCTACTTGTTTAATTAAATACTGATACATATCCATTTAAGAAATTATAAACTAATTATCAACTTAATTACATAATGTAATCCTCACAATTTTGTTGAATGTACTGGCATGACGCGCATGGTTAAAGATAGGCTAAAAAAAAAACAAGAATTAAGAATTGAATTTTGAGTGTTATCACTCAAGTTTTGAATAGTGACTCAGTTGAGGCTATATCTGACAGCAGTCTGTTCCTTGATTGCCTATTTGACCTTTGGAAATAATTTTCTTTTTATATGGCAACATGTTGTTAACTACTTTATAAAGCTTCTTTGTGTTTAGATTGGAGACTTTTCGATCACTGTAACATGTATCTTGTAACATTTTGCTTACACCTGAACGATTTCTATGATGTCTGGTGACATATCTCGTGGCTCTTCTTTGTACATTTTCAATTTCATCAATATGGTTTCGGTTGTAAGGGTCCCAAACATTTGTTGCATATTCTTACTGGTTTCTTTCTTGTTTCAACGCATTAAATTGGCAAACATTAGAAAATAGAAGAAATTACATGTCTTTGTTAACATTATACAAAATTTCAAATAATCTTGCAGTTGTGGACCATATGCATCTTATTCATACCAGAAACCTTAATTATCTAGTACTATTTTCAAGGACATCATATCATCCCCAGACTATAAGATTATGGAATGCCCTGGCATATAATGTTACAGCCAATGAAAGTCTTAACAGCTTCACAGTTGGCCTTCAATCATATATTTTCTAAACCATTAGTATGTTTTATCTGTAAATATCAATTTTAAGTTTTATAACATGCATCACAATGTCAATTTTTAAAACTAAATGTCCCCAACCTCTCAGTCATAATCAGAAATTGATTGTTGAGCGTTTTGATATTGACATAGATAAATCAATTTAATGTATGGAATTATATTTTGACCAATGAGATTGCATTATTTTCAAAATTTTCGATCGATTTAACTCGTCAAACCACTTGGTTTAATGGGTAACCTAGTGTATATACGACCAATCTTTGTGCGCATGCGTGTAGTGGTGGACTTGGATAGTAACGTCAAAACATAATTCCATACATTAAGTAGGTTAATGTTTGTTATCGAGGGTTTAACAAGTTAAACTGCTTGCTCGGCTGTGCCGAGCTTGAGCGGTTTAATTTGTTTAACCCTCAATAACAAACATTAACCTATACTTATTTTTGCAATACCATAAAATGATTTTTAGTTTTACGTTAAAGGGACTGCCCCCCAGATGTTATATTGATGAAAAAAAATTAAACTTCTGATTTCAAGAAAATCAATGTTATAAATGTATGTGAGGCATTGAAATTTATCGCTGATGGCTTACATTGCCCAAGAAATCCAGAGATATTGCCGTTTTTACCAATGCAAATTTTAATGCATTAATAAAGCTATGAATTTTAATAATAAAAAAATAGATTTCGGAAAAATCATGTGACATCGCAAGTGCCCGTTCGTTGATGATAGCTGCTAGCTTAATACTTTGAAATGACTTGGCAACAGCTACGAGATTTAATCTTTATGCATGCAGAATTTGGTCAGTATTGATGTCACTATGATTGAATCCAGACATATTGTAGCCGGATACAGGTATTTGGTGAAAAATCAACAGACATGAAGGCATGTGGCTTGGTAACACAGTTGGTAGAGTGCAGGAATGGTATTCTAGGCCCTTGGTTCAAGTCCCGGTCGAGCCATGATTTTTTTTTACCACCTATTACAGTGTTATATCAGTGAAATAGCATAACTACTTACCTCTTCGATAGTGGACATTGAGGACTATGACAATTAATTAACATTGCATTTATCGATCACGTGATCTACGTGAAGTGCCTGTATAGCGAAATCCAAATTTATTTATAAACAGGAAACTCCCTTATCAGGTAAGATTGGAAACAATTTTATTTGCTCGTAATTTGAATATCAGTACATTTCTGGCCATTGGTAGACTTAATAACAAAATTAATAACATTTACGTCCGAATATATATTTTTTATGGTCATTTTGAGTGCAAATAGGAGGCAGTCCCTTTAATTATGCAGACTGGGACTATTTCTAAGGCGTGTCTGAACTGTGTACCAGGGATGCATAAAGTGCATGTGAAGTTTTTGAGCAAAAGTGAGATTAGCAACAGCATTAATGCATCTTTAAGCATAATAAAAAAAATACTTCACACTGAATGGATTTCCCCTTTCCTCCCTTTTAATAATGACGTCATATGTTTGCACCACGTGACATGTGTGCATAGTCTCCCTGTATTTTCTAAAATGTATCAATTGCGTTCCCCTTGTGTTGCCTAAATGTTAGATAAAATCCAAGCGAAAAATATTTGATATAAAAAACATATTTCATCAAGATTTGCGTAGTATTGGCATGAGTCATTTTTATCTCAAGTCATCATATGGGACTTTGACATTAATTAGCTTCACTGTGTAACGAGAGTCCCTGACTTTGACATCAGCCATTTTATTTCATTGCAACAATCAGAAAAAAGTCAACCCCAGAAAGAAGAACTGTATATTCTGTGGCTGTGTGTACATGTATTAAAATGGAAATATAGCGTCTATAAATAATCAGTGCATGCCCTACTTAAAATGGACTCGTCCGGTCAGTATCGAGCGCTGGAAGTACCATGCTCAAATGTTTTGGAATCTCCACATCATAACCTAATTCTCAAAAAACGGCGAACATTGTAGGGAAAAAATCAAGATCGAAAGTTGTTAGGCATCTTATGTAAATCAACCTCGTCAATTTATAGTTTTCATAAGGCTCTGTAATTATTGATTTTCCATTCAACGGCAAAAATTGGGCAACCCCTGTACATGGCTGATCAAGGGTGTTTCCCAAAGTCAACCAGCATCCGATTTCCCCGGTCGTACATCATATTCTCTTCCATAACATTACTTAATAATGTAATATATAATTTGCAATGGCCATCCTGATGCCAGTTTCAAGTTTGAATTATGAAATAAATTATGAAAATAAATGTTACCCACTTTTTAATGGAGATGAAGCGGTAGATCTTCGACGTGGCATTCCCCAATGGCGACCGACCAAAACACCAGCGTGAAATACAGTCTGGGTTTCCTCGGAATTTAGCCTGTTTCTTTCATCTACGGTATTTGTCGCACTGTGAAACATTCAATAATGTCCTTTTCCATCCTATACTTCGTAGAAATTGGCATTTGAATTAAAGTATGTCGCACATTACCATGAAAATCCCTGGGAAATTCGATCGCATAAATTTTCTAGGCCAATGACGTCACCTCACCTTGTGGTTTCTTGTTTGAAAACGAGGTTCTATTTCCCGCGTTTAAATATTCTTGCGGTTCTTGTCATTTCTGGGATTTTTTTTCGTCCATAATAGTTTCTAAACAAAATTGCATTCTTCGCTTTTCTAAAGGGGAATACCTCGTATGATAATTTCATATTCATTTTCATTAATAATTGAACATGCGTCGAAATTCGATTGATAGATTCATTAGACCACAGACATATGGGCAGCATGGTGAATAATATATGTCTATGATTTAACATTTAAATCTATATGTAGAAGAGGTGTAAAAAAGCACTTGTTATGCCATAAAGTTAGCTTTTTTGGCGATGTGGTAGTGTCCGATTTGCTTACCGAAGGCCTCGAGTTCGATTCCAGCTCAGGACAGTAGGATTTATTACACACACACACATAGATCCTTTTCGAAGCATGGACAGAGATGTGGATTCGTTTAGTCGCTATATATATCTGTGTGTGTGTGTGTGTGTGTGTGTGTGTAGAGAGAGATGTGTTCATAGACATATGCATGCAGCATTTGTGCCAAATGAAATTAAATTCTGACCATTGGTTTCTTGAAATTTTCTATGAAGAGTAGATCTGTAATAAGGGAACTAAGGAGACAAGAAACTCCTATGGGGACCTCATTTTTCATTTTTTCATTTGACAAAGAATCAGATGACTAATTGTGACAAATTACATAAAATTCTCACCAATGGTTTCAGAGAAAATGATTTTTGAAATTTTCTATATGAAGAGGATAAAGGAAAATAAAAATAAATTAAAAAAATAAAAAATAAAAAAAAAAAAAACGGACGGGGGAGGGTTTCTCGTTTTTTAGGTATCAACTTTATTTTAGCAATTATGGTAGTTGACTATGAGGTTACCATTTATGCCCAAGGAAATTAAATTCTGACTATTGGTTTCACACCAGATATCTAAACTCCAGGCCTTGTGGTTTCTGACTAGAAGATTTTTTCCCTGAATAAGTCTATGTAAAATCAAGTGACCCCCTAAGGCGGGGCCAATTTTGACCCCAGGGCCATGATTTGAACAAACTTGGTAGAGGTCTACTAGGCAATGTTACACACCAAATATCTAAACTCAAGGCCTTGTGGTTTCTGACAAGAAGATTTTCATAGTTTTTCCTATACAAGTCTATGTAAAATCAAGTGACCAATTTTGACCCCAAGGTCATGATTTCAACAATCTTAGTACAGGTTCATAAGACAATGCCACACACCAAATAGCTAAGTTCTATTGCGGTTTCGGAGAAGATTTTTTTTAAAGATTTCACTTTAAAGCTCCTGTGCACCAGATATGCAACGAACCGGAACCATTTGAACTTCATGCAAGGAACATCCCAGGCGAATTTCATGTTGTTTGAAGAAAGTTGTTGACACAGGACGGACGCACGCACGGACGAAGGACGCCGGACAAAAACAATAACAATAGCTCACCATGAGCACAACGTACTCAGGTGAGCTAAAAAAGATGATGAACTTTTGTCATAACCATGGCGTCGGCGTTGGGGTCGGCGTTCACTGGTTAAGTTTTATGTTTAGGTACTTTTGCTTTTTGCAAGAATTATGGCCCTTTTACACTAATAAGTATTACATTTCTTGGTTATGTTTAGGTCACATGAACTATCGAATCTTAAAACACTTATTCACCATCACCAGTTGATTCTTTGCTGCAAGAACCATAACTCTGTCTTGCTTTTTTGCAAGAATTATGGCCCTTTTAAACTTAGAAAATATCAGATTTCTTGGGTAAGTTTTATGAAGAAGAAGAAGAATATTTTATTTTCATCCAGAATACATATGACAATATAATAAAGTAGGCCTAAATGACTCATGATCATTATAATTGATATAAACATTAGAATTGGCGGACATTGTTAATCAAAATGCAATGTTTTTATCAAAGGTACCCAGTACGTTGTTTTTACCGAAAAACTGCCGCATTAAAAAAATCATTTTAACTTGTATAAGGTTGTTGATTTTTTTAATGCGGCAGTTTTTCGGTCAAAGCAACGTACCAGGTACCTACATACGGGAATGAGATTCACCTTCTATATCATTATTGTTATAGAACATACAGGTCTTTGCGTTCATTTCCTCTAGCACTATAACGACCACAGTTACAATAAATAATCTATGTCATGCAATGCCGTGCACCACCCACCTAGACTAAGTCAAGTAGATAAATTATATCTTTAATATTTTTAAGTGCATGTTTAACCATTTCTGACGTGCTGTCCTGTGATTTGTCTTATTTAGTTAGTTAGTTAGTTTGTTTGTTTGTTTGTTTGTTGGGTTTAACGTTCCACCGACAGTATTTCAGTCATTTGGAGACGATGTCCACTTGAGACAGAGATATAATTCTGCCACACTGTAATATCACGCCGTAGACAAGTGGCCTGATACCACACCCAGTCACATTATCCTGACACGAGACCAACAAGCCCTGAAACTGGTCTTATATTCTGAGTGCCAAGCAAGGGAGCTATAGTAAATATACCAGTACCATTTTTTACGATTTTGGTATGTCGCGGCCGGGGATCGAACCCACGACCTTCCGCTCCGAAGACGGTTTTATATATTTATATGTGTCTCATCAAGCGAAAATGTACGAGTTCGGCGAATAACCTTAGGAGGGTCGTCCAATTGCATAGCTTGATTACGATAAAAACATGAAATTGATATCGGCACTCGTGTGATCGTTTCCGTGGTAACCTTGTATAGGGGTACCCGGAGCACGTCAAAACTGGAGATATTTACCGGTCTCATGCACCTTCTTTCTTTGGGTATTTTATCTGTTAAAATTGCGGGTAACGTTATGATAAATACTTCATGACGTGACGTAACACGTTGACGTCATATTGTTACGAATTGAACGTTATCGTTTTAGAAATAAAAAAGTGAGGAGAACTATTTTCAATAAGCCATGGAAGAAAACTCGCCAAAAATGACGACGTCAGACGTTTGGGCGGAGCAGCGTGTGCTAGTAAAATTCTGCACGGAGCTTGGGAAAACGCCTGTAGAGACATTGGAAATTATTAATTCAAACAGTAAGAGGCCAAGAATGTGTAACTTGTATACAAATGGTACAAGCGATTTCATGATGGTAGAGTTGAAACTACAAGATTTAGAAATCCTTAACGTTATTGAAGAATGTCATTGATATTGACCGGCGCTTTACGGTACGAGATATTTCTGAACAATGTGAACAGCAACACTACGCATTATTTCTGGAATTGAGAGTGACGGGTATTCAAAGGTGTATGACAAATGGTTTGATAGACAGAGGAAATGCCAACGGTGAATATTTTGAGAAAGAATAACGGCGCTTGTCACATATCAGTAAGTAAATTCAACACGTAACGCCATGGCGTGCTCCGCACACTTCTACATCCCTTTACATAAACCCGTGCCGTTTCATTGTTTAAGAACGGAACGTTTTGAAATTTTGTAGCCATCGATAAAACAATGGACAAATATAAAACCATGTATCTAATTCAATCATTTCTTGCTTTCGAGTGTACATTACGGAAATGATACAAGAAAAACCAACGACATAAAACATTATATCAATATTCTTCTACATTGAACAGACAAATATAATGTTCTCTTAATTAGTTCTAGTTCCGGAAAACTTGACCACTTTTCGGTGACAATCAATTACGACACACTTCAATAAATTGTTCGATCATCCCTTTGAAGCCGTACTTCACCACCCCCGCAAGGCACGTGCGTTTCAATCCTTACTTCCGGGATTGAATTTTTACACGTCATCTTTTGAAAGACACACATTTTGTTGTGGGAACTTAAATTATTCAATAGGTTGGACCTAACGTGAAACGTTCTTCTCTGATTACAAGGGTTTTAACTAAGGAGGTCGTATTTAGTTTCTACAAAAATCATCTAAACAGGATTTCGTAAGCTGGGAGTAAAGACTTGTATTTTTTGTACAATCTGCAACCAAAGAAAACATCACGATTCTACAACAAAAATCTGTTTTTAATTATACTTAAATAATAACCTAAAATATCTGTGACGATAATCAGAGAAGGGTTGGACTCTTTGTATTGGAAACGAATAGAAAATTGTGTGGAAATTATTTGGCAATAATTAAGTCGGGAGTAGTGATTTGCATTAAAAGTAAGACACACATTCAGAATAAAGTGTCACTACAAAGAGAATACTGTGCGATGGGTGGGCTTACGGACGGACGGCGTGTGTATTGGGTGTTGCTACTGTTGGGGTGGCTGACAGTGTGTCGGGGACAGATGTTCGACAAGAGGCCCACACTGTATGATCATATGAAGAGTGGTGCCAACAGTAAGAAGAGTAATTTGATCGAGTCCGACATGAAGATAGAAACAGAGGTAAGGTAGATTGTTTAAAAAATGAAATGCAAGCAAACAGGTGAACTTCAGAAGCCATACGTGTAATTATTATTTGACTTTAATATTTGACTAACCATCCCTATTTGACTTTAATATTTGACTAACCATCCCAACTTCTATGAGCGATATCATACTTATATATACACTGAGGCGGTCTTCAATAGTTTAGAAAACACGAATCATTATTTATAATATCCATACGAAATCTCTCTCTGACAGACACGACGGAAATCTGATTGATATAAATACATGTATGTCCATGTGATAAATAAACTCGTATTTTCTTCGTATGCAGGTATATGAAGTTCAACTGGTCCAAAGAAAGATGATAAAAGAAGATAATTCCTATGAATGTTAATTCTCATATAAATGACTTCCAGATACTTTAGAAATGCTACATCATCATGACATAAATATTCACAATAAAATGTATGTTTCGACTAGGCTCGAAACTGAAGGACAGATAAGGTGCTGTCATTGGGGCATGCTGTATTTTGAAATTGGCATCTTAGTTTAGCCGAAGGCCCAAGTTAGTGTATTTATTTGTCCATTTACATTTTATGGACTACTATCTGAGCCTTTCCCATCTGAGCACCATAATTTGTGGTTACTGAGCAATACACGGAGTCTCCTTTATTGTATGCAAGCTAACTATATTTAATGTATGGAATTATGTTTTGACGTTACTATCCAAGTCTACCTCTACACGCATGCGCATAAAGATTGATCGTATATACTAGGTTACCCATTAAACCTGAGTATTCCTATTTCAAGTCACTGTTTGCAAAAGTGAGCTAATGATCATGGTAAATCTACTTTTTAAAAGCAAATAAAGCATATGTCACTGTGTGCCTCAGTGTATGTGTCTGTTATGTAATGCAAAATATAAGATGACAAAGAATGTCAAAAAGAAAACGATGATAAAGGAAAAAAACAACTAAACTGATCACAATGATCATCGGACAGAACATACTGACATAACGGCACATAAATGTGGTATTTGGTATAGCGAGACAGCAAATTAAAGCTTTCCATATAATTATATTGACTAATTACTTGTATGTTGTCGTTACTGAACACGGCACTGAGACGGCCGGTACGGTGTTCAGTACCGGCAGCATATAATAAATATGACAATGTCCCGGTACGGTGTTCAATACCGGCAGCATACAATATACATGACAATGTCCCGGTACGGTGTTCAATACCGGCATCATACAATATACATGACAATGTCCCGGTACGGTGTTCAATACCGGCATCATACAATATACATGACAATGTCCCGGTATGGTGTTCAATACAGGCATCATACAATATACATGACAATGTCCCTGTACGGTGTTCAATACCGGCATCATACAATATACATGACAATGTCCCGGTACGGTGTTCAGTACCAGCAACATACAATATGCTTGTTGTCGTTACTGACACCGTACCAAGACACCTACATGTATATTGTATGTTGTTTACTGAGCACCGTACCAAGACATCTACATGTATATTGTATGTTGTCGTTACTGAGCACCTTACCAAGACATCTACATGTATATTGTATGTTGTTGTTACTGAGCACCTTACCAAGACATCTACATGTATATTGTATGTTGTTGTTACTGAGCACCGCACCAAGACACCTACATGTATATTGTATGTTGTCGTTACTGAG
>CM037792.1:41921013-41940469 GCA_021229015.1 Solen grandis
TTATAATTAATCGGTTGCCGGCACCGGCGTATTAATTGTCTCGATACTCTATGCGTCTGGAAAAAAATGTTCTTTTAAAGGCAAAGAAAACCAAACTTGCCCCAGGATGCTGTAACAAGGAGTCCGATTGTTCGGACGGGCAATGCTGTGTGTCGGATGAGTTACGGAGGGGTCGCCGTAGAAGATATGCATCTCATGGGAGCAGTGGAACCTGCATGAAGTTCCTCACCTTCAACGAAAGTGAGACCATTAAAAATTATATTGTTTTTGTCGGTCTATAGTTCCACATTAGTTCCCCATTCTCGGCAAGATTACATGTAAAGCCAAAGTAGAAACATTTTAGTTTAATACTAAATGCTAAGACCATATATAAAGTATTGTTTGTATTTATCCTACCTCCACACAGGACATTTTCATTCATGTTTTTTTTCCATCTATCAGGTAAAATATACTTTTCTTCTTGGCGTTTTCTTACCATTCAATCGGAAAAATGTGACATCAGTTGGAATCTGCGACTGGTTATTCCTTAAAGACATTGTACATATTAATTATGTCAACTGGCCAATCAAACAGACAAAACGTAATGTTTTTATTTGTATCATTTCTTTTTATCTCATTTCTTATAGTATACTGAAGAACTTTGTTATTTTTTTTATTATTTCATATGACAGCTTATATTATATTAATAACCAATGTTTGGCCACCTATTTTAGTAAGAGTTTGTCTTTTCTACCTAAGAATCTTATACATATTATATTCCTAACGTACAACAACATATGTAAACCGATTATGATACGTGTAAAAGGAGTGAACCAAATTTTGTAAGTGTACTAGGTCTTATAAAACCTTAGGCTTAACTCTCATCAATACTCCTTGATGACCGAGCTAAAATCGTACGCTACGTCCTTTTGAATTATATGACTTGAACCTCATATATCCGGAGAATGGCTATAAAACATAAAATGTGTTGATACAAACCAGAGACACTCAAACACGCAATCTTGTGATAAACTAAATAGTAGTTCGAGCGATAAAACTGTATCAAAATAAAATATATTTGAGCAGCCAAATAAAACAATTTGAAATATATGAACTGATGGTGATACACAGTGTTCGTCTATATAGCCGAAACAAAACCCTATAAGTTACTTCATCAGTTACAAACAAACCAATAAGGAATATAGTTACCCAAGCTAAACCTTGATGAAAGCTACTACAGTAGTAAGCTATCAACTTCAACCTCGTATGTTGAACACTAATTCTAAATTAAACCCCATATGTCCAACAACAACGTGAAAAACATTGTTGATGAAATATAAAAAAATACATGTAGTTTGAAGCTCAACATTTATCAACAATTACCATATGTTTGAAACCAACGTATGAAAATGTCTGTTTCTATATGATGGAGAAGGCCTCAAACAGCACAGAGAAACCCTACTGAGCCTTTATAATCGCAATGATTATACAAACAAAGCCACATTTCAGATATCTCTGTAACTGTTCTCATCCTTAGCCAAAACTATATATTATCCCGCCGTTCAAAGTAGACTCAAACCTCGAACCGAACCTTGTGCAGCTATTTGGTAACCTACTGAGCTCCACTTATTGCAATTATAATAAGAAGCACCTTTCGGCTACCAATACACTACTGGCGGTCCAAAGCCAAGTCTCTGCTGCCCACAAATACCTAAGGCAGTGAAATGTTGCGGAACTCCAATTAGCGCAATGATTAAAGGTCGAACCCACACCTTAATAAAGCGTGGCGATAGCCTGCCAATAGAAGTGATCTTCAATGCGAACAGAAGCAGAATTACTCATTTCCAAAGCTGCACCGCCTTTATACTCTCTGGAAATGGTGCTGACAAAACTCCGCCGCAGTATTTACTACATTTGTCGTTAAAATAGCGTAGCGTGACGTAACCGGTGCACGGAGTTTGGGTGGTGACATCTACCGGCAACTTATAGACTAAATATAGGCTCAAGTTAGAATGGGCGCTAAAATTACCTCGACTTTTCAACTGTATTCAATAAACGTCTACAATGAACCGAAATGACCATAATTACCGACATCGTCCAAAAATAACCACAACGCAAATAAAACATCTGAACACAGTAACTGAGCAAATCAACTACTGTGAATCATCATGAACCAAAACTACTCACAAGAGCATAAATTAACCTAACTAAATATGAAATTTTATGTAATATAATTCAAAATCAATTTCACCACACTTTTATATGTAATTGATTTCTGACATGTTTAATATATATTTTACAAACTGATATTGTCGATGATGTTTATTGATCACGCTTCATTGTTGTTGTATTGGGGTTTTCCGTCGCTGCGATAGTATTTCAATCATATAGCGACGTCCAGCTAATTACAGGTGGAGGAAGACCCAGAGTACACAGAGGTACCCGGGTAGAACCACCGACCTACCGCAAGCCAGCTGGAAGGCTTCCTCACATGAAAAATCCGAAGTCCCTACCAGGATTCGAACCCACAGCGGTGAGGGGCTGAGAGATTTGTAGTCCACGACTGTAACCGCTCGGCCACGGCGGCCCCCGATCACGCTTCATACTGAGCGCTTAGAATTACTTAAATCAAATTTGCTATTCCCTTTTTACGAAATATTCAAGTTACCTTAATAACTAGCAATTTTTTGTTGAGAAATGAAATATTTGCGTCTTTTAAATAGAGAAACAACTCGAAGAGTGATGAAATTCGTCTCCTAAGTATTTACTTAGTATTATTCGAGAAAAGGAGAAAATCGAGCTAGATTCAAGAAGACGTTGTTATTTGACCTTCACATGACAAGATGGTTTTTTTTTTTTTTTTGACTATGAGTTTATTTAACCCTTTCCCTCAAAGAGGACACCATGAAAAGACCTATGCGAACAGCATTAAACCAGATCAGGTTTTATGCTGTTCGCTGCTCCTCAGTGGTCTGGAAATGAGGATTTTGTAATTAGATTTGGTAAGGTTTAACTGTGCTTTTCTGCAGATCAGGCTTTATGTGGTACCTACTGAGTGCGTCAAAATGAGTCTATATGAGGGAAAGGGTTAAACAGTTTGTTGTGTCTTGTGTGTAGTACAATATCGGGAGTATAAATATCAGCACATGGGTCTTATGACCATCTCGTTTGCTTGAAATAAAACTTTGAAACTTTATGACCTTTATGACTCCCACCTAGACCAACGACCACCAGCGAACTGCGAACCATTCACAAAAATTGAAGATTGAATATGTGTATCAGAGATGAACATAATCACTGCAATATCTTTGGCTGATTCTTAGCCGACACCATCTGGACACTATGTATACTCCTGAAGTTAATATACTTGGTATTCAAAACAAGTACAAAAAGGGCATTTGCCAACCCATGAAATTAATACACTTTCTATTCATATGGTATTTACGTATCGTCATACTTCTGCAATATGCAATTCATCACCAGTCTATGATATATGTATATGAATAATCTAATTTGCAAAGAACCTTTTCATTAATTTCAATGGCTTTCTGACAGCTTTCGCAGCCAAATTAATTTAGGTGTGAGATTCAGGAAAATAGATTTGAATTACTGAAGTAAGAAATTATACCTTTGAAAGAATTACCTGCACAGCTGTCTTTCTTTTTGTAACGTTGGACATTTGGTGATTTCAAATTAATACAGTTTTATTGACCAAAGACCAACATTAAATTGGGTATATTGTTGATTTAGAATACCTCATAGTTAAAAATTATTTTGTAAATTAAAATTTATAAATCTTTCACGGGAAATCTAATTTAATCTTACTGAAGTATATGCAAAGCATTTGATGTGTGATTCAACGTCCACCGACAGTAATGCAGTTATATGAAGACGAGGCAGCAGTTTCTATTGTGCTGCTACACTGCGGCATTACGCCGTAGACGGGTGGCATGATACAACACCCAGGCAAATTATCTCAACACTGTTGACAATACGCAAGGTAGACATACCATTACCAGTTTAACGACTTTGGTATGCCGAGGGCGGGGTCAAACATTCGATTACGAAGTCTTTCAAATGAATGCATTGACAAACATTAATAAAATTATCAGCAGACGCAAATCCAACAAATCACCACACCCTTACGTGAAATTCCCGGAAGTACCAAAATAGGGATTCGAACGACCATCGGTGGGGCGCTGAATGGTCAAACACTATAGGTCGAGCATTGCAACAGCTCGACCACGGACCCTAATTACATACGTGTTACTTGATAAATGTATATTGGGAAAACATATTGTAATCCAAATTGGTTGAATAGATATCACCAATTCATTGGAAATCAAGTTGAATCGTTAGCTACACATCAACATTATTTGGGGTCCATTAATCACCTATTTTGATGTGTGCAACATTTAGATAAACACCAACGTTTATAAGAATAGCATTTAACATCGTTGTAAAAAATGTTTTCTGATATAAATCTTGATCACGTTTAAACAGGAATGTTGTGTTTTGAATCTACTGTACATGTATATTGTGTATGATGTATGATATCACATTTTGTACCAAAACAAAGGAATGTTCTGTTCTGGTTCTGTTCAATTACAATGCTTATTTTATCAAGTTTCCCTAATTATCGGCATCGTTTGATATCATTAAAACTAAAATTTACATTTATCAACTATATTTATATATACAGTTGGAACTCGTTATCTCCAATTTGCGTATGTCGAAATTTCGGCTATGTCAAATCAATTGACTTGGTCCCGATTTTTCCCTTCTTTGTCTATATACATTAATTTCGTGTGTCTCAAAGTTTATTTATTTCAAATTACTGTTATCTCAAAGTGAAAATTTGGGCCCTCACCCTATAGAACAATGCATAATTGTTTGTTTATCTCAAATTCCACCGACGCTAATCAGCCCGCCGATATTTTTCGCACCTATCAGTCGACTGGTGACACTAGCTTGGCACGTGGCTATCTGTACGACAAACCGTGATGTTAGGCTTTCATTAATTACCGGATTATGTTTTGCCGAAATATTTGCATGGTAATTAGCTGGCCAAACACAAGCTGTTGTGCTTGGCAATCTTTGCTCAAAATATGCCAAATTTGCTTTAAATACCATCGTAGAATTAACCCGTGTCATAATTCACAATGCCTCTAGAACCTACTTGTCCATCTAAGAGCGTAAGTTTGAGAAAACTGTGTACAAAACAAACTGATATCACAAGGTTCTTTGAGGTGTGCGATAAAAATGAGAGACAGTAAGAATGTAAAATTTTACATGTAATTTTCAGTGATATTTCGTTGTGCAAAGTGCTTTGAAAAATGTGCATGTTTATAAGTGCTCTTTATTTGTAGAATGCAGTTCGTATGTTTTCGCTCCATATTATTGTTGTAACCCTATTTGTTTATTTTGTTTACCGTTCTGTATTTATTGCAAGAAACGATTGAATAAATAAAGAAAAATGTTACTAATGGATTATTATTTATTAATATATTCCACAAAGAGATCTTCATAAGAGATCGACAGCTTATTAATAGCACGATACAGGTAAGATTTCGATTTCATAATCCAATAATACCGCATTTCGGATTGGTCAAATTTCGGATATCTCGAAATATTTTTTTTTGGTCGCATGAAATTGGAGATAACGAGTGTCGACTGTACATACATGTAATTAAGACATAATTGATTTAGTATCGGCATTGAATGAGAGGTCACGAGTTGACAGGTAAAAATGTTCACAAATTGACCGGTTATTTAGAAACCGTTACGAAATGACAATAAAAAAAAAATTGACTGGTACTCGTTTCAAACGAAAAGCAGATTCAATTCATGAATGAGATGTCAAACTGTCATAACGTTTAGGTCATTTAAGCGTAAGGATGTTTTAATTTTAGATCTTGCTTAAATGTTACATCGTTATCAGATGTTAGCTTTTACATGTAAATGTTTAGATCTAACGTCATTCGTTTACCACACAAAACTGCGCAAACTCCTAGTCACTGATGCGGAACACATTGCCTTTTACGTTTCGAAATACCGAAATGGGCCGGAGGTTGCCGAGTAGATACGAGTGCAAGTCGCTTTGTTCAGTAGTTATCTCCCTTGTAATCGATGCACGAAGTATACAATAGCTCTCGACAGCCTTATGCAGAACCTATGTTTATAAGCTGTAGATTATTCATTGGAGAGATAATCATACTTCTCAACAGTGTTTAAGATGCAGGCCAGACTTTCTCTCTGATGAGCCGCATAATACAATCGTTGTAAACGCAGTCTACATATGTTTACGCATGCGCCTTGTCAAAATTCAGAATCTGATTTTAAATCATCGAACACAACGATATTCATTTGTTTTTGATAGTCTTTATTAAAGGATCAATTTATTCACTCACACGCAAGATATTCACCATTTTCTCTTAATTTGTCTCATTATCCTGGTCTTTCTAAAAAGCATAGAGTAATTACACAGCGGCTGACCTCTCCTTGTCGCTTGGTAATGGCATCTTTTCGCTCTGCAACGTAGACCTTCCAGAACCATGTTGGATTTTTTATAAAACCGTATATCACGAGATATCAAAGCAATGCTATCAAAACATAGACCAGCACACATTATACGAGTATATAGAAAGTATAATATGTGATTTTTTTCCATTAGTAAACTAAGTTTTCAAGAAGCCTCATGTTCCATCGTTACAAGATTAAATATTCGTCTATTATTTTAAATAGTGGACAAATTTCCGATGATGGCTGTAAATATTCGTTGATATCCCCCCCCCCCCCCTCACACACACCGTGTTAATTAAGATTTAGATATGTAATGCTTACTTTTATTTCAATTTATGATGCATGATGAACGCAGACATATATCTTGTCTTTAACTCTTAGTTTCAAGTCGTTCGTCATAAAGCGTGCAAACTAATCGTTTGCCGTGTGTCTACTTTAGCTTGTTTAGTGGACTATCCAAAGGCAGACGACCAAAACTACTTACTGGTGTGCCCGTGTGAGACAGGACTCACGTGCCAGAATGGTAGTATCTTCAACCCACCCTACGGATTTCAAGGTATATATACCTGTTTCTTGATTTCGGTGAAAAGAGAAGTAGACCGAAAATGTTCAGTAGAGGCATCATACACAATGTGAGAAGCTGTCACTGCAAATATTCCATGCATTCAAGATTTAAAGTAATGCTGCGTGGACATATGATTAATAATAAATGACGTCACATCGATAAAATGACGCCACGTCTTGTAATAGGCCATTTCATTTCGAAAAAAAAATAAAAAAATACGTATATCTACGTAAATCAACGAGCACTCCCCGAACACCTCATCTTCTTGCTGGTGTAAAATTTCAATGTTCTATGGGAAATAAACATACAGATTTTTCCCCAGTCACTGATTGGTCAATTTAAATCAGCAAATTATACCGAGTATCACCAAACCCTGGTGAAATGGTCTATTGAGGCTCTCCATAGGAAAGTTCAAAATCATGAGGGAAAAATACGGAAAACCAATACTATGAAAACATCATAGAAAAGTATGAAATTGATAACTTAAGATAATTCCTGTGGTCATATAACGTACACATTTTATACATCGTGTGTATATGCTTCTGGAAGTATTGGTTTCTGTGACCCATGCCTGAAATAAAAACAATAACGATATATCTATTATAAAAGAATGAAAATAGATAAAATGTATGATAAGCAGTCCTCCGTAACTTTCGGAGAGAATTGCTCATGACGTTATAGTGAATTACATGGTAAAACTATATTGCATGCGATTATCAATTTCTGTCATGCTTTCCAAAACGATATGTGACACCTAGTGTACAGTCTGGCAATATTAACCTGAGACATCTGAATATTCAATGACATTTTCTCTACAAATGTTGGTTTCCGAAGAAAGGCATGTGGCCATTTTTTTCGTACAATACAATACGAATATGAATTACTTATCAGATGTCCGGCTAGCCTCAATGATAACGTGCAGGAGTTCAAAGCTGATGGTTTTGGGTTCGAATCCAGCTCAAACCATAAGTATATTTTATTAATAAATTTTGTTCACAGTGTTTAATAATGTAGTTGCAAATCACACATAACACGATTTTATCGATTTTTTTGTTGAATACTTTAAATAGTTTATTCATTACATGTCGTGTAAGAAACCTCGAAACACATAAAATTAACGAAAAAATCAAAAAAGTTTTCAACCTGACCGGCAATTCATCCGACTCCGAAAAGGATTGCAACTCTAACATAGCCCTTGATTCAGAGCATTTTTTTGTGAATGGGCTTGCTGGTTAAATATTTAACATTTAGTAAAATTACGAAAAAAAAAAAGATAGACACCCAGATATTCAACAAATTATTCATCCAACTTATTGAATAGAAACTGATAATTGAGAAGAATTACGAATTAAAAAATATCAATTTATATAGAAGATTCGAACCTGCTATTTCAAGGTTACAAGACCACTGTACTGTACACTGTACACTAGGCCATTCGGTCTAATCCTAAGTACGATGCATTGCAAACCACATTATGATTAAAAATACATGTTTGGATCGTAATGATTCACGGAAACTAACGAAAAACATCCCGGAGATTAATCAGTCTCAGGTCAATATTGCCAGACTATATACAACCAAATGACCCTATGATACTAAACAAACACACACCTGCCACGTTCCAGGTACCTGTGTAACGACTACATGTAGTATGAATAGCGATTGTCCCGATGGATTCTGCTGCGTATCAAATTTTCGGCCAATCGGAAAGAGATCGACGGATACCGGAACCTGCCAAAAATTTGGAACGAAGGGTTCAGGTAATACAGCCATTGTTAAATTCTTGCCTTGTGATTGTTTTGAAACATACATATATTTATGCTTTTCATATTAGCTCGACTTTATTCATTTTAAACTGGCAACAGCCATTTAAAATAGTGATAAATCAAAGGCAGGCATTGTTGATGTGCATAATTACCTCAGCCGAATTCACTGCAGTGTATCACTACGCGCTCAGAAGCGTATTGATCAGTGTAAGGTCATGACCTCCTTGGGTATGCAATTTATTAATGGAACCTTGCTTCGGATCATAATGAAGCAAATCAAAGCGCTCAAGGCTCTGAGGTACTGCCATCGAGTTTATCACGAAACAAAGAGCTAGTTTCTCTGACTTACTACTAGTAACTAGAGTTGCAGGGATACTTGTGGAGATTTTGGCGTGACCCTTGCCTCTACTGAGTACAACCCTGATTAACCAGAAATACATCTACATGAACTTAATGTAAAATCTGCCGACAGTTTCTCAGTGCACTGAGCGTCTTCGTGATATTTTGGTGATCGCCTAGATCAGCTTCTGATTACACTCATGGACCTAATTTCACAGACATTTCGGAACCAGGTCCCGGGAAATAGACTTTGGCAAGAATTCTGACAAATATCTAATTCATTCGGAACACTTCGCTCATTTCCTAGTGAAACGGGTGAGGTGTTCCAATTGAGAGAGACTCCAAACATTGGAAAAAGTCATATTCCCCTACGTCAGCCCCGCCCGGGCGCCAAAAAATGATAGATGCTCATCGAATTAAGTTGACGCAAATCGTATAAATAAAGCGTTAGCTCGCTTCATCGAGAATAACTGACTGTCTAAAATATTTTTGGAAATACGTCGTGCACGAGAACTTTTATACATTTTTTTTCGGATGTTAATATCAATGTTCTCTCTCTCATTCTCTCTCTCTCCCAAATCACATCTATTTCTCTCGACAGTCCATGGGTTGTGCCGGTACTTTGCATCTGGGAATAGTCGTGAGTAGTAATGTAGGGACGAGTTCACAGAAATTCACGATTTCACGATTTCATGAAAGCACGCTATGACGTCATCAATCGATACCATAATAACGGACTCACGCGGTGCCCGCAGCGCCGGGCATTGACGTCATCAATCGATACCATAATATCAGACTCACGCGCGGAGCCCGCAGCGCCGTGCATTGACGTCATCAATCGATTCCATAATTACCCAGGATTAATTAATCGCGAAGAAAAGCGTAAGCGATTTTTGAAGAAAAAGTTCTATGTCGGACCAAGTTTTGTTAAATATATATCGGGTTGCACCGACCCACCCCTTTAACGAGGTCGCGTGATTCTTTTAGGGTCACCGTCATTCGGCGTTAAAACATGGACGTTTTACCAGCCCGCGTATGCGACGATATATACCATTTCCTAGTAGAAAAACCGTTTATATCTTTGAAACATATTCTCGGATACGAGATGTACAAAATGGCGTTATACGAAACGCGTAGAAAACCAAATCGTGTATTAAACGGCGGTTAAGCGAAAAGTCCACTTTTGGTCAATTTAAAACGTTTTTAATACGTTTACTCGAAAAATATGGCGCTCATAATGTTTAAAACGTGTCTTAACAGCAACAAATTAATTACGTTTTCGCGAAATCACTCTTAATTACGTTCATCAGAGAACAGTTAATGAGGGGTCTTTCTTTATAAAATCAATAAAGCATACTGATATTTCTTTTAGCATTAATTATAATTACCTTATATACGAATGCAATGTCGATTATGTACAGCCTCGCGTTTACAATTGTATACTGCATCAATAAAATCTGAAATCAGCATCCCTTAATTAGAATTTACTCACGATTTGTCCGACTATTGAAAAACGCAGTTTCGCCCGCGGCGATCCTTGTCGACTTCACAATAATTTTAATAATTACATCTTCGTGACTGGCTCGATGATAAAAATTGTAAACGCGGGTATACAGGTAGAGTATTGCGTTATCGATTATTGACATAAAATATCGTTTTTCTTTCATTTTTTTCTGTATTTCTCGTCATTTTTCCCCGTAATACGCGCGTTTTGTACGCGTGAATGTTCTATCGTTCGTTTCTCTATATGCGTATTATTGTTATTTTTTCTATCATTTCTCTCTTTCTCGTCATATTTCCCCGTAATGCGCGCGTTGGTCTATCGTTTTGTTTTATTTTTTATGTTGCGTCCTCTCTTTCGGCGAAATCGAAGGTATTCTTTTATAAAGACTGGAAGTCTAGTAAATAAGGCGGAACTACGAGAGTAAAATGAAAAATAAATCACTCAATAATATCATTCGTTAATCGGAATTTCAAGTCTGTCTCGCGATCGACTTTTCCATTACGAAGATCTCCGGGCCTATACACAACGGTCAGAATTCAAACCGACCAATCGTCGAACGCGTCATTGGAACGCATATGTAACCCCCCCCCCTTTCCCCCCCTCTCTCTCTCTCTCTCCCTTCACGAGTGCGTGCTGCTTAGGATCGGTTTTTCAACGGTTTAACGTAACAAATATGGATGTATACGAGGCTTCGAAAATCGCATAAAATCGTTTGAAAAATCGTTTCTGAACAAAACGTTATTTTTTTTTAACGTAGGAATACCTTTATATTTATATCGTAATGCGACCATCGATGCGACATATTTCGCTGGCTCGTGTCTCTCCTGAACGATTTGAGCGAAATTTGCTAAAACTATGTAGAGAAAGTTGCGAAATTTCCGGGACCCGTGTACGAAAGCCGGTGTATTAAAAAAACTACTCTATTTAGGCTATATTTATTTATAAGTATCTTTTCGTTGATAACTTATTTATACATAATTATAGCTCGGTGTTAGCCTTTTTGTAGCTTAGTTTATCATTTCTTAAACGTATATGTCTTAATTACGAATAAATTACTTACGTTATCACGAGAACCGTACCATACGATTTTATTTATTCATTTATTTTTGTCAAACGTACGTGGACGAAGTAGTAGTAGTAGTAGTTGTTGTTGTTGATGATGATGTTTTTTATGTTGATATTAATGCGTTTGAATAAATCGAGACTCTGAGGTGTTATCACAAGGCTTCTTTACATTTAGTTTTTGTAGTTTTTGTTTATGTAGTAGAGTATTTGTAGTAGTAGTAGTAGTAGTAGTAGAAGTAGTAGTAATGTTACTTACTAGGGGCAAAATAATCCTCGCATATACACGCGCACGCTTTAAATATCGATTACCACTTACAGTAACCGTATTATGTATCGACAATAGAAATACGTTTATATATAACGGACACATCATTGATTTTATTTTTCTGTAGAAGGGTAGTTTATAAATAACGAACGGATATATAGAGTGTTTTTTTTTTATTGTTACGAGTTATATATAAATATACAAATACGTGTCTACAGTATCATTGGTAGGAGGTTCATCATTTTAGTCACTACAAAACGATCATTGCGTCGTCGATTTGGGCCGAATTCTTGCAAGATGCGTTTCATGGTCTGTCCGCCGCAACGTTTTATAACGTAATAAACGCAATACAACCCGCAAACGGTTGACGTCGACTGTTGTAACTGTCCTTCTACGCGTAAGTATTTTCTATCGAGAACGTTTTCGAATCCGGCTTCGTAATATTTAGGTTCGTTTCCGAGAGAATCGAAATACTCGTAAGGTACTCTGTACGGAAAGTAGAACACGGTCCAATGCTCTCCCGAGCCGTCGCTGGAATCGGTATTTCAAACGACGAAACGCCCCCTTTCTTCGCGTAGCTGATCGGAAGCGCATACTGTGACCGGATAGTTCCGTAGTATTTCCTCCAGCTGATAATTGTTCATGTTAATATTTGAAACTATTCCAGTCCATGTCGCGTCTCCGTCTTTTACGCTCCGTAGGGTTCTTGACCCATTTCGCGGGATTGCCGTCTGAGCTCCGATTTCGCTATTTCCAAGGCTTGGGCTACCGGCGTAACCATTTTCATTACCGGAGCTTGGGAAGTCCTTAGCTTGTTTTCCGCTTCTTTCAGTTTATCCCGGGACTCTTTTAGTTCCGCTTCCAGCCGTTTAACTTTTCCGCGTTCGCTACCGGAACCGACGACATAGCGTCCCTGTTGGTCGGGTTGAACGTAACCGTCCCGCAAATCCTTGAAATGTTGATACCACTTGTCGTAGTCGGCAACGTAAGGCACCCACTCTTGGCGCTTATAATCGTACACTTCTATGGAGCCCATATTATGTCTTCTTTGTGCGTTTCTAGTTTAATGTCATCGGTCGTTCTTACGTATTTTTAAAGCATCGGAAATTCGAGTGTTTGATTGGTTAATTTTATTTACAACTAATCTGTCTCTTGCCCGTATATATTAGGTATATTTGGGTGCACCAATCTCTGGGTTGAATCGCTCGGATCATTCACCCGCACATCCCTGATGAAATGATTATCTATCACCAGCTCCGGTCGTGGTCCTCTTTCGGCGATAGGCTTCTGCCACCAGTTCATGTATTTCTCCATATACGGTTCTGTGACCAGAAATTTTCCTGTAAGCGATATTAAAATATCCGGTTTTTGAACAGAACCGTTTGCGGTCTCCATGTTTTGTAAATGAGCTAGACACGCGCTCAAGATTTTATAGCGCCGAGGTAAATGAGGTTATTTATCCGGGAATGTTTTATCCAATGAAAAATCAGCGCGATGTCAACCGTGACTTAAGTTAGATGACATATCCATATTTTTTATAATATTTATTTATTTATTTATTTTTATTTTTCAAATATCTTGCGTTGCGTGTCATCGATCGACGTACTTTTATCGGATTCTTCGACCACCTGGTCAGGCCACAGAAATACGAACGAGTCCTTCCTGAGTTCAATCGCTTGTCGTATCGATTCGCTGTCACTCATATGGTGCTCGGTTTTAAGTTTCTTCGCGGATTGTAAAATTTTTTGTAGAGTCGGATCCTTCAATACTGTCGGTAATCGATGAGAAATTGCGCGAGATCCCGTCTTAAGTCTTTTCTGAGAAAAGGTAATACGTCATTAGCGGCCCTGCGGCTAGCCTCGTCGACCGATAAACCTTCGTTCGAGTAAATGTTTAATCTTTCTTCAAACTGCTCAGCTCGCGAGTCCCTGAGAGGTTGTTTAAATCGTTTCTCCCATACATTTTGTCTTAAACGTTCCTCTTCCTCGTTATCTATCAAGCGTTGCCCGGGGGGTCCGAGTCTCCCTTCATCATCATCATCATCATTATCATCATCTACCGTCTCAGTATCCGATATATCCTCCCATTGTTTTCGGCTCCTTTTACCGTAGGGTTCGAGCCGCTCTTTATTACCATTCCCATCTAATGTCTCAATATCCGATATATCATCGTATTCCTCACGAGACCTTTTGACGGGATAATTTGTTTCGAATATGTCGCTGCGTAAACGTTCTTCTTCCGGGGTATTTGATATCAAGTCCACTATCAAGTATCCGTACGATTAAATTTTGTATGGATTAGCGCTATATCTCTGCACGCCGTCCCTTGAGGAAACAAATTTTGGGTTAAATAAATGACGGATAAGTTTCTGTGATGCCTTCCCTTGGTAAAAAGATCCGCTATTCTCTGATCGCATTTCGCTTCCGTCATCAGGTCGTCAAACACGATCAAATTTCTTTTCTTCGTGTCTACGTACGAAGGCTCGTTTAGATAGTCAGGAATACCGCGAACAAACTCGATCGTTGGAAAACGACGCTGTAGGTCCTCGTACAACCGTTGCCATTGGCCGAAACACCAGATTATTCTTTCCGGCGAGGGATGTATCAGGTTTGAAAAGAATAACTTTTTTACCCATTCCGTTTTTACCGCTCCCGCTAGGTCCCGACACCATCATGGAAAACGGGTGTTGAAATATTATCGAATTGGGCGCGCGGTAAAGACTTCCCGTATCAGCAATCTGTCCCTCACCTCGTAAATTACGTTTATGCCTTAACATAGCGTCCTTTCTCGAAAATGAACGGTTACAAGTAGAACAATACATCGTGATATCTTTTATGTTTGATATCTGTAATACAGATCTCTTCTTACGTGTTTGACATTTATTTCCTGTGAGTGAGTGAGTGAGTGAGTGAGTGAGTGAGTGAGTGAGTGAGTGAGTGAGTGAGTGAGTGAGTGAGTGGTAAAGGTGGTGGTGAGTGGTGGAGGTGTGTGATGCTGGTGGCGAGTGGTGCTGGTGTCGAGTGGTGGTGGCGGGTGGTGGTGGCGAGTGGTGATGGTGAGTGGAGGTGATGGCGAGTGGTGGTGGTGGTAAGTGATGGTGAGTGGAAGTGGGGATGGTGAATGGTGGTGGTAAATGATGGTGAGTGGAAGTGATGGCGAGTGGTGGTGGTGGTAAGTGATGGTGAGTGTAAGTTGGGATGGTGAGTGGTGGTGGTGGTGGCGGTGGCGGTTGGTGGTGTTGAATGGAGGTGGTGGTGGTGGCGAGTGGTGGTGGTGGCGGGTGGTGGTTTTGAGAGGAGGTGGTGGTGGTGGCGAGTGGTGCTGGTGAGTGGCGGTGGTGAGTGGAGGTGGTGGTGGTGAATGGAGGTGGTGGTTGGTGGTGTTGAATGGAGGTGGTGGTGGTAGTGAGTGGTGTTGAGTGGTGCTGGAGGTGATGAGTGGTAAAGGTGGTAGCGAATGGTGTTGAGTGGTGCTGGAGGTGATGAGTGGTAAAGGTGGTAGCGAGTGGTGTTGAGTGGTGCTGGAGGTGATGAGTGGTAGAAGAAGAGATTGTACCTTAATTGTCAAAACCATTTCAAATTCCCTTTTTTCAAAATGTTTTTCAGGAAAATATCCTCCTATATTTTTTAAAGATACAAAATATAAAGTTACAAAATAAACGTTACAAAAAGTATAAAAAAGGTTCAAAAATATTTAGAATAAAAAAAAGTCATCACAAAAACAATGCGGCTTGAATTTTATTTATTTAAAATGTAACTCATGATTGTTGTGTTAACATTAATACAAAGTAGGCCAATCCACCTATGTTGAGAAGGTCAATCCGCCTCAAGACTATAAAAGAGCATCGCATTAAGAATTAAGTCATAACGAGGTCTGCTCACCAAGCAGTAATACATCTGTAGACGGTCCCTAATTAAACTTATACAAACAAACATTCTGTCATATTCTCACAGCACAACCAAGGCGATGTTGAGACAACAGCAACAAGATGAACATGATGCCTATATGCTCATCGAACATCAGAAAATGTTGAGACAACAGCAACAAGGTGAACATGATGCCTGTATGCTCATGGAACATCAGACAATATTGAGACAACAACATCAAGATGAGGAACACATGCTCACAGAACACCAGGAGAGACAACAAGATGAAAACGATGCAATCGAAATTAAGGACGATGAACACGATGTCATTGAAATCAAGGACGATGAGAATGAAAAAAAATGAGAACGACCCGGAAAAGTTAAACGGCTGGAAGCGGAACTAAAAGAGTTCCGGCCGGATTCGAAAACGTTCTCGATAGAAAATACTTACGCGTAGAAGGACAGTTACAACAGTCGGAGCTCAGACGGCAATCCAGCGAAATGGGTCAAGAACCTACGGAGCGTAAGAGACGGAGACGCGACATGGACTGGAATAGTTTCAAATATTAACATGAACAATTATCAGCTGGAGGAAATACTACGGAACTATCCGGTCAAAGTATGCGCTTCCGATCAGCTACGCGAAGAAAGGGGGCGTTTCGTCGTTTGAAATACCGATTCCAGCGACGGCTCGGGAGAGCATTGGACCGTGTTCTACTTTCCGTACAGAGTACCTTACGAGTATTTCGATTCTCTCGGAAACGAACCTAAATATTACGAAGCCGGATTCGAAAACGTTCTCGATAGAAAATACTTACGCGTAGAAGGACAGTTACAACAGTCGACGTCAACCGTTTGCGGGTTGTATTGCGTTTATTACGTTATAAAACGTTGCGGCGGACAGACCATGAAACGCATCTTGCAAGAATTCGGCCCAAATCGACGACGCAATGATCGTTTTGTAGTGACTAAAATGATGAACCTCCTACCTATGATACTGTAGACACGTATTTGTATATTTATATATAACTCGTAACAATAAAAAAAAAAACTCTATATATCCGTTCGTTATTTATAAACTACCCTTCTACAGAAAAATAAAATCAATGATGTGTCCGTTATATATAAACGTATTTCTATTGTCGATACATAATACGGTTACTGTAAGTGGTAATCGATATTTAAAGCGTGCGCGTGTATATGCGAGGATTATTTTGCCCCTAGTAAGTAACATTACTACTACTTCTACTACTACTACTACTACTACAAATACTCTACTACATAAACAAAAACTACAAAAACTAAATGTAAAGAAGCCTTGTGATAACACCTCAGAGTCTCGATTTATTCAAACGCATTAATATCAACATAAAAAACATCATCATCAACAACAACAACTACTACTACTACTACTTCGTCCACGTACGTTTGACAAAAATAAATGAATAAATAAAATCGTATGGTACGGTTCTCGTGATAACGTAAGTAATTTATTCGTAATTAAGACATATACGTTTAAGAAATGATAAACTAAGCTACAAAAAGGCTAACACCGAGCTATAATTATGTATAAATAAGTTATCAACGAAAAGATACTCATAAATAAATATAGCTTAAATAGAGTAGTTATTTTAATACACCGGCTTTCGTACACGGGTCCCGGAAATTTCGCAACTTTCTCTACATAGTTTTAGCAAATTTCGCTCAAATCGTTCAGGAGAGACACGAGCCAGCGAAATATGTCGCATCGATGGTCGCATTACGATATAAATATAAAGGTATTCCTACGTTAAAAAAAAATAACGTTTTGTTCAGAAACGATTTTACAAACGATTTTATGCGATTTTCGAAGCCTCGTATACATCCATACTTGTTACGTTAAACCGTTGAAAAACCGATCCTAAGCAGCACGCACTCGTGAAGGGAGAGAGAGAGAGAGAGAGGGGGAAAGGGGGGGGGGTACATATGCGTTCCAATGACGCGTTCGACGATTGGTCGGTTTGAATTCTGACCGTTGTGTATAGGCCCGGAGATCTTCGTAATGGAAAAATCGATCGCGAGACAGACTTGAAATTCCGATAAACGAATGATATTAATGAGTGATTTATTTTTCATTTTACTCTCGTAGTTCCGCCTTATTTACTAGACTTCCAGTCTTTATAAAAGAATACCTTCGATTTCGCCGAAAGAGAGGACGCAACATAAATAATAAAACAAAACGATAGAACAACGCGCGCATTACGGAGAAATGATAAAAAAAATAACAATAATACGCATATAGAGAAACGAACGATAGAACATTCATGCGTAAAAAACGCGCGTATTACGGGGAAATATGACGAGAAATACAGAAAAAAAATGAAAGAAAAACGATATTTTATGTCAATAATCGATAACGCAATACTCTACCTGTATACCCGCGTTTACAATTTTTATCATCGAGTCAGTCACGAAGATGTAATTATTAAAATTATTGTGAAGTCGACAAGGATCGCCGCGGGCGAAACTGCGTTTTTCAATAGTCGGACAAATCGTGAGTAAATTCTAATTAAGGGATGCTGATTTCAGATTTTATTGATGCAGTATACAATTGTAAACGCGAGGCTGTACATAATCGACATTGCATTCGTATATAAGGTAATTATAATTAATGCTAAAAGAAATATCAGTATGCTTTATTGATTTTATAAAGAAAGACCCCTCATTAACTGTTCTCTGATGAACGTAATTAAGAGTGATTTCGCGAAAAAATTAATTTTTTTAAAAACGTTTTAAATTGTCCGAAAGTGGACTTTTCGCTTAACCGCCGTTTAATACACGATTTGGTTTTCTACGCGTTTCGTATAACGCCATTTTGTACATCTCGTATCCGAGAATATGTTTCAAAGATATAAACGGTTTTTCTACTAGGAAATGGTATATATCGTCGCATACGCGGGCTGGTAAAACGTCCATGTTTTAACGCCGAATGACGGTGACCCTAAAAGAATCACGCGACCGCGTTAAAGGGGTGGGTCGGTGCAACCCGATATATATTTAACAAAACTTGGTCCGACATAGAACTTTTTCTTCAAAAATCGCTTACGCTTTTCTTCGCGATTAATTAATCCTGGGTAATTATGGTATCGATTGATGACGTCAATGCACGGCGCTGCGGGCTCCGCGCGTGAGTCTGATATTATGGTATCGATTGATGACGTCAATGCCCGGCGCTGCGGGCACCGTGTGAGTCCGTTATTATGGTATCGATTGATGACGTCATAACGTGCTTTCGTGAAATCGTGAAATCGTGAAATCGTGAATTTCTGTGAACTCGTCCCTACATTACTACTGTCGTGATCCAACTTGCAACCAACGGATTCTTTGTCATAGAACACTATTGATGGACATTATTAATTCAAGCAAAACTTACATGAGATTTTTATAATCTGATGATGTTTACATTAATTATGCTCTAATTATTTAAAATGGACCATAATTTGCAATAAAATAAAATTTTTGTTTACGTTTAAATAGGGAAATTTTAGGCAATGGTATATATATTTATATAATATATTTTTATAAAATTGCATTATAATATTTTAA
>CM037792.1:41940569-41963136 GCA_021229015.1 Solen grandis
ATGCTAACCCTTTCCATCATATAGACTCATTTTGACGCACTCAATAGGTACCACATAAAGCCTAATCTGCAGAAAACCACAGTTAAACCTTACCAAATTTAATTACAAAATCCTCATTTCCAAGCAACTGAGGAGCAGCGAACAGCATAAAACCTGACCAGCCTGCGAGTTATTCGCAGGCTGATCTGGTTTTATGCTGTTCGCATAGGTCTTTTCATGGTTTCCTCTATGACGGAAAGGGTTAAGTGAGCTTTACGTCGTGCGACATTATTTTAGTCACATTGCGACGTCCAGCTAATTTTAGGGGGAAGACGTCAAGCACACAGACGCGCGGGTGGAATCCCCCACCTACCGAAAGCCAGCTAAATGACATATCAAAGAGCCCCTGCATGGTACAGGGTTAATCTTAGGATGAACCATGGTAGGTACATGTAATTTCTATTTTAAAAAGAATAAAAAATACATATACTACACCTCACCGCTGTGGGTTCGAATCCCGGTAGGGATTTCGGATTTTTCATGTGAGGAAGCCTTCCAGCTGGCTTGCGGTAGGTCGGTGGTTCTACCTGGGTACCTTTGTGTACTCGGGGTCTTCCTCCACCTGTAATTAGCTGGACGTCGCTATATGACTGAAATAATATCGCAGCGACGGTAAACCCCAATACATCAGATCATGTACTACAAATAAGAAGATTACTTTCTTTATTTCATACGTATTTGAATATACACTTACATCTGTTTTACAACCATTTATTAAATAAAGAGGCCACATGATATTCATCTGCACTGAAGTATACAACCACTAACATACAAGATTCTACAGTTTATCATAAATAACAAGGGCACCAGGAAATAACTTTAAAACTGATAAAATTGCAAATACATTCCAAGCATATACTAGGAAATAAGTTTAAACAGTGTTTTAGACAAATTCTGAAAGAAAATTAGTTTGCTGATGGAAATGTTTTTTATTGCTCTAATGGCAATGTAACCAGAACATCCACAGCCCAGTCTGGCTACCAAATACGACCAGATGTAAATGGCGGATCCAGCGGATCCAATATGTAATATAGAAGGACAAACTTTTTAACTGACATATAATATATGAAATATAAAAGTTATAACTGGATCCAAACTTGAGAGCAATACGCCATCGTTGTGAAATATTGGGTCTGGATCAACCGTTTTAACATTCATTTACAGGGAATCGATATAATCGAAATGAAAATGACAAATGTATATATGTATATAAAGTTCATTCACTTTCCTTCAACATGGTATGATTTTACTTTTTCAAAGTGTTGTTAAATAAAAAACAAGAAAGTCAGTAGAACTGACAGATGCTCCCCGAAGAACGTCATTTATACAAATAAGGCCTTGGTCAATGGGTGGGAGGATATGTTGAAATCCCCATTCCTAAATCATATCTATTCTCCTCATCAGATGAGATGTTTTACCAACTCTAATTTGGAGACTTAGTAACAGTTTACTATTTAATATGATAATACGTGTTACTCATCAGATCTTTCATTGAATTTTTTAAAGTTTTTATACTACTAAAAATTAAGTCATACATTTCAATGTGTGCTCATATCAAAGAGGTTAACCAACACTCTTGACATATGACTGGATATTTGAAATAGTGTATAATGGCCTAAACAACAATTAGCTGACATGATTATGATTGACATTACTAGCATATTGAATTTTGTGGGGTTTTGTTTAAATGATATCTCCTGTTAAATTAGGCAAAAGACATGAATATTAGTCAACAACATGGTAGTAGGGGCCATAACTCTCTTAAAAATTGAGGAACCAGGTCACGTCGACGATATGCGTATCTACTCTTGGTAATAAAGCTTCCCATAAAGTTTCATTGAATTCAAGCCATTAGTTCCTGAGAAATAGCCCGGACAAGAATCATGCAATATGTACTATAGGCCAAAAAGTAAAGGGGCCTTAACTCTTTGAAAAATTAAGGAATCGGGTCATGCTGACGATATGCGCATCTCCTCTTGGTAATAAAGCTTCCCATTAAGTTTCGTTGAATTCAAGCCATTAGTTCCTGAGAAATAGTCCGGACAAGAATCATGCAATATGTACTAAAGGCCAAAAAGTAAATGGGCCATAACTCTGTGAAAAATTTAGGAATTGGGTCATGCTGACGATATGCGAATCTCCTCTTGGTAATAAAGCTTCCCATAAAGTTTCGTTGAATTCAAGCCGTTAGTTCCTGAGAAATAGTCCGGACAAGGAAAGTGTGACGGACGGACGGAAGGACGGACGAACGGACGGACGAAGCGGCGACTATATGCGTCACCTTCGGTGAGCATAAAAAGAAAGTTATAAATGAATCTGTCTTCCATGTGTATTTGGCCTTGTATGATACATATTGGATCCACCTTTTCACCTGTCCACTGAATACCCATACAAACCCAATCTAGGATCAAATTCACAATGCATATGTATGTTGAATTATTCACTTTATTGTCCGGATGAAAGCATGTCAGACTGCAATTATGCAAGACTTTTTCCATCAACTTTCGGCCTTTCTGTCAATACATAACACATAACTAAATGAATCATTAAATTAAAGCCTAGCTAAACATGAACAAATATAGGAAAACAAACATATACTTTCAACAACATGCTATATGCTTGCAGTAAAATTAAAGATGGGTGGTAACTCTGGTTGCAACTAAGATTATTTAAAATAAAACAAGAAATGTTTGTGAAACATATATGCCCCCTCATATGCCATAATATGTATATAGCTATATTACATGCAAGGAGTTTGCCTTCATAATGTTGGACAAGGTCTGGTATTATACATACACAACATGTGACCTTGTGACCTTGACCTTTGAGGTAATGACACCAAAATCGATAGGGGTCATCTACTAATCGTGAGCAACAACCACAAGAAGTTTGAGACTTAAAGGTCAAATAGAACTTAAGTTATCACTCGGACAAGGTCTGGTATTATACATACACAACATGTGACCTTGTGACCTTGACCTTTGAGGTAATGACACCAAAATCAACAGGGGTCATCTACTAATCATGAGCAACAACCACATGAAGTTTGAGACTTAAAGGTCAAATAGAACTTAAGTTATCACTCGGACAAGGTCTGGTCTACCGACAGACCGACGGACCGACCGACCGACATGAGCAAAGCAATATACCCCCTCTTCTTCGAAGGGGGGCATAAAAATCAAGTGCAACATTACATCTTAACCCTTACCAAGCTAAATCTCTTAACTGGACTTGTTCTTTCTTCAGTTTGGACTGTGCCATCATTTGTTTATGGGGGTACGTGTTGAAAATTTATTGAATGAACAGCAAGCAGTGCAACCATGATCAGAATGATGTGCAGGCTGATCTTGGTCTGTACTGGTCACAAAGCCAGTCACAAAATGCCCACAGCATTGCAGGAGTTAAGAAGTAAAATGTTTACATAACTGTTATTTTGGGATAAATCATTTTGGAGTAATACATGCAACAAAATTTCAGATGAACAGCCAGACAAATTGACTCCAAAGGTTGAGAAATGAAAACACTATAGGGAAGGTAGAGTTGAGTTCACGTTCTATGATCAGACCATGGTTAATGAGGACATTGCAATGTCTGTAGTTCTTTGCATAATCTTCAGATCTTCATGAATATCATTCATGGCTTCACCACTAACTGCTTGGTCTTCTTTATCTTTAAGTTCATCAACTTTTCGCTTGAATTTTTCCCCAATTCTGCGAATATCATCATCAGCTTCCATGTCTGTTTCTAATTTAGGCACTGAATCACTGAGAAGTTTGTTGAAACTACTTGAAAGGAAGTTAATCTCCTGTTGCATGCTGGGTAGGCAGTGCTCCCTGATTTGATGTGATGTCACTTCCTGTGGAAGAATGATCACATTGTCTGGCAAGCTACTATACAAATGATGGATCAGCAACAGCAGCTCTTGACTCGACCTGCAATACAAAAACTTATTCAATAAAATAAGTAAGCCACATACTCAGTTCAATCAAACATACAATAAAACAAAGAACATCAAATGACGCAAAAAAAAGTTTTCATGTGTCGCTTTAGGCAAGCAAAACTAATTTTAGTGATAGTGACCCTCATTCTTCCCCTTCCTATAAGGTATCTATCTATCAAGTATGAAAACTGTATCTCTATTCTAACAGGAGATATTTGAAGGAAAAGACCTGCTTGACACCGGCCCATCTGCCTGCCAAATGACGTAACCCGTTCTAATTTTTCATTGAAAACCTGGCTAATAAGGACTTCATAAACAATATATGTCTGTAAAATATCATGCTTGACTATTCTGCCACTTATTAGCTTAAAGTTGTGTTAACCAAAATTTCAATTTAAGTCCAAAAAGGGCCATAATTTGCAACCTTGCTTGTGTAATGCCCCTGAAGATCTAAATGAAGTATTAAATTATTAAGCATAGCTGGTTACTAAGAAAAGATATATGCATCACAGTAAATTGCATGCAAAAATTGAACCAAACTTATTTGCGTGCAATACCTTAACTAACATTTTTAAGTTCAAAAGGGTCAATAATTTACAATAAATTTAAGCATGACTGAGCTATTTCTTACTTAATGGTATGATCCTCTGAACACCTTCATGAAGAGTCAAGTCATTTCTGGGACTGATTCCAGAGATATAAACACGATAGTATGTTTCATGCAAAACCTAAACTAACATTATGTCCAACAAGAAATATCTTTAGAAAAGATACTCAGCCGTGGTAACCAGCTTGATGATTAGTGTCGGAATGGTTTAACATGTAATAGATTTTGTTGTTGGTATAATAGTTGTGTAATTCCTGTGTCAGTGCAGCTCTTTGAAATACCACAGATCCAAATAATTTGTACAATCTTGGTAAACACTTACAGCCTTAAAACAGCTGTGCATTAGACTTTGTTTTGCAGGCTACAAAACAAAACCAGATGTTACGTTTTTGTTGAATATAGGATGTGTCAGGGTTAAACAATCAATTCCGAAATCTATGTGTTTCCTATTTTTTTAGCAGTCTACTCTTTCAGTTTACCTTAAAATAGTTTAGTGTCTTACTACTCTGGACAAATTGTTCGCAGGGGAAGAAAACTTCAGCTTTTAAAACAAACAAACAGAGATCTAAAGAACTCATTTCCGCAACTCCTTTCTTTTCTTTTGACTAATTTTACAATGACCAATGGGAATTTAGCAAAGTATATAATAACCAATGAAAAGCCTGCTTTATTCCTCTTCATTACTGTGCGTTTCACAGGAAGTCAGGGTGAAAATAAAATGGCCTTATGGCCAAAAAAGGATCAGTCTTTTATTCTACCAATGTATCACCGTATCCTTAAATTAAACCGGCTGAAGTACTGAGATTCATAAACTGGAAGATGACCAACCCAGTGTAAACTGTCATCTCCCTGGAGGTACCATTAGTGATTTGTCCCAGCTGTATTTGTGTATTTGATAATGACTTCAACTGACTACAGTAGCAGTCAAATTGTCCATCATACAGGAAACCACATCTGGTCAGTATTCTAGGGAGACTGGCCTGTATCCCAGGGGATGACTGAATGACTAATGGCCACATCATTTGTAGAGATCGCCACGCCTTTAGAGTCCTGCATGTCTCTGGAATATATAAACAAGAATATCTTTTAAAAAGATATGTGGTGTTAGTGGTGATCAAAGTAATGGTTAACATATAACAGTTACATGATGTACAATCTGTGAAATGTTTCATACAGGGAAGTCAAAATACTCATAAATTATGCACCTACTCTATAGTATTCTGAGGAGGAAACATTATTGAAATAAAGATGACTATAACCATCTTTCAATCATGTGGGGATGGTGAAATAATATATTTTTGAATGCGTCTGAAATAAAACATAAATTATTAAATAAACAGTATTTCAGACAGGATATTTAATTAACATGTCATGAATAATTTATACAAAGCATATACATGTACATCAGTCAGTCGTTATCTCAAACAAGAGGGCCATGATGGCCCTGGATCGCTCACCTGGTATAATTAGGCTATGTAAAATCAAGTGACCCCTGGGACAAAGCCAATTTTGACCCCAGGGTCATGATTTGAACAAACTTGGTAGAGGTCTATTAGCCCATGTTACATACCAAATATCTAAACTCCAGACCTTGTGGTTTCTGAGAAGATTTTTCTAGCTTTTTCCAAAATAAGTCTATGTAAAATCAAGTGATCCTTGGGGCGGGGCCAATTTTGACCCCAGCGTCATGATTTGAACAAACTTGGTAAGAATCGACTAGACAATGCTATACACCAAATATCTAAACCCCAGGCCATGTGTTTTCTGAGAAGAAGATTTTTCAAGTTATTTCTATATTAGCCTATGTAAAATCAGGTGACCCCTATGGCGGGGGCCAAATTTGACCCCAGGGCCATGATTTGAACAAACTAAGTAAAGATCCACTAGACAATGCATGATTCATGATTTGAACAAACTTGGTAGAGGTCTATTACCCCATGTTACATACCAAATATCTAAACTCCAGGCTTTGTGATTTCTGAGATTCTTCAGGTTTTTCCTATATTAGTCTATGTTAAATCAAGTAACCCCTGGGGTGGGGCCAATTTTGACCCCAGGGTCATGATTTGAACAAACTTGGTAGAGATCCACTAGACAATGCTACACACCAAATATCTAAACACCAGGCCTTGTGGTTTCTGAGAAGAAGATTTTTCAAGTTTTTTTTCTATATTAGCCTATATATAGATCAGGTGACCCCTATGGCGGGGCCAAATTTGACCCCAGGGCCATGATTTGAACAAACTTGGTTGTGATCTACTAGACAATGCTGCACACCAAACATCTAAACCCCAGGTCTTGTGGTTTCTGAGAGGAAGATTTTTCAAGTTTCTTCTATATTAGCCTATGTTTGATGCCAGGGTCATAATTTGAACAATCTTGGTAGAGAGTCATAAGATCATGCTACATACCAAAAGTCAAAAGTCTACGCCTTGTGGTTTCGGAGAAGAAGATTTTTAAATTTTTTATTTTTAAAATCTATTTTTAGCTCCTGTGACCTAGATTTTTGACCAATCAAAATAATTTTAACAACTTTGGTAAAGGGCCCCATAATGAACATTCCTGTAAAGTTTTATCAAAATCCAGTGAGTAGTCCTTAAGTATAGGCATTTTCTAACTTTCTTCAAATATTCATTTGGTCATATCTTGCATCATGAACGGTACACAAAATAGGTCAAGATTGAGGTTAGACAGCTACGCCCAATAATATACTCACTTGTATTATGGATAAGTCTGAATGGTAAACCTTTGATATAATTATATCAGAGCTTAACAAAAAGCATTGCCATGTGGACTGTTCTTAAATCTTAATTGATGCAAATTTATAAGTTATGGATCTATCCATCGAATCGAAAAAAAGCAAGCTAAAGATTTGGCAACATGTGCAGAAAGTGTTTATAAGACAAATCTGGCAGATACAAATAGTGAATTAATTTCTTTTTCAATGATTTGAAAAAAAAGTTCTCATTATTATACTATGTCTCTAAAGAAATATCTATTTTTGTTTCAAATATTGTTAAAGGGGCCTCCGTGGCTTCAGCCCCTCACCGCATGGGTTCGAATCCCGGCAGGGTCATTCGAATTTTCATGTGAGGAAGCCTTCCAGCTGGCTTGCGGTAGGTCGCTGGTTCCGGGCATCCGGGGTCTTCCTCCACCTGTAATATGCTGGACGTCACTATATGACTGAAATACTGTCGAAGCGATGGTAAACTTAAATAGTCAAGTCAAATATTGTTAAAATTACTGTAAATGAATATTCATCAAGGCATAAATTTTGTATAGAATACCATTGAGTTAAAGGGTGAAAGTGATCGTATGTCTGCTGTATACTAGGCATGAAGGCTATAAGTAAGATACACAAGTATATAGTGTATACCCTTGACACAGCTTACCTTCAGTAGCAGAATCTGAGTACTCCATCTTAGAATTGTGGCAAAATGTCAGTTCATACACCTCTCCTGTGACATCAGCAACATTCAAACACACCTGACCACACGGGATGGTGTGTATCAGCAATTTTCTCACCTCTCCTGTAACACACCGGCCTCTATCAGCCTCACTCAAGCGTTTCCGCTTTACACCATCACCTTCACTGTTGTTCATCACCAAGTCCTTTCTCTGCTGAAACTTCAGCAGCACTGACATGGAAATATCACATGACATGTGAAAGACAGGAAGTGACATCACACAAGTGGCAGACATCTTGCTAACAATACCAGCAGTGCAGCCATTAGAAGATTCTGCACTCCACTCCCCTATAGTTGATTCTTTGCCAGTTTTGAACAGTATTTTGTGAGGTAGTTCCTGTATGATGGAAGTATTTTCAGGTTGAGGTTTGCAAAGCACTGGTTCCCCCCTTGTACTACACCACCCTTCAACACCACTGCTGGGCACCATCTCTACCCACACCTGGTAGCACCTGCCAATAAGCATAATAAGTCAATATGGTGGTGCTCCACAAATATGTCAACATTTAGTAAAACAGGAGAAAACTAGAAATATCACTGAATGAGATTAATACCTGTACCCACCTTGTCTTCATGAAGTTCATGTAATGTAAGTGTAAGACAGGTTGTGATGGAATGGTACACAACAAGGCATGATGGGCAGTGACAAGCATGATTCCTAAAGAGTCCCCACACCCTCAACTTCTGTATAGCTGGAGTATAATTATTCTTATCATATGGCAATTTGTAAGTTTTGAAACATGTTTAAGAATTGTAAAATATTCATAATACTTGTAGAATTTATTTTCAGGATAAGAACTGCAATAAGCTTTTCTTCGCTCCTATACTTCCTATTTTCCTATTCTTCATGCAGATTCATTTTGATGCATTGGCAAACATGATTATTCATGAAGTAATGGGTTTAATCAAAAGAGAATCACTGACACAGTTAAAGGGGT
This sequence comes from Solen grandis, assembly GCA_021229015.1. Classification (NCBI taxonomy): domain Eukaryota; kingdom Metazoa; phylum Mollusca; class Bivalvia; order Adapedonta; family Solenidae; genus Solen; species Solen grandis. The sequence goes on from CM037792.1 coordinate 41,949,561, forward strand.
TGCTATTTAGTCAACAGTAGAATAAAATATAAAATCTTTCTCAATAATCTTTGCAATCAATTTTTTTATATGAAAATTTCAAATACATTTTACAAAAAAACATAAATTAATGCTTTTCACAAAAGAAACAAGTTTAAAAAGTTAAGAAAAGGGTCACAGTTAAATCGTGCTTAATTGCTGAACTGTACTTGTCCATTCTTTATTTAGACTGTAGCATTAGTTGATATTGGGGGTGCTTGCTGAAAATTTATTAACTGAATATTGAACATTGCAGACCAGGATAAGACTGCAAGGATGTGCAGGCTGATTTTGGTCTGCAATGGTCACAAATGCAGTCACAAGAGCCCACAGAATTGTACAAGTTATAATAGTGATATTTAACTCTCAAAAGAATTTGAAACATGTCTGACCTTGAAGACAAATTAGTGAAGTCTACACCTATGCACCATTTCTCATTGTACGTCCTTTGCCACACAGCTTCAACCTTAATATCTGGCAAGTCATCTGCAGACACTGATTGTCTCCCCTTCAGCAAATTATCTCCCCTTGTTTCATTGCTTTTCAAATTCTCTGACCCACAAACAAGTGGAGTTAATTCAATCTGTAATTCATAAAATAACAAAATAAAGGTAAATTCATTTAAAACAGTGAAAATTTGCATATGGAACAGGTTTTCATTTCCTTAAAAAGCAAACTCACATACAAGTACATCAGTATGTCTATTTTTGTTCAAACTAAATATCAGCTTCAGTCTTCAAACTCTTGATTGATCCCTTATTTGTAGGTAAAATCACACTGTGATGTCATATCAGCAGTTTTTAACAAGTGGCACAGACATAATCATTCTTACACACTAACTCTTATAAAATACATGCATACTAGTACATATGATATCTCATCCCTAGAAACCAAATTAACCCTTTGTTACTGACTTACCATCTTACATTATGTTAAACAACTGAAAAGCTCTAACACACTATATCTCTTACTATGAAAACAGGATTTAAATGTCCTAAATTTTAAGGATATAGCAAAAATAAAACCTGATCAACCTTTGAGTTACTAGCTCACAGATCCGGCCCTGTGTTCTTGAAAATAACAAGAGCTGTCAGAGGACAGCACGCTAGATTATTCAAAATGCTTGTTAGTAAATCAAATGAAATCTATTTCAATTCTCGCCCTTCACATACCCTGTATATAATAATAGTCAAAAATCATATACCTTGATAGTCTGATACCCCTTAATCTTTTTATGAAGTCTAAAATCAATAGCATGCCTAGTTACTGAGTGCAAGCAAAACTTTAACCAAGTATCCAAGTTAAAAAAGGGCCATAATTTGTATAAAATTCAGTCCAAAAATTATCCTCCTTGATTTTGTGATGCCCCTGAATACACTCCTTAACTTTCTATTCAATACCATAAACAATTTCTGAGATATAACATGAAAGAACCTTGCATGCAAAACTTTAACCAAAATTTCCAAGTTAAAAAAGGAGCCATAACTTCTTGTATATTCCATCAAAAGTTATCTACCTTGATAGTTTGACACCCCTCAATGTATTAAAGATGTTTCAATTTAATCGCATGCCTGGATACTGAGATATAAACATGAAAGTACCTTACATGCAAAACTTTAACCAATAATTTCTAAGTTAAAAAGGGGGCATGATTTGCAATATATTCCATCAAGAGTTATCTTGCTTGAAAGTATGATACCCCTATTAAAACGTATTAAAGATGTTTCAAATCGATGGCATGCCTGGATACTGAGATATAAGCATGAAAGTATCTTGCATGCAAAACCTTAACCAAAATTTAAAAAAAGGTAAAAAAGGGGCCATAATTTGTAATATATTCCATCAAGAGTTATCTACCTTGGTTGTCTGATGCCCCTAAACATATTCATAAACTTTCAAGTCAATACCATAAATGGTTATTGAGATACAAGCTGGATAGTAGCTTGCATGCAAAACTTTAACCAAATTTTCTATTGCATGCAAAACTTTAACCAAAATTTCTAAGTTAAAAAGGGGCCATAATTTATATTAAATTCAGTCAAGAGTTATTTGCCTTGGTTGTCTGATGCCCCTATACATATTTATAAACTTTCAAGTCAATACCATAAATGGTTATTGAGATATAAGATTGTTAATAACTTGCATGCAAAACTTTAATCAAAAGCTGCAACGCAAACGCCAGGGCGACTACAATAGCTCTCATATTCTTCAAATAGTCAAGCTAAAAATGGTACTTTTTACTTTCAATAGGGACTTCAGTATGATACTCAAATTTAAGCCTGAGATCATATTCATGTACTTTTTAAGAAAACGGGCCTGGTTTAACTAATAATTCACAAGAAGCAAAGCCACAAGTTTAAATATGAATCTTTTATGACCAGAAATGATCTTCAATATTTCTTAATCTTTCATTTAAAAACATGAAACACATAATTCATATTCACAATAAAGGAAACAATTGGTTGTATTACATTTAAAAAAAAAACCCAAAAAACATGAGTTTTACATTCCCATTTAGTAAAACAAAACAATAGTTGCATTACATTTTAGACAGCACAGAGTTTCAAGATATGAAGGTTGGAAAGAAATTTGTCCCTCTAGTAATGTATTAATATAAAGAACCCATGGACACCATGCTTCAGTGGTGGTACAGTAATTACTGATCCAAAAGTTATGGGTACAAACCCAACTGGGATCAACTACTGTACCACTCATATCCTTCCTAAGTACTGGTCCAACCCAGGAACTGCAAAGAAAGATTGCATGTTGCACACTAAATTAATTTGACTTCAAATGATGTGAAAGGAAAAAGATATTAAAACATGATATGAACTACCTGGTATTGTTGAAAGAAAAACATTATTCTCGACTCACATTGTGTCCTGTCGTGTGGGATGGAAGACCAGCTGCCATCATGTTATGTTGATGAATCTGCTTCTGTATAAACTCACCACGTTGTCGGTGAAGCTGGACATCAGCCTGGTACAGGGTCTTCTCTGACTGGTGACATAAACCATTATAAACACTGTGATTAGACTACAGCCATGCAATGTATGATATATTTAATTCAATCATCAAACAAATCCTTCTTTTAACCCTTTATGACACTGGATGTACCATTGTAAAGGAGCTGTGGTCAAGTTATAGCATACATGAGTCGGGATCCGAAGGTTGTAGGTTCGAATCTCATTTGGGAAAAATATCTTTGATGACCTTCTCATGTCCAAAGTACTGGTCCAACCCAGCTTTAAGAACTTGTTTCCAAATCGATATAAAACAAATAAGTTTACATTAATTATTGTATACCATAGGATGCTGTGATCAGATATTGAAGACCTTCCCTATCTAAGCAATGCTGGAGTATTGAACTGTAAAAAAACTGGTAAGCCACTATGTTATATGGACTCTGGTTCTATGCACGTCACATTGGTTCCATCTCTGTGCTGTTTCATCTGTGATATTTTCAAGCAATAATTTCTTGTATTTTTCAAGGGCTGACCATAAAACTATTTCAAGTGCATCTAGAAATAGAAGGAGATAGGGGAGAGTCATGGTCAGCCTTTAAATTATGTTACAGAAAAATACAGGAAATTAATGCAAGAAAATATCACAGATGAAACAGCAGAAATGTGCATTTCATAATGATGACCCTTCCATAATTGCCCATATGTGAAACATTTCATTATGTTCCTCAGAGGAAGCTAAATGTGTCACTCGGTATTGAGCTTTTATAAAAAAAAAAAAGGGCTACAAGAGACCATTATAAATGACACTCAAGGCTGAGGAATGCAGGGAAACATAATCAGCCATGCAAAGCTTTCAAATGCTGACAGTTCAGTGCTTTTAAATCTTTTCCCAATATAAGAATATGAATTGATTATGATTTATATTCTTTGGAAGTAAAGAATAGAAAAAGTTTCATTTAACTTTGAATTTGTTAGTTAATGATACAGAGATAAATAAGACAATAGTCATAGAATCTGACTGATCTGAAAGTGTGAGACCTACCCACAACCGTGTTTGAAGGGCTTGGACTGCTGTCTGGATACTGCTGGAACTGTCACGTGGCTCCTGTGTGTTGTCTGGGGCTTGTTCTGGATAAATCAATTTCAAAGTTATTTTTTTCACATGGACAAACAAATTCTTAAAACTGATACTCCTTGATGCTTCCTTGATTGATGCCTTTGAAGGTAATTATCTTTTAAAGATTCTAGTTCCTTCTTAGCTTGAACACATGACTGTCCGATTTGTGGTCAATGTACAATACAACAAGAACACACTGCTGTATGTGCTCCTATTTGTAATTCAAAACATGAAGCCTGTTTAAAGTATTTAACTCTCACAATAATCATATTCTTCGCACACCTATAACATAGTGAAACGGGTAAAAAAATCATTCATGCCTAAGAAATGGGCCTGTAACATATATGAACAGGTAAAATTTATCTCTCCTCAAAACCTGACACCCTTTTAACATACCAACCCTGAAAATATTTAATCTTAGAAAAGTTATTGCCAAATTGGTCTATTTAATTTAAACAGTTTTATTCAAGTGACTTAAAACATAATTTGATGTGTGGTTTAAACAAGTACTTTTTTTTTAAGTTTCTATTTTCTTAAGATAACAAAAAATCAATAAAAAAATGAATTTGCATATTTTAATCAAAAATTTAAATAACCTGTTAATTGGAAAAAAAACAATTTTAGCGAGTTTAAATGTTTATTTTCATTATTCCTGTCTATTACAAATTGATAGATTATAAGTATAAACTATTTGATTATATTGATTATCTTAAGAATTATTGATCACTATTGATTGTCTCATTTCTCACAATTTTATGCTACAGGTGTTTTGATATTAAACAGAATGATTTACAGAACTAAACACCTGAAACTTTGAAAAAACACAATTTGGACCATTTTCAATGTTAATTAATGTTATATATACCAAAATACTTAACATTTGTAAGCATCCTATATGGAGCATTATAGCCTTTCCATACGTTTGCATACTCTTCTGTAGTTCAACTGTGTCCACAAATGAATGTTTATATGTTCAGTGCTGAAAAACAACGACAACCAAAAAAAAATATTGGGGTTTAATTCAACATTGTCTAATGTCATTTTTCCTAAAATTACACCAAATCTCGTGTCCGGTTTAAAACCTGCAAAAAAAGCACCGTTTCATAAAGTTGCTATAAAGATTGGCCCGAATTTAAAGCAACCAATTTTTTTACCCGTTTCAACATGCTACAGGAATTTGCTGTAGAGACTGGCCCAGTGCGCAGAGAATATCAACTAATCATCAAAACCCAGTCCTATCATAACTTTTGTCCTCATTGCTTCTGGAAAATTTCTCTGAGATTTCAAGCAATTTTTTTTCATTCTTTGCTAAATGCTTCTCATTTTCTGAAATAGTTAATTTATGTGATGGAGACCAGAATCACTCTGACAATATCAAAAGCTACCTGGACTCAAACCCAGGACACCTAGCTTACATGGTAAGTACTCTTCTGACTTAATCTACTAGTATCAGATCACTTACACAAATTTCTCACTGATATGAGTTTCTTAACTATTACATTTTCACAAAATCATATTATATACTGTAGGCATGTACATGTAATTTTAATAGATTGTGAAATACTTACCACCAGTCAGACTACTATTAACTGACTCAAAGTCAGTGAGAGTGAATCTCGCTGTTTCTGAGATGTCATCCTCTGATATAAGGAACTGACTTCCACCATTACCAACAAAATCTCCACAGAAGACTTGCTTCACATCTTGGTGTGTCTTCTTTACCTAAAAAAAAAGGTGAAAACAAATGAATACCAAAAGTACCTAAAAGTAATTTTGTTCCTAACACAGTAAAGCTTTAAATTGGAAGTTTAATACAAGGTTTCATAACTCTTGAAAAGACTTGTTCGGGGAAATGATTCATGAAATTTTTCAAATTTACATTTACTTTTTCACACTCACCTTTTAAATTTTTATTACAATCCATTGATTATATCATACAAAAAGTGACAGAAGTTTAAATCTCAAATTCGATAGCAAATATGTTAACACAGTGTCCCAAGTGATTCTTTTAAAAGGGAGTGAGTACACAAGTTTGTGTTTCTTTCTTTCTGTATGCCAGCAATAGAGTTCCCTCGATTTTCAAAGTTCATAAAAAAGCTGAGGGTATAAATCAAGCAAGATTCAGAAAATAAAAGGGAATACTACATCACAGATGATTCTGGTCCAACTGCTAGATATTTAAAGTTTAATTATATGCCCACTAGGACTAAGAAGTATCCTTTTTAGTATTAAGAAGTTGTAATTGATGATACTAAAGTGGTGTCCCATAAATGATTAGAATTCAAACTAGGACTCTCACTGTGATTCATGCTCTGACACTGCTTTTACACAGGACAGGAGCTATGTAAAGTTGGGGTGTAAAAAAACTCACCTTATTTAATTCCTGCAAGCAAACTAAAGTGTTTCCCTGAAAGCAAACAATATTTCCATCAAATTCTGTAGTTCTAAAGGAGATAGATGATACAGGATTCTGAACGTTTTGCAAACAAAAACACTTCAAAACATGCCCATTCTCCAACATCAGGATGAATCCGTTTGAGGTTCCAGCATATAACTTTGAGAAAGTCTTGTCCTTTTCAAAACTGAAGTCCCAGAATTTTATAACAGTGACATTGCCACTGTACTCATTCGGAATGATCAAGTTTGGTCAATAGGTGACAGTTCAGAACTATCAAAATATGCCGTGATAAACTTGCTATAGAAATCAAGTTGATTTTTCTTATTTTGATATTGCACAGTAGAGAAAATTACAAAATTGTCATCATGAGTATGAACACCAATAATTTTATGGTCTGAAACATGTCCTCCGTGGCTGACTTCAACATCTGTGTGGAATTTGTCAAAAATGTCAACTCCAAGATAAAATCGGGATAAAATAAGTTCACCACTGTAGCCAAACAGAACCAGGTTTGACGATGTTGTTGCTATAACACTTGGTCCATCATGCAGCTCAATGTTTTTTATCTCCTTGTCAAAGCTAAGTTTTCTCAAAGCAACAAACTTTCTTTCAAAGAAAAGTGGACTCAAAATGTAACAGTCATGCTGAGATTTCTCTTGCTGTGATTTCTCGCACAAAGATATAAGTACTGCGATGATGTCACGACCTGTCAGTCTTTCTTTTACTACTTTCACTTGTAAAATTTCTATTTTCTGTTTGCATTGCAACGGAAACTCATTGCTTTTAGAAATGTTGCCATCTTTCCAATTCACGAAGTATTGCCTTCCGACTAAAATGTTATCAGCTTTACATGTTATTTCTGCAATATGCTTTTTGAGGCAAACACAATTCCCTGCCATTGTTAAAAGAAAAGATCATGATGTGTTCATTTCTAAAACCGAAGGAGGTAGCCATTGAAGATTTCCGCGAAATTCTCAACCAATGAAATGCAACCATCTGTAATAGTTCAAATAACGGGATATTACCCGCTTCAAATATTTTTTAATAATCCTACCAAAGACTTTTTCTCGGTGAAGTTTTTTTTTATAGGAGTAAAAGGATATATATTATAATACAATAGCATATAATAACTCAAATACTGAGACATAAAGGAGAAATAGATACAATGTCAGCAACACATATTCTCGGGAAGCATCCCGCGTTTTACACTAATTTTGCTCTTAAAATAACACATAATCTTTATTTAGCAACAGGAAAAAACCAACATTTGGAGGCAAATGTGGGATACCATTAAAGACAGCTGAATATTTTGAAGAACATTCATTGAATGTATGTTTTTGTATCTTAATACACTGTGTTTGTAATTATTTTAGATATTTGTTGCATTGGTGAAGTATAATCCAAAGTTTAACAATGTATGTTTATTTAGAAACTTTAATGTCAAACTTTCTGTTTCACATTTCATAAATTTAGCAAATGATATTGAACAGTTCACATTAATTTTAATACCATAAGAAATTTGCAATATGCATTTAATTAGAATTGGTTCTGGACACAATTATAAAATACAACGATTATTTTAATCCTATTCTTTGGTTATAAATCTTATACTGCTAAACTGATTAAATTATTAAAAGTGTCAGTTCATTATATTCTAGATTTAATGCAACAGTACAGTAATGTTTTCAGTTTTAGGTACATGTCAGATGTTTCCAAACCATAACACTAAGAGCTGATAATGGCATCTTCAACAGGTTTGTCATATAAGATTTATAAAACATGTGCATGACAGAAGAACATATAAGGTCTCAAGAGTTTTTTGAAATCACATCAGAATCTCTAGCAGTGATTGTCTAGTTTTTGAAGTGACTGGGATAACTAAGTCACCATTCTAATGTATTTTTCAGATCCACAGAATATGGCAACAGTATTAATTTACTTGACTAATCTCTTCATAAGTCAACAGTTTCAGGAATTTTTTCTGCACTTTCGGAAAAGGGCCAGATTTCACCACTGAAAAATTTCACGTAAATAGGGAAAATTTGAAAAGATTGCAATAATAAAAGAATTGTTTATAAATAAACAAAATTACATATAAATAATCTGCTGTAATAATGTATGATTATCCTTTTGGAACCATATCCTATTTCCATTATATTCCATCCTTTTCTGTGAAATATTTTGTGTGTATATATAAAAATAAACACATATACACTGAATTTTTTTATCATTTTGGATTTTTTGCATAAAACTTCATAAAACATAGTCACTTTTCTCAATTGATGAGAATTTATTTTTAACTTTTTGACCCAAATTGTGAAGGAAAAAAAAATGCTGTCTTTTGTCATAATCTGCATTACAGTCAAGGCGATCAGTAAACTTGCAGAATCTTACTGAGAATCTTCATTACCATTATCAATTTTGCTTAGCTTACTCACTTTTTAACTCCCTTTCAGGAGGTGGTAGTTTTGTCAACATACAAACCAAACCAGATCTACAGGAGACGAAGTTCTTGACAGAGGACTTTGAAAATAGTAAGTATACAGCTCACAGTCACAGAATTCATACACTCTACTGTGTCACCTGCTGTAAGCAGAGGTGACGTATAGGGAGCACTTTTCCGTCTTCTGTCCATCACACTTTTTCCGTCACGCTTTGCAGGTGACACAGTTAAGATAACACTCTTGTTTAGTGAGGTGGGGACTATACAGGAATCACATATATGTGAAAGTCTGTTACATCACATGCCAGTTACCTCTTTTATATGTAAATAGGATCCTAGGCTTAAACTTGAATGACAAATATCGCTATCAATGTCAAAGGCCATATTTTGAGTTTTAGCAAAACACATCTATATGAGGTTTAAGGTTAAGATGCTTGTGGAAACAAGCAATTTATTCTTCGTTTCAGACTGGAGAAAAATCTGGCACTGTGGGGCTGTCAATCCAGAGAAAGACTTCGTGGAAACAAAGGCCTATGTTGAGGCAAAGAAGTCACTCTGGTATCGAGGCTGGGTCACGTTATGTGGTTACCCGGGGGATGGGATATCGTGCATGGCTGAACACCTGGTGTGTGACTTTGTCAGGGGTCCATGGGATTTTCCAGAGAAACAGTCTGTCTTCAGAGATGACCAGTGGAAAGACCAAGCAGAAAGAGAAAAGTAAATTATTTAATTTTAATTTTTAAAAAATGAGTTCATTAATTATCTTTTATTTTTTTTTTTTAAAAATTAATTGAAAGTTTTTTTTTTTTTAAAAAATCCTCAAATATATCTCATAATTTAACAGATGTACAATGTACTAGGATATAGATTTTATCAGCTTAAATTATTTCTAGTAAGATTTTTGTTCATTCAGATTTCATTCAAATATTGTACATATTAAAAGATTTTTTTTCATATATCATTGTTCTTGTAGGATATATTATAAAATGGCTTCCTTAATATTGCATTGTCTCTTTCAACTAGTAAAAGGGATTCTATCCCATGCTGTAAGCAGAGGTGACACACAGGGATCACTTTTCCGTCGTCCGTCCATTCATCCGTCCATTTTCCTGTCCGTCTGACTTTTTCAGCCACGCTTCAGCAGGTGACACACCTGTTCCAGAGAACACTCTTGTTAAATAAAAAATAGACCTCAGTTATCTGTCCAGTAAGTCTGATTGTTTTTGTTTTAGATATATTGCAAATTCCATAGATGAGACCGGACGTTCATGTTACACGCCTGTGTTTGTAACATGTGCTGAAGACTACAAGGTATCTGTGGACCCTGATCAGAAACAAATTGTTGTCATTGATGATATATTTGGAAAGGGAGGATTTGACTGGTCGCTGTGGGAGGGATGGCGCCCCCTCCTGGAGGACCTGCTGTGGAGTTTGACAGAGCGGCGACCAGGGACCCTTGTAGTCATGTGCGTGAACAAGGCGCACCTGGAACGGGCCCCAGGGGAGGTAAATCACCTGGAGTGGTTCAGGCCCGCTGGAATGGTGGATCTGACCAGGTACAAACCAGGTGATGGGGAGATAATCGAAATTGCTGCAGCCACTGGGCCATCCTTCACACGTTTGTCAAAAGAGGTGGGTTTTTAGCTCACCTGAGCACGTGTGCTCAGGATGAGCTTTAAGGATCGATGAATGTCCGTCGTCCGTCCGTCCGTCGTCCGTCGTCCACAATTTGTTCGTTTGCACTCTAGCATCTTCATTTTATGAGCAATTATCTTCAAACTTTAAAACAATGTTTATAACCATAAAATCTCGGCCAAGTTCGATTATGGCTGATATCGGAACATTAGGTCAGGAGTTATGCCCCTTTTAAAATTAAAAAAAGCCAGTTTTAACATTGTTTGCACTCTAGCATCTTCATTTCATGAGCAATTATCTTCAAACTTTATATCAATGTTTATAACCATAAAATCACGGCCAAGTTCGATTATGGCTGATATCGACCTTAGGTCAGGAGTTATGCCCCTTTTAAAATTAAAAAAAGCCAGATTTCACATTGTTTGCACTCTAGCATCTTCATTTCATGAGCAATTATCTTCAAACTTTAAAACAATGTTTATAACCATAAAATCACGGCCAAGTTCAATTATGGCTGATATCGGAACATTAGGTCAGGAGTTATGCCCCTTTTAAAATTCAAAAAAAGCCAGATTTCACATTGTTTGCACTCTAGCATCTTCATTTCATGAGCAATTATCTTCAAACTTTATATCAATGTTTATAACCATAAAATCACGGCCAAGTTCGATTATGGCTGATATCGTACCATTAGGTCAGGAGTTATGCCCCTTTTAAAAAAGTTGTTTACACTCTAGCTTTTTTGAGCAATCCTCTTCAAACTTTATGGCAATGCTTATGACCATAAGGTCTCGATTGAGTTCGATTATGTCTGAGATTCATCAATTAGGTCAGGAGTTATGCCACTTTTAATATTAAAAAAATGCCATATTTCACTTTGTTTACACTCTAGCATCTTCATCTTTTGAGCAATCATCTTCAAACTTTATTACAATGTTTATGACCATAAGATCTCGATTGAGTTCGATTAATGCTGAGATCCGTCAATTAGTTCAGAAGTTATGCCCCTTTTAATCTTCAAAAAATGCCAGAAATCACTTTGTTTACACTCTAGCATCTTCTTTTTAGCAATCATCTTCAAACTTTATGACAATGTTAATGACCATAATGTCTCGATTGAGTTCGATTATGGCTGAGATCTGTCAATTAGGTCAGGAGTTATGCCCCTTTTAATATAAAAAAGCCATATTTCACATTGTTTACACTCTAGCATCTTCCTTTTTTTAGCAATCATCTTCAAACTTTATGACATTGTTAATGACCATAATGTCTCGATTGAGTTCAATTGTGGCTGAGATGGGTCATTTAGGTCAGGAGTTATGCCCCTTTTAATACAAAAAATACAAGATTTCACTTTGTTTATTCCTACCAACTTCTTTTTTTTAACAACCCATTTTTAAACTTTAAGACAATTTTTTCCCCTATAATCTCACAAGGGGGTTAAATTTTAAAACCCTGATTTTGGGACTTGTAAATTTAGGATTTAAAGCCCATTTAAACCAAAAAAAAAAGCCAGATTTCACTTTTACACCCCAAGGCATCTTTATTTCTTAAGCAATCATTTTTCCCTCAGGTGGGGAATTTAAATATTGTTTAAAAAAAGGGTTTGGCCCTCTTGTTTTCATATCTATTTGAGTAGTGATGTGTCAGGGCCGGCATAAGTCAGTCTGTATTTTGATAGGCTTCCTGTTTATTGTCTTGAACTTCTTTGGTGATTTTCTTCTGAGGTAGGAGTCTTTTCTCTATTCATGCAGTCCACAAAATTTAAATATTGTTTAAAAAAAGGGTATATTCTTTTGTATCTATGTTGTTTGATTAACTGCAGCAAGCCAGTCAAATGAAAATTTGAGCAAGTCCAAAGAGTATTTTACCAGCAATTGCTCATATCTTTTTGCAAATTCTGATTACTGTTAGTGTTTTAAACCATTTTTCTAGAGGAAAAATATAACTCAACTTCTTTTTTTCGGTATATGTGTTAATTTGTTAATTTTTATAGGAGATGCAGGCAGCAGGCATGTTGCGTCCCCAGGAGTGTATGGGTCTGTTGTTCCGGATCTATCAGCAGGTGAAGACCTTCTCATTGGAGAACAACTTCTTCAGGAACTCCTGGCCCATTGTGTCAGCAGCCATCGATAAGGTACATAGATCTGTACTGAATGACCTGTTCTTTAATATGATTTTCATACTCAATCTCAAAGTATGACCTTTAAATTCAATGTGAATTTGAGTATGAAATTTAGGTTGAACTTGAGGTCATCCTATAAGCCAAAATATAATAACACAGTTCAACATCCCACTCTAAGTCTTTATTTTGTGACTTGTTAACCCTTTCCCTCATAGAGGACACCATGAAAAGACCTATGCGAACATCATAAAACCAGATCAGCCTGGGGAGTAACCGCAGGGTATCAGGTTTTTTTGATGTTCGCGCTCCTCAGTGGCCCGGAAATGAGGATTTTGTAATTAAATTTGGTAAGGTTTAACTGTGGTTTTCTGCAGATCAGGCTTTATGTGGTACCTATTGAGTGTGTCAAAATGAGTCTATATGAGGGAAAGGGTTAATTGACTTATCATGCATAATTATTCACATAGATATATGGTTCTGCTCAATATAGTTCGATATGTAGACTTAGACTCCAAATAAAGTGTTATAATGAGCCTCACTGTATTCATTTTAACCCTTTACCTCATGAATATTCATGTACAAATTTATGACTTGATGAATATTAATTAAATGAATCAGAGCTACAATAATGTATTAACAAGCAGAACAATCTTATTAAAATCATATCCTAATTTGCGCTCCTCTTCTATTTGCAATTAGGATCTGACAACATCACAGTAGGGGTCATGTCAGATTGACCTTTTAAGTCATTTATATGCATAAACAAGTGCTCGATTTTAAACCAATCAAATAGCGCATTTAAAACCTTTTAATTTCAGTTCTTCTCCCTGAACTTGTTCTCAAAATCCACACACAAAACATCTGTCACTGGTAG